>VDFB02324164.1:0-346739 GCA_007258455.2 Sequoia sempervirens | reverse complement strand
TTGTCCACCAACTATATTTGTAAGTCTAATTGAGGCATGCTATGCAAACCAGGTATAATAAGCAAGTGTAGTACCTACATCATAAGGTCCACTAAAATATACCCATGGTCATGGGACTAGCTATCTAAAATCATCAATAGCCACTTGAGGTGGAATCTGTGCACCCCAGTCAGTCTCTCTGGTCATTTGTGCGAACACAAATTTGTACTCACAAGGGACGATATCGTGAACCTCACCGAATTTTTAGGAAACCCAATCAGGAAGGTACCTCTCTATCATGTGATGCTCTTGACCCTACATATATCTAGTTTGTCAAGCATAAAATAGATTCTCTTGGTCATTGTACCATAGCGGTGACTATAACCATGGTATCCATGAAAAAACTATCATATCATCGATAACTCATCTCTAATATAGGATGCTTGCTAACCCTGTATGGTGGAGTGTATTCATAGTTCCATATCAGTATGATATAGGATCATTAGCATCAATTCCTGCCAAAGTAATGGTTGGTCTGAGCACATCTATGTGCTCCCAAGCCCAAATGTGAATAAGTGTAACTCTTGTTGACAAAATATGTCCTCACATACAAATATCTTGATGCATATCATGATATAATGATGTGAGAATCATGGGGCCCTAAGAAAATAGAGTCATATCAGTACCATCCATGCCTTAAGTCCCCAACCAGCGTTGAAACCTTAGCCCTGCCTATTTGGCATGAGCACTCTAAAAATAAAGCTCTGATAATCAAAGTAAACATAGGTGCTCATCCTTAGTAATACTGCAAGTCAATCTAGCCACTATCTACCCAAAGGGTATCTACACTGAGCATATCATAACAAGTATCCATCTTGGTGTCCATGTCTTAGATAATTCGCTCACCATGAATCAACAATCACAAGATGCACCACACGTCCTCTAGAGTGATGGTCACATATCTAGTGGGAAGATGGAATGAGGAGGTCTCACTATGCCACCACTCCACCAACATTGACATCATAGCTAAGTGTGTCCTGATCTCTAGCATATATGCCATGAATCATAGCCCAATCACTCTGAGAAAGAAGTTTGCTCGATTAGTCAAATGGAAAACACAAGAAAAAATGCTAGGTATGTGCTCCTTCGACTAGAGTGGGCAAACAATCTCCTACACAAATGAAGCATACCACATCAAAATTTCCAAAAAGAAAAATGATTAAATTTTGAGTATATAACCCTAAACCTTCAAAAGTGTTACTATTTACAATAACAGGTCGACATTGGGTGCACGCCACTATAACTAAAAAGGTAATAGTTTCACTCTCTACAAAAGCAAGTTGACATTTCAATAGCATCTCTATTTACAATAGCAAGGTGATATTTCAATAGTGCCACTAAACCCTAGAAACCTACCACACCATTCTCTACAAAAGTGAGTCAGCATTACAATAACACTACTAAACCTACCCTAGCAATGGAGACACTATCTGTAATAGCGACACAACTCTAGAAATAGCACTATCGATCAAGACTAAAGCACCACTACGTAGAAATGCTATTACCTGACCTAATGGACCTAGCATTAGATGCATCAAAATTGCAGAAACAAGGAAAGTTTTGATTTACATACCAAGGGTCCTGTGTCTATTGGTCATTGGTACTCTTGTACCCTGTTTGCGAGGTGTTGGAGGAGGTCATGATCTGCCATAGTGCTAAGTGCTCAGAGAAAAATCTCACTAAATCTCTCTAGGGTGAATGTGAAAATGAATTGAAAAGGATCCCTCCACCTCTGTTTAAGCCTAAAAATTAGGGTTTTTTTTCCTAATTTGAGGGGAAAATGGGATTTCAATCCTTTTTTATCAATTTTTGAGCTATGGGGCTCTATTTTGAGGTGTTTTTCATGTTTCTGAGCACGTTTCTATGTCTCAGAGCTTATTTTTTGCTCCTGAACCTATGTTGAACCTTTCTCATGCTATCGACTTGATTTTTAAAATTTTCGCTCAATCTCTCAATGGGGTAGGGTACCAGCTTAATTCCTTCTACTAGGGCAATAGTGTGGCATTTGAAAAATTAGGAATTTTTAATTTTTGA
This sequence comes from Sequoia sempervirens, assembly GCA_007258455.2. Classification (NCBI taxonomy): domain Eukaryota; kingdom Viridiplantae; phylum Streptophyta; class Pinopsida; order Cupressales; family Cupressaceae; genus Sequoia; species Sequoia sempervirens. The sequence goes on along the minus strand of VDFB02324164.1, from coordinate 344,666 downwards.
TTTAAGCAGCTGTGTAAATCCGAAAAGTGCTAGTCTTTGAACCAATGTAACAGGTTTATCACTTTAAAGAGGGGAAAAATGTACACTTAAAATTGTCTTGATCAATAATGCACATCTAAATTTGATTACTAACACTATGTTCATCTTGAATCATCTCTTTTCAACTGTTTAATTAAATAATATTCATTATTTAACTAAATTCATCATTTTCATCTATTAATCTGATAATCAATTTTATTAGGTTAATTCATCCTCTTTCCTACTAATTATTCATCCTGTTTAATTAGATAATGCAAATTATTTAAATTGAACCCCTTAAGCCTTCTCATTTGATTAAATAATTCTAAATTATTTAATTAAATGCCATTATCCCCCTTTAATTAAATAAGTTAATTATTTAATTAAAATCCCTAATTTCCTTCATATTGCACAATTAAGTAATTTCTTAAATTACTTAATTGGCTAATTTCTCTCACCTTCCCACTTGCAAGGGAATATTCTTATGGAATATTACTCCATTTGCACCCCTTCAAAATGTGAATATTCTTCCTAACAACTTAATTTTTAGGAAGTGTGCTTCTTTGAATTAATGATAGTCATTGATTAAATCCTTGATCCTTGTCAATGTGCATTCTCATTCATTGATGAGAATTCGTGATCCATGCCATCTCCTCTTATGGCTTCTCATCCATTGATTAATCAAATCAATCTCGACCGTTGATTCAACCATTTCTCCTATAAATACTCCTCATTTCTATGAGAAATGGATCCACTTCCATTTAGAGCAACTAGACTATAGTAAATTTTAGAGCCATCTCCATTAGCATTTAACATTTAACATTTAACATTTATTATTTTAGCATTTAGCATAATTTTAGCTTAGCTTTGTATCCATTTTAGCCTATATTACATCTATTTTATCAATCTTCATTAATGGAATCTATTTAAAAGCTTGTTTCAACCAAGGGGCTGGGAAAGGGCTGAAATTTCACATCAATGTAGCACCAATCCCCCAATGGGATGAGGTTTGAGTCATTAGATTAGTTTCCTTTAAGAATTTCTTGTTTTTTTTTTTATGTTTAATGGATTCTTTATTTGATGTTTTCAAGTATTTCATTGGGATTTTGACTTAACTAGCTAAATCTTAGTTTATTTAGTATGGATTTGGTAGGTTTAGCTCAGGTTATAATTATGCTCACAGATAGTCTCAAAGACTTCACAAGAAAACAAATTTACAAGGAAGAAAATATGGTGGTGGGCTTATTATCAAAGTTGGGTATATAACAAGCTATTGAAACTATTAAATTATAACGCTACAATATTATGGCTTGGTTTTAAAGAAAGTTTAGATAGAGATCACACTAACATTGTAAGCATATATCTTTCTTGTGAGCCATGTGAATGGGGAAATTTCAAGGAAATCTATGGTATGGAAAATGTCCCTCTTAATCAACAAAGTGAGGATCAAACATTTTAATTTGATTACAATGAGACATATCCTCTTAAGGATAAAATGGAGTGGATGGTCATAATAAAGGGTCATATGTGTTGTTGTGTGTAGAAATATTTATCTAGTCAACCAAGGAGGCTCTTTATGATACATGTGCCTACAATGGAGTTCACAATTGTAGATACTCTTAGGAAGGAAATTTTTGAGAATGTTCATGTACATTATAATAATATAATGGGATCCTTTATAAAATTTGTGAATTTTTCGGGTTGGAATATGATGGGGAAACTCATTGCTAAAATTATTTACATATGGCTTAACACAAAAACATTCTTAAAGCAATATCAAACTATGATTGTTCGATTGTTGTTTAAAACATCAATGGGATCTTCGACACATTGAGAATGGAGAAAAGTATGGAGTTGATGGAATGTTTCAATCTATTCATGGAAGGAATAGTGAAGTGCAAAACATGTAGATGTGGAGAAAATATATTTCTATGCAATTGATTCTCTTCTCTCTTTTATATATCAAGCACTTAGAGGAGCTTCATGAAGGACTCATGTATCTATTGAATAATACAAACTAAATTCTCACACCAATATAGTTAATGCAATATTTAATTTTGTTGTTTAATGAAAGAGAGCTACCCCCTATGATAGCAACTTTCCAAACAAACAAATAAATAAATATACATATGTTATATAGCAATAGAGTTTTCAATCTTTTTATATACAATAATACTAAATATTTATATAAATATATTTGCATATGTGTATATATGTATGTATGTTTATAACTATTTATTACTACTTTTTTTAAAAGAGACTTCCTCTATTATGAAAAAAGATGTGTTATTTTTTCCTTTTGATATATACATATATGCATACATACATACACATAAAATCTCAAACTAATCGTATTTTTTTATCTTATTCAAAATAGAACATAAAGGAAAAAAGGAGAGAAAAGAACCAAAACATTCCAACACTCACCAATTTCCATTTGCAAAAGAATAACTAATCAAAATGTATTGTATATATTTTTATATTGGCCACTTGTTTTCAAAAATGGATGTAACAAAATCAACAATCACATGAGATCATAATGACTTGAAATAATGCAATTTTTTCTACATAAATATAATTCATGTTTTCATATTTTTAAAGAAACATAATAGTTATACAAGAGAGTCCTAATTTTTTGTATTATTATTATTACATTTGTACAAATAATATTTCACACCAAACTAAATAGATGTAAATGTCTATAATGTGCAAATAAAATACACCACATTTTCACACCAACTAAATAGATCTTAGTACCAAAAATGCACATATAAGATACAACACATTTTCTCATGAGGGTTTTAACAAAAATCTTCTCTTTTTTATTTTTTTGCTAAAAAATAGAGGATCTAAAAAAATCCATGGATGGTATCCTTCCACACAAGGTAATCATCCTTCAAAACTTCCATAAATTTACAAAATAATACTTTATACACAAACAAGTAGATGTTTTTCTCACCTTCTAACCTTAGGGATTGCTTACATGTCCACTCTTGAGCTAGGAGGTCCTCTATATGAGTAGGTTTCACAACACAAAAATGGGGAAATACAACCATGACTTAACATACTCACAGCTAGAAACAACACATATGAATCTTGAAAAGATTTATAAAAATAGGGGAGATGCGAGAACTCTCTCCTAATTGGGAAATAAGTATTAAAATATCAAAAATCATCTAAGTATCCATAAGAAGAATATTTCATAAATAATGCCCAAATATCTCTCATATTTAACACATGAATAAATTCAACATAATAATTTAGTAAATAAGTTATCTTGGAAACTCATAGGGCTCCCAAGCCAAAATATTTTCACCAAGATTTGTATTTTTCAAAGAGAGTCCACACCTCCCTCAACCCAACACATGAGTTTCTCTCATATAATTGAGAGATATTAACCTAACAAAACACTCCATTCCCAATAAAATGCATAACAAAAAATCTAAAAACTCAACAAAGAGTATTGTATCCAAGCTCAAGCCAACATTTGAGTACACAACAAAACAAAACATACATATTGAATATTTTAAATAAGAAGCCATGAATCCTACCTCTAATAGAATTCACAAATGGTTGAAAATATGTGTTCAAAATCCTCATTGAAGATCCTTGAATGAAGCTCCTCTCCAAGAATTTATAAAATTCAAGCTCCAAGATCTCAAGATTCTCCCCTCTCTCACACAAGATTATAAAAATAAATTTAAAGAGCCTCTCCAACCTCTTCAAGAAGGATATAAATAATATATACCATACCACTTATCCTTTCAAATAGGTAGGTGACACATAGCCTCTTACCATCCTTCTCATCTCTTCACATAAATATTAATGTCATATTACTCATAATGTACTCACACATATGTGAGACATTGGGATGGGAAATGCCATAGTACACTTATCCATGGAAAAATTATAAGGAATGATTGGATGATATTAAAAATAATCTCCAAGCCATATTTCACTTCTCTTCTCAAGGGACTCAAGAAAGATAAAATTTTTATCAAATTTTAAAATTTATATCCCAACAAGTCCCCAACCCATAGATATTCACACTAGGGACCTAATTTCAACTAATTTATGAAGAAATTAATTTTATAAGAATTTTTAAAACTCCTTTAAGGTCAAATTTGAATTTTTCACTTAGAATGACTCTCACCTCATTAACCTAACACACACAACCTTATAAAAAACTAAAAATACAAATAAATCACAAATTTCACATAAAATAATGTTGCAAGTATGAATGTGTTGTCATTGATGTGAACAAGCTGGTGTTGTCACTAATGTCAACTATGTGTTAAGGAAGGTTGTTGCATGATGAAGTTGTCAAGGATAGTGAGAAAATTGTGAAACAGGTTGTTGCAAGTTGTGCATGTATAGTTGAGATATTGAGGAAGTGTTGTGAGTACATGGAGCTATCTTTGTAATGCAGTGTCTAGAGAGGTGTTGGAATAAATTTTGCTAAGATGATGTCTCTAGTACTTGGTTTCCAATTTATTTTGAGAAAACTTGATAAACAAAGAAAACAATATTGTGCAAGTGTTGCGAGGGTAAGGAGGTTAAGATTTCACATGACAATAATCAACTAAATGCATTCCCACATCTTAAAGATTTAATCAAGCAAGATGCATTGGACTTTGTGGTGCCACTAAGGTCAATATAAGTTGAGTAATACACAACATTTAAATAATTTGTTTCATGGGTTTCAAGGTAATTATGTTTTATAAAGCCATAAATCTCATCAAGCACCTTAAGGACGACATGCATTAGTCATAAATGGATGGGTTACAAGGTAATGGTGTTTTATAAAGCAATAAATCTCATCAAGCACTTCAAGGATGGCATGCATTAGTTTTAAAGGGCCTCACTTGCTAAGTAAAGATGTCAAATATTGCATCATTCAGACACTTGTTACTTCCAAATTATGATTTTTAGTTTTAAACAACCGCCACACAAGCCTCAAATGGAAAGGTACTACATTGTATTAAATTCTTAGTCCTCCACAATATCTTTCATCATGATCTTTGATTTTAGCAAGCCTAGAATCTAGATTAAATAGGCCAATAAAGATAACCATTTTCTCATACCAAACAAAAAAGCTAAAAAAGCTTGTATCTAGTATAAAGCAGAAAGATTTGCTGAAGAGTTGGCAAGGAATTGAGAAAGAAAGAAGGTTCTGGATTTTTACAGTGATCAAATGGCATTTCATCCATGGAATATGTGAGTAGTACTACTGGTAAAACATTGGGAGAGACCGATTGAAGGGTACATTACCAGAGACATTCTCTGAACAATTTTCAAGTTAGATAATGCTTAGGTGGAAGATAGTATTCACATCATTCTAGGGCTTGAGGTAACCAGTCCCAGGGAACGTTGCATCATCTTTCCTTCATAGGTAATTTCAATTTTCTTGTCCAATGCGCTTGACCTAATTCAATCTCTGAATGAATTGGAGGAGATAGCTTGGAAGTATATCAATTTTCAATTTTTAATGGATAACACAATTCTGCGAGTGGTGCAAAGCTATAATTTTTATTCAAGGGAAGGTTTTATTGGAGGGCTGTTTCCATGGGCCTATGTGTAGAAACGTCTGGGGTTTGAAGAGCTGTTTGACGCCCTTAGATTGGCCATACAATTCAATAACGAAAACACTCTACTTAGAGCACTATGGAGTTGGAAATTAGGGAGAAATTTTATGTGCTAGCTTACCTTCGAACCCATGTCCCTCCTCCTGGGGTACACCTAGATTTGTAGTTCAGAGTCAATTTTCCAGCTTAGGCTTAGACTTAAGTTCAAAACATGCACAACTAGAATAATTATAGAGCTCAGGAAAATTCTTCCATGAGGAATGCAAGGCCAGTTTCTTTCTTTCACACACACAGATTTCCAGTGCAAGGCAGAAGAGTCTTTGAGCATGGTCTATAGGTAGTTGAGGGATTCAATTTGCAAGATCAAAATTCAGTGATTGGGGGGTCAAAAAAAATGTATAGGTGCTATTTAGTTGGTTTTTTGGTCATAGTTTTGGGTTTTAATAATGAAATTTTGATATGTAGTGGGTTTTGAAGCTTACAAGCTTGGGAGATTTTAACATGTTGAAAAAGGATGTAATGGGTCTTTTGGCTTTTTGGGTTGGTTTTAAGGGGGTGAATTTTTAACATTCGAGATGTAATGGGTCTTTTAGCTTTTTGGGTTAGTATTAAGGGGTGAATTTTTAACATTCAAGATGTAATTCAGTAGTGTTTTTTGTGGTCTGGGAGAAATGTATTTGCTCCACATTTCTCCACATTCTGGCTCTAGGTTGTGTGGATATGGGAAGTTTCTTTTAGTGTTTGTATCTTTTAGAATTCAAGGTTTTACTTGATTTGGTATAGTATAGTGTGTGTTTCATGCATCAGTATGTGAATAAAGTTAACTAGATGTTCTGGGTTGAAGTGTCTCTATGATGTGAGTTTGGATGAAGTATTTGTTGGATCTTAGGGGGTTCATGGATTTTTCTAGATCATGTTCAAGTGAATTTTGTTGTTTGGAATTTTTTTGATTGATTTAAGGAAGCCTGTACTTAATTTTTTATGATGTTTACATGGGTAATTGTCGACTTGGTGTTAAAACTACATGCGAATCTTCTAAAAGCATGTTGAGGTGTGTTAGGAAATATTTGGGTCCTAAATAAGGATTTATATGGGTCACCATTCCTATCCATCATAGAAATGCTTGGGTTCCAACCTAATTTGAAATTTTAAATGCAACCAAAAGTTTTCAACCTTGGAGAAGGTTTTCAAGGTTGAGGATGATATAAATAAGAGTGGTGTTGTTGTAAGATGCAAGAGAGAGGAAAAATATATGCGAGTGATGAATGTGATGTGAATTACAAAAGTATAGATATGAATTTGAGTAGAGTAGTGCAAATTTCAAAGTGTTGGATTCTTGAATGTAATAAGTTGAAGGTGTTTGCAATCTTTCATGCAAGGCTATGAAAGTGTTGGAGCATTTGTGGTGGATTCCTTGTTGCATTGAGAATTTTTTCTTTGTTTAACATTTGTATTCTATCTTCTTTATTTCTTTCTATGGAAGTGAGCCATGGTTGTGAGCCCTTGTATTGGTTTTGCAATTACTTATATTATGAGATAATCCTCACCATGGTTTCTCCGTCATTGGGTTTTCCATGTAAATCTAGTGTTCTCTTGTGTATTGTATTTTTATTTTAGTTCTTGTTATTTGCATTTCATGATTAATCACTTTAACAAAATAAGGGTTTAGTGAATGCTTGTGGATCTAATTACTATTAAGGGTTTTGATATTTTAATTTGCTACAACTAATTCACTCTCCCCTTTCATTTTTCTTGTTCATTCAACAATTGGTATCAAAGCAAGGTTCCTTGGAGAAGAGCTTAATCACTTGAGGTAGATCTGGGATAGTGAACAAGCTAGATTGCCCTAGATTTGATGGCACAAACTATGCATTCTAGAAGACAAATATGGAAGGATATCTGGAATCTCATGGATTTGAAATTGTAAAGGAAATAAAGAATCAATATATTTCATCAATGAATGGTCCAAGCACAAGTGATGAAATCAAGGCACATGAGGTAAATGCTAAGGCAAGATTTATTCTTATGAATAGTCTTTCAAATTCTAAATTGGTTAAAGTTATGAATCTTAAGAATGCTAAAGAAGTTTTGGATAAGCTTGAAAGAATTTATGAAGGAGATGATAAGGTTAAACAAGCAAAGCTACAAAATCTAAAGGCACAATTTGAGACCTTGTGAATGTTTGAAGATGAAACAATTGCAATCAACATGCAAAGAGTTAATGAGCTGGTAAGTGCCGTATACACCTTAAAATGGTCTGGATAATCTAATTAATTAAATACAATTTATTTGATTAATTAACCTTAAATTCCTCTACTATTAAATAAATATAAATATTTATTTATATAGTTCACATTTTAATTCTTCTATTTCTTCTATTATTTTATCTTAATTAAATAAACAAGTTCACATACTTTGTTTCATTTAATTATTCATTTCTTCCATTTTTAATTTAATAAATAGACTTCTATAGTTTGTTTTATTAAATTTAATATCTTATTTCTTCCTAAGTTTGAATAAATCCAAATATTCAAATATATTCATATTTCTACAACTCATCATATTTTACCTACCAAATTAGATATTAAACATCTAATTTAATTCAATTGGCATTCACGGGAAAGATGTGGAGACAAATTGAAAATCAATTTGTCAATCTCCTTCCTCTGATTCTTCATATCCTCTGGCAAGATATTTTTCTAGGGAGGAACAATCCCCATGATCAGCTTAGACTTCTTCATCTCTCACCATTCAATCCTCCATATCAAATCCAGACCTTTGTTGTGCTTCCCCTTCACAAATGTGTGGTCGTGAATCTATAAATACAACCTTCTGAAGCAAGAAATAGATCCCAAATTTGTGCAAACTTACTTTGCAAAAACACCAATTGAGTAACTAAACATCTTAGCAATAGCAATCATAACATTTTAGAATAATAATCATAATCATGACTGCATCATAGTTTACTGTAGTTTCTTTTATCAAGTCTCATGTCAGTTTAGATTAAAGTAGCTTCATCATATCATCTAGATATCATGATATAGGATTAGATTATTGCATTTAGTACCATCTCATTCTCTAGATTGGCATTTTAATAGTTACAATGCTTACAAAATATGAGAGCTTCGTGACTTAATAAATCTTTGGAGATAGAGAGCAATATGACACTTTGAAGAGTTTTCCTATGTTAATTAGTTTAAATATAGTTGAATCTTTGATATAATGTCTTATTAAGAAGTTTTGTTTATTATTTTACTCATTACTTATTCCACACTTACATTTTGGTACCCACCTTGGGGCCTCTAACCCCATATTTTAACAATTTTTCTAAAAAGTGTTCGTACAAGCTTCTAGTGTGTTTCTTTTAGCGTGATTGAGAGATTTTATGAAGCATCCATAAAAAAATTTAGCACATTTGATGGCTGTTTCAGTGCATCCATCGAAAAATATAGCGCATTTGAAGACTATTTTAGCCCATCGACTAGAAACTCCCAACGCGATTGATTGTTCCTTGTTCAACTTTGTTTAGTGCATTTGATCAATTTTGTAGTGCATTTTACAAATGTTGTGGTGCATTGAATTGATCCTATAGCGCATCTAATCAATTATATGGTGCATATGACCTCTATTATAACACATTTGTAAATAGTTGTCTAGATCCGATGAGACCGCAACTAGTGATTTCATTGCTGCTTTTTGGATTAAAATGAACCAATCTTGGGGTAGTCATTTGGATTAAAATATACCAATCCTAGGGTAGTCATCATGCATTTGAAATCTTAGTTAAAATTAACATCATATCTTTTGTGAAGCAATATCTTCATGTAGAATAGAAAACTGTCATTTGGGCTTTAAAATTAAATATTGTTTACTGTATTTGTGCGGTGATAGGCCTATGCTCTCCCCTTAATTGGGTGATCAAAATGCTAGAATCATCTTTTGATTTCATGCACTTTATACTTTGTTAAATTCTTTAGAAGGCCCGCCATAGTGGGAAAAAGTAGTCACCCTATAGGAATGACTTGAGTGGGAACAACCAAAGCCAGGTTTTCCAACCCACTATAAAATAAAAATGAATATGGGGAAACCCACATTTACCAGAAGTGTGCAAGATAACCATCCCAAAAATATTTTTTCTAAAGATTGGGAGGTCTCCTAAGGGATTTTATCATTTGCCGCTTCGAACAGAAACCCTATCTATGAACCATAGTGTAGAATCCAGCTATGTCAGTAACCAAACATTGTAATACTCACAATGCAAGGGGAGGGGGAATTTTCCCCCAAGACACTCACCATATAATTTCTAAGGAATGTTTGCTCAAGGGATCAAGAAATATAACTTTTAGTACGCACTTGGAAAAGACAAAAACATGGGCACCTTCTAGGGGGTGACACGGTTGTGTGAGTTGATGTAATTTTAAGATGTGGGTTGTTGAGTATAACGATGACCTTTTTGACCTTAAGAGCGAGTCTGCTTGAGGTGTATTCTTTTTCAAAAACTAGTGGAAATAAAGGAGCATGTTTGATTCTTGAACATACACTTATTGTTTAGATTCTAGGGCTTAAAAAACAACTATTTTACAATTGCTTGCTGTGTTTTCAAATCATTAATTCAGATAAAGATCATCCAAAAAAACACAAAAGATTTGACAAGTCAACCTGTGAAAATTTATGATTAGGGATTGGAAATCAACAACATTTGTTAAGAAATCCCTCACAAAAAGAGTCAAGAAACCAAAGAAGCAACTTAGCTACAAAAAAGTTTTGGAAAGGAGATGCTTCTTCTATCAAAGTAGAAAAATCATGCTTAAACATCAAAATTTTATCCATAGGCATCACAACTTTGCTAGAGGATATACTAATGATTTTTCCTTAGAGCCTTTATGTTCACAAGCTTATTTTCAACAAAGAGCTCATTCACAAAAACATAATCATAGTCGACCCATTCGTCAATCTTTCATCCCACAACTAGCAATACAATATTCCAATAGGCCAAATCAATTCTTACAATAGAGAAAAAAACATTGGAAACATTAGGCCTATCATAAAAAAATAGAGATTTACCAGCAAAGATATCTTGTCAAAATACCCCAAATTCAAAAAATTACACCCAAAAATCAGCCCCTTTACTGAGAAAAACTAGACAACACTGCGAAGTCCCAAAATAGCGTATGTGCCAGATACTTTAGTGCATACACCCTATCTTTTAGTGCATACACCCTATCTTTTAGCGCATTCACAACCTGTTTCAGTGCATTTGAAAAATATTATAGCACATTTACAATCTGTCATCAAAACTCATTAGTGTAAGAAATTACCAGACATTTTGGTGCATCTACAATATGTTTTAGCACATATACCCTATTTGATAGCCCATTTACCATATCTTTTAGTGCATCCATAGTCTGTTTTAGCACTTCTACCCTCTGTAATAGTGCATCCACAGAACAAGAAAATAGAGAGCTATTACAGACCTCTATTAGACTGCTGACATCAGAAACTCAAGTTTTTATCAGATAGAAACATTTTCACCATCCAGATAGTGTCTCAAACTTGAAACAAATAGGATCTTACAAGTCAAAGTTATTTCAAGTTAAACCTAGATCTTACAACTATAAAGTGTCCAACTATTAAACACAAATCTTGGTTATTAGGTTAAGTTTCATCATTAGGATTTTGTCATCCTACAATCATTAAACAAAACACAATAATCAAATTTTTAACTTGGTCCCATCAATAGAATATATCATTCTATTTGACTTTGTTAAAATCCATTGACACTCATCTAAACAGAAAAGATCAAAATTTAGTGAGAATAGAAGACACTTGTATGCCAATTTTAACAAGGTTACAAAGACAAAAACTTAGAGAAAAGGAAATTGCAACACCAAACATCATGGTTGAAGAAAATCCCTTTCACAGATTCCACCAATATGATACAAATGAAATAACTCAAGAGGATATCCAAACTACACAACAAGATCCAAATTTTCACAAATTCATGGAAAAAGTGTTGGAACAAGATATGCAAAAATACCTCTTGATGCTAGCTGAACTAGGTGCAAAACATCCAAAATATTTTGACATTAATTGATTAAAAGAAACACCTAGAGCTGCTGAAACTAAAACACACAACACAAAAAACATAGATCAAGTGGTTTCCCTAACATGTCAAATGCAAAAATTACAACTTCAAGATATTTATCCTTATCCTTTTGATCCAAGTGTGGACATGATACCATTTCGTAGACATTGTGAATTCCCCAAATACGACAAGTACAATGGTAAAACAAATCCAATTGACCATGTGAGGGAATTCAAAACCATGAGTTTAGACTTTGCACAAGAGGAAACATATATAATGAGGTTATTTCCAAGGAGCTTAGGAGGTCACTATCTGGAATGGTTCTCTGAACTACAACCAAGAATTTGATCTTTTGAAGAAATAGTCAATAGATTTATCTCACAATTCTCCTTCAATATTCAACATGAGGTAACAATAAAAGACCTTTACAACATGAAACAAAAGAAAGGTGAAACATTCCTCTCATTTCTACAACGATGAAAAAGATTGTTTGCTAGGTATCCTCATTCTATACCTGAAGAAGAAAAAATGGAACTATTCATTGACAACTTAACTGATGACATGAGCTATAGGCTTGAACTACAATGTCCTTCTACATTTGAGAAAGTGATTGAAAATTGGCTCAATATTGAAGAAGCCTTAGTAAAAAGATGAGTGATAAAACATTACAATGAAGGATCAAACAATGAAAATTCCTCAAATCACTGTGGCAACAACGATAAACCTAAGTTTTGGAAAAAGAATAGAAATAATGGAAACAATGATGCAAAAAATGACACACAATATGCGAAACCAGTATTTAATTTGATGAAAACTATTGCAAAGACCAATCAAAAGAATGCCCAAAACATCAATCAAGGTGTCAATCAAAACAACAACTCGAACAATGGAGAATCTAAACCATAATCATATCAAAGACAATCAAATCGACAAAGATTCACACCATTGGGACAAACACTAGAACCAAGAATGAGAGAACTTATTGAAAATGGACTTATCACCTTACTTGAAGCAAGAAATTGGGAACCAAAAGTGAAACCATCTTGGTGGAACGATGTTGACTATTGTAACTTCCATAAAAACAAAGGACATAAAATGAGTGTATGCAAACAAAGCATCTAGTACAAGATTTGATTGACAGTGAGAAAGTATTTGTAGAAGGACATCAAACCAACAATGATCACAATGCATTTACAAATCGTTTACCAAATTATGAAAAGGGAGAATCTTCTTCTACAAATGGTAAAGGTAAAAATGTAAACTACATTTGTGACACAACTATTCATTGTATTTCTGAGGTTGAGGAAGATAATTTCATTGATAATCAAACTAATAACATTAGCATCAATGACATAGTATCACTAAATGTGATCCTAAACATAGACACATATGACAATTAGATCAATGTCATAAAAAATAGGGAAAAGCAAGACTACCAATCAGTCAATGTGACAACAAGGGGGCAATCCAAAGTAATACTGAAAGGACTTAAGGCCAATACTCCCCCTTCAAATCAATACAACATAGTCGATCAACTGTAGAAAATACCAACACATATATCCATATTGGAACTCTTTAAAATCTCACCATCCCATAAGGAGGTTTTGGAACAAGCTCTTGTGGCCACCACAGTACCCAATAATCTAGATGTTTGCCAATTTCAAGCTATGGTGGGACATTTAATCATGCCTCATTTTCTATCATTCTCCAAAAAAGATGATGTATCACTTAATCACCCACACAATGCGGCCCTTCATATAGAAGTTTTAATCCATAAACACCATGTTAAACATTTCCTAATAGATGTTGGAGCTGGTCTAAACATTTACACTTTAAAACTAATCCGTGCACTAGGTTATTCTGACAATGCTATTGATGCTAGAAGGAAGATCACAATAAAAGCCTATGATGAAGAAGAGAGATCCTCTAAAGGGTTGATTGTGTTTCCTATTAAGGTAGAACCAATTGTGAAGAATATAGTTTTCCAAGTGTTAGAAAAAGAGCTGACATATAACATACTCTTGGGGAATCCATGGATTCATGAAATGTAGGCAGTGACTTCGACCTATCATCAGTGCTTAAAATTTCCTATCAATGGACATGAAGTTACTATTTTAGCTGACTACAATAATCCCCAAACTTGTAACATGCTTAAGGCAGCTCAAGACACTTTGGTGCCCATAATAGAGAAGAAAACACTTCTAGTTCATCCAGTAGTGAAAAACAACTAAATTTTATATCCAAATGGGTTGAGAAAAAGGACTAGTCAAAAGAAACAACTGTTATTGACTCCACTTCATCAAACAATGAAGATCCACTGAATACTATATCACAACAATTCAAAGACAAGGGCTTGGGAGAGTATTCCATTGAGTAATCTTTATGTTTTTCACAATTGTTTCCATCTCCAAGGACATATGGACAACCATCAACAATAACACAACAATCATCACAACCTACCATAGTTCTAGATGAAATTTTTGTAAAAGCAGGTACTCTAGAAGACGAATCAGAAGACAAGGCCATTCTCAATTGGCTCTACAAAGACAAAGAAGCATCAACATCATCAAATATTAGCTTAAAGACATATTAGTATCAAAAAGGAAAACTATCTTAGAGAAAATGGGGTATGAAGGACAAGGACCTATTGGAAAAAGAAAAGAAGGCATTATAGAACCCATTCAACCTCTCACAGTTCAGTCAAAAGATAAAACAAGACTAGGTTACAAGGGAGAAATAAAGGAAGAGAACACTCATAGAGTTGTTGAAAAGATCCTTCAAATGCAGGATAGCTCTGAAATGAATTCTAATGGCTATGAGTGGCATTCTTTATCAGAAATATCATACAAAGACATACCAATTGATGTCATAAAAGAGTATGCACCCACGCGCGAGGAGAGACAAAGCTTAGGAACTAGACCCCTTGTATTTGGATCACAAAATATCGATGACTCAAGTGAGGATGGAAAAATATCGAATGAGATAGAAGAATTGGAGGGGAGTAATATCATAGACCTTGACATTACCATTGAAATTTTTGACAACATTGCTATTAGAACCTTTATTTCTGTTGACCTTAACCAATCTGATGACTTTCTACCCTTACTGCATCTTGAACTTATCCACTAGGAACCAATTGAACCTATCAATATACCTATATTTGAGAATGATGATGCTATTGTAAATTTCCTTTACTGTGATGAACCTAACACAAGTTCTACTCATAAAAATTGTAATGATACTTCAAATTAGGAGGGTGCCAAATCTTCTAGTTACAAAATTGAAAACAAGAATAATGGATCTAATGGTGAAAACCATTCAATAGTAGCATTAGATCTTGGAAAAGTAAAAATAAAGAACACATCTAACGGTGAAAACCTCTTTGAGGCACTGAAAGATGGTAGATTTGACACCCTTACAGAATATTATCATGAAAGATCATCAGTGCTGGTGGAACCTACACAATCTATCAATCTTGGCACAATAGAAAAGGAAAAAATTCTACATCTGGCATCATCTATGACAGAACTAGAGAAGCCCAAATTCATCAAATTATTTGAAGAGGGACATATCAACTTTGCTTGGTCTTACTCTAATATGCTAAGGCTAGATCCAAATCTTTTGATGCATCATCTATATCTACCATCCAGAATCAAACCAGTAAAGAAAAAACTAAGGAAAATGCATCCCCACATCACATTGATGGTGAAGGCCGAGCTAAAAAAGTTGTTAGATGCAGGATTCATTAGGTCCATCGATTATGCTGAGTGGATTTCAAATATTGTACCTGTATCTAAACTAGATAATAGTATCAAAATATGCATAGATTTTAGAGATATAAATAAGGCATGTCCAAAGGACGATTTTCCTTTACCAAACATTGACATTATTATGGATTTAATAGCAGGACATGCCATATTGTTGCTAATGGATGGCTTCTCAGGGTATAACCAAATCAAGATAACACTTGAAGATCAGGAGAAGACAACATTCACCTATCCCTAGGGTACATTTTGTTGGAACGTCATGCCCTTTGGGTTGAAAAATACAGGTGCAACATATCAATGGGAAATGACAACTATTTTCCATGACATGATGCATACTTTTATGGAAGATTACATGGATGCTATATTAGAAAAATCATATACTAGAGAGGGACATTCAGAGATCTTGGGAAAAATATTTAGTAGACTGGAGAAGTTCAATGTCAGATTAAATCCAAAGAAGTGTGTGTTTGGGGTTACATTGGCAAAGCTCCTCGGATACATAGTTTCAAAAAAAGGTATTGATGTGGATCTGGCTAAAGTCAAAGTAATAATGGAAATGCCGCCACTGAAGAATATCAGTCAACTACAGTCTCTATAGGTTAGGTTACAATCAATTAGGAGATTTATCTCCCAATTAGAAAACAAAAGTCATCCATTCAATCATCTACTACATAATAATGTCTCTTTCAAGTGGGATCAAGAATATGAAATGACTTTCAATCAAATAAAGTAATATCTGATGTTGCCTCCCATACTCATGCCACTTGCATAAGAGAGACCATTGTTACTATACATTGCAACAACAAACATTTATTTAGGAGCTCTATTAGCATAGGAAGATCCTAAGGGATGAGAAAAAGCTATTTATTATATCAACAGGACTTTGAATAGTTATGAAATAAATTACACCTTCATCAAGAAAGCTTGTTTGGCAGTGGTATTTGCTACCCAACAGTTGCGAAATTACATGTTGACCCACACAATCAGACTCATAGAAAAAATTGATCCTTTAAAGTATTTACTTAGCAAGGCTACTCTAATAGGAAGACTAGCAAAGTGGGTCATGATCTTAAGTGAATTTGACATCTAGTATGTAGACCAAAGAGCCATCAAGGGTCAGGTGATAGTTGATCAATTAGCTAAAGCTCCATTACCAGATAATCAACAAATGAGCATTGAATTTCTTGATGTAGACATTCTTATTGTAACAACACAACAATGGATGCTTTATTTTGATGGGTCATACACACAATGTGGGTCTAGTGTGAGAATTATATTTGTTACACCTCAAGGACATACCATCCCAAAGTCCTATAGACTTATGTTTCCATGTACCAATAATGTAGCTGAGTATGAGGCATTAATTATTGGCATCAAAGTGGCAATTGAATGGAAAATCACAAAACTACAAGTATATGGAGACTCACAACTAGTCATTTATTAGGTAAATGAAAAATATCAGACAAAGGATGAAAAGCTCATGCCATATAAGAAAATGATAGATGATCTCAAAAAGTACTTTGTGGATATCAAGTTTGAACAAATTCCAAGGGAAAAAAACAAGGTTGTGGATGCTATGGCAATAATTGCTTCTCTCTTGCAGTTACCAGAAAAATGAGGTCATTATGAGTTTATGGTAGAACAAGTGTCTAACCTTATGATAATATAGATTCTCAAACCATATGCCAATTAGTTGAAGTTGAATCCTCAATCTATGGAAAAACCTATGCTTACCTTAAGGACAATATCCTTCCTCCTGATCTTTCTAGAAACCAAAAACATAACTTCATCTGCCAATCTGCACGACATACCTTAATTGATAACATACATTATCGTCGAGGTCTAGATGGTACTCTTCTTCGGTGTGTAGAACATAATGATTCTGAGACAACTTTACATAAGGTTCATGAAGGTATTTGTGGAACTCATTCAAGCAAACTAACCCTAGTGAAGAAACTCCTCCATTTGGGATATTACTGGCCGAACATGGAGAAGGAGTCCTTTCAGTTTGTTAAAAAATTCCAAAAATGTCATATCCATGATAACTTAATTCATGCACCAATGCAAGAATTGCATCCATTTACATCAACATGGCCCTTTTGTCAGTGGGTACTGGACCTCGTAGGAAAGATAAATCTGTCTTCATCCAATGGGCACACATTTATAATCACAACATAGTACTTTACAAAATGGATAGAAGCGGTTCCTTTAACAAGAATCACTAGAAAGTAGATCTCGTCTTTCATACTGAACTACCTCATCTATAGATATGTAATTCCCCAGTCCATTGTCTTAGACAATGGTCAACCTTTTAAAAATCAAGATGTATAGGAACTGTGTAAGAAGTGTCATATCCAACATCATTTTTCAACACCATACTACCCTCAAGGAAATGGCCAAGCAAAGGCCTCAAACAAAACAATTCTAAAAATTATAAAGAAAATGGTTAACGATGTTGGACATGATTGGCATGTTCAATTAAATCCTACTCTTTGGGTATACAAAACCAACATTAGAACACCTACAAGAGCTATAGTATATGCCTTGGTATATGGAACAAAGGCTATATTACCCATTGAGGTTGAGATTCCATCACTCTGTGTCTCACTAAAGGGTATCATTACAAATTAGGATTATAGGGTCTCTAGACTTCAAGAGTTGGAACTATTGGATGAACGTCGCCAACAAGCTCTGAACCATTTGATGAAATATCAACAGAGGATGTCCAAAAGCTACAATCACACAGTAAAGCCTAAAGTATTTTAGGTTGGTGACTTGGTTCTAAAGGAAAACCCTATAAATCAACATGACAAAGAAAAGAAAGGGAAGTTTGAACCTAACTAGCTAGGTCCCTTTGTCATCATAGTAGTTTATGGATCTAGGGCCTATCAATTGTCTACACCTGAAGGGGATTTGTTTGATGAACCTATCAACAGTATCCATCTCAGAAATTTCTACACCTGAATCACCTAGTGCACGGTTCAAGTTCTGGAAAAATGGTTACCTTGATGAAAACCTGGCAAATAGGCGTCTCGGTGATTGAAAAATACAAAAAAATACAAAAATACAAAAATACAAAAATACAAAAAAATCATAAAAGAGAAAAATACAAAAAATCCATAAAGGCTGAAAAAGTACAATAAAAACATGTAGTGAAAACTTGGAAATAGGCGCTACTTGTGATTTAAACCAACAGTTCCATCTATTAGGGGCATGCCATGGTCATTCACTTTCACTATCATTTTTCATCCATTATCATATCTTTACAAGGTGATCATGTAACACCCTAGCTTGAAGACAAAATCCTGACCTCACTAGGGGCATTAAACTTCAGCTTAATCAAATAGAAAAACAACAGTATGATAAATGCAACCCAACATTGAACATCAATCACCATTAGAAATGCATCAAACATCCATATCATATCAAAATCCAAAAATAGGTCAAAATTTAGTCAAAAAGTCAAAAAATAGTGTCGTCTAGTCGAACTACGTGGTCTCTGCATATATAATGTAGGCAAGGCTAATCTTTGATTAGCCCCTGAGGCCCCTAGGATAGGTCTTTAGGTTAAGTTTTTGGTCAAAATCAAATCAAAATGGATGATCTAATATGAATAATGGTTGAAATACTTTGGTAAAAAGGTTGAATAGTTGTACTTTGATCTTTGTTATCATTTCTTTGGAGCAACTCGATGATGTATTGAACTAGAGAAGCTAGGAAGGAGAATGGTATTTTATTTGTCTGCTATTTGTGAGTTAATTATTATTATTATGTGAATTATCACGAGATGTGCTCTACAAAGTATCATTGATGACATTTGGAATTCACATAGGAAAGTGATTAATTCTTGTCTGTTTACGCAAGAAATGCTTAGGTCATCTCGGTTTAATTATACCTAGATGCTTGTGTTCACTTGCAATATCAATAATCATGGAAGTAGTACTTAGGTTATCATGGTATAAATTATACCATCGATGCTTGTACTCACTTTCAACATTTTTTTAAGCTCTATGATGATACAATGCATGATAAATGGACTATTAAGATGCTAATGTTTGCATGTAGATTTGCATGGTAAAACAAATTGCATTCATCATAGTTTTGCATCTGTAGAGTATTTGTTACAAAAGCTGGTAAAAAGATTAAAAAATAATGTTACCTTTTCTCATAATGAATTGAGTATACTTGACATTAACAAAGACATCATCATTATCATATAGTTTCATAATCATTTTCATTGCATACATTAGAAATCATTTAATTTATCATTTCATCATTCATATATTTGAATCAAATAAATTGCATTGATCATATCATATTTTTCATATCACACATCATAAAACTGCATGAGAAAACTATCAAAAACATCCTTAATATCATATGATTACATTTCCATATTGTAACAGCAATATGCTCCCATGCCCACACCTGTAGTAGAGTAACACCGGATGAAAAACTATAACCTCCAAGGTAGATAGCTGAATGCAAATCATGATAAATATGGGAAATCATACACATGTCCCAAACATATCTCGTACCGTGCACAATCATGCTCTCCAACGCATGGCCCCAACCAACAAAAAGTTCCTTTGACTTGCGATCAGGACAAAGGAACCCTCCAATGAAACCAACAAGTGTTGTAGGCAAAGTGGCATAGGCATCCACCATCTTGTGCCATGGAATCCAATATCTAGAAATAGTATCATCCTAAAATACTCTGTGGAGAGTATCAATCCCACCCCGCTCTAAAGAATCATAAAACACAATGTCACCAACAATGGGTATCTTCAGAATCCACCAAACATCCTCAGGGGTGACTTTCATCTCGCCAGTAGAAAGGTGGAAAGTATTATGCTCACTGTGCCACCTCTCTGCTAGGGCTGTCAGGAGACCTCGATTAATCCTAATTTGGGGCATATCTAATAATGAAGATAAAGCATAACGTGTAATAACTGTCACCTTGGGCTGCACTAGCTACGGTATCAAATCAAAAGTCCTAGGGAACTGCTCTCGAATCTGCAGGTTCGTCAAAGCCTCCTATCATCATGAAATGTTCAAAGTCAGTAATCTTTGTCAAATCATCAAACATCAATTATCCTATCAAATCTAATCACCTTTGGTGAGGATTTTGATCAAATTTCGTGAGCAAGCATCATCGAACCTCATATATCATGAGGTCAATCATCAATTTTAAAATTGTACCTCACCTATCATTAGGATAATTATCATCAATCAATCATCAGACCTCTCCTATCATGAGGTTGAACATCATCTACTTTATTGAGATCATTAATCATATCAAACCAACAATTGACATAATCAAAATTGAAAAAATAAAGGATAAAATTGACAAACCACATCATTTTGACTTGGATGTGCTAAAACAATGTTTTTATGAGCCACAATATCAAAAGTTCCATTAAAACACGTCTATGTGCTAAAATAGGTGCTCAAAGTGCTAATTCATCAGATGCGCCATTTCAAGAGATAAATGTGCTATTTCAGGACATCAAAGTGCCATTACAGTGGATGAACTATTTTGGGGGGTCAAATTGCTAATCTATGAGGTCAATGCGTTGAACTATCCTAAGTGCTAAAACTTTTAAAGCACTATTCTAGCCTATCAAAGTGCTACAAAAATTAGCCTAAGTGCTACTTTATTAAAAGCACTAAAACAAGAATTGAAAGTGCTATTGCAGGCCTTAGATGTACTAAAAGAATCAAAAACTTAAAATCCAAAAATAAGAGTGAAAAATGAGAGAACACGTAAAATGAGGAGGTTCTAGGGTACGTATCAGAGGTTCGTAGGTGGTTGGGCAGTTGTGTCGTTGCATGCACTCAAATCGGTGAGTGTGGTAAGAAATCAACATCTTGCTCCAAATTGCTCCAAATCACTCTTTCTCTCAAATTTACAAACTCAAATGCACAAATGAGTTTCAAAATCACCTTTTTGGACCTTTTATAGGTTAATTAAGGTGGGATTAGATGGGGTTTATTATTTTTATTTTCAAATGGGGCTTAATTCATTATTTCCTCATAGGGGCAATTTCTACATTCTTTGTTGGGAGATCAATTATTTCTACATCAAATCATGAAAAAATCATGAAAAATTTGAAAAATTCCAAAAATCCAAAAAAATAAAAAATTCATCAATTTATCTCCCAGGGGGGCATATATCCATCATCACTTAAAAATCAGCATCTGAGGCATACTGAAAAATTTTCGTCGGTACTAGCAACAACAAAATTTTATTTGAAGCAATATGTAAACACATCACTTCAAAGAGGGGCAAAATGTATACACCTAAAAATGGTTTGGATAATCTAATTAATTAAATATGATTTATTTGATTAATTAACCTTAAATTCCTCTACTATTGAATAAATAGAAATATTTATTTATATAGTTCACATTTTAATTCTTCTATTTCTTCTATTATTTTATCTTAATTAAATAAACAAATTCACATACTTTGTTTCATTTAATTATTCATTTCTTCCATTTTTAATTTAATAAATAGACTTCTATAGTTTGTTTTATTAAATTTAATATCTTATTTCTTCCTAAATTTGAATAAATCCAAATATTCAAATATATTCATATTTCTACAACTCATTATATTTTACCTACCAAATTAGATATAAAACATCTAATTTAATTCAACTGGCATTCACAGGAAAGTTGTGGAGACAAATTGGAAATTAATTTGTCAATCTCCTTCCTCTGATTCTTCCTATCCTCTAGCAAGATGTTTTTTTGGGGAGGAACAATCCCCATGATTAGCTTAGACTTCTTCATCTCTCACCATTCAATCCTCCAGATCAAATCTAGACCTTTGCTATGCTGCCCCTTCACAAAAGTGTTGTCGTGAATCTATAAATACAACCTTCTGAAGCAGGAAATAGATCCCAAATTTGTACAAACTTACTCTACAAAAACACCAATTGAGCAACCAAGCATCTTAGCAATAGCATTATCATTTAGCAATAGCAATCATAACATTTTAGAATAACAATCATAATCATGACTGCATTATGGTTTACTGTAGTTTCTTTTATCAAGTCTCATGTTAGTTTAGATTAAAGTAGCTTCATCATATCATATAGATATCATCATATAGGATTAGATTATTGTATTTAGCAATATCTCATTCTCTAGATTGGCATTTTAATAGTCACAATGCTTACAAAATTTGAGAGCCCCATGACTTAATAAACTTAATAAATCTTTGGAGATAGAGAGCAATATGACACTTTCAAGAGTTTTCTTGTGTTAATTAGTTTAAATATAGTTGAATATTCGATATAATGTCTTATTAAGAAGTTTTGTTTGTTATTTTACTCATTACTTATTCCACACTTACAAGTGCTATGAGAGGTCTTGGTGCACAAGTCAAAGAACCTTGGGTGGTAAAGAAGATCTCTTCCCGATTCTTATAGTGAAAAGGTATATGCTATTGAGGAAGTTGCAAATTTTAATACTTATTCTAGAGATTAGTTGATTGGTATGCTAACTTCATTTGAAATGAGAAAACTTGGCTTGAGAAATGGAACAAAAGTGGAGATTGCTTTCAAGGCTAGAAAATAAAAACATATTGAAGATTGAGATGGAGAAGATCTTGATGATGTGAAAGCTAACTTTGTAAGAAGGATGAAAAAGGGCACTGGTACGTAATACCTTTCAAATGTTTTAGCTATGGAAAAGTAGGCCATTATTCTTCAAGAAGTCCAAACAGAGATGTGAACAATAAGAGTAAGGAGAATAAAGGAAAGATGATTAAAAAGATTTACTATGTTAGAGAAGATGTTAGTATTTTTGGTGAAGAATCTGATTATGGAGATGTTGATGAAAATGAATGCTTGTTCTTGTCTTTAAAAGATGAATCTGCTTCTACTAACTCTGAAATTTGTGTTAAGGAAAGTGTTCCAAAGAAGAAAGAGAAGATTGAAGGTACTTTGGCTTCTACTTTTCATGTTAAACATGATAAGAACCATTGGGTTGTAGATAGTGGCTGCTCTAATCACATGACCAAAGATAAAAGTAAATTTTTAAAACTTGAAAAGTATGATGGAGGATTAGTTAAATTTGGGGATGATTCAAGAGCTAATATTTGTGGAATAGGTTCAATCAGTTTTGATGGAAAGAATAATACTAAAGATGTTTACTATGTTAAAGGTTTAAGGCATAATATTTTGAGTTTTGTAAAAATGTGTAGCAAAGGATATAATCTTGAGTTTAAGGATGAAACATGTGAGATCAAAAAAGGGTCTAAAACTATGATTGCTACTAGTAAGAGGAAAGATGGAAATATCTATCAGCTTAAGGGCACTGTTGGTCATTGCTTTATATATCAGATTAATGATAGTTGGTTATGGTATTGGAGGATGTGTCACATGAATTCTGATAATTTAGTTAGAATCAGTTCAGTTCATGCAGTGAGAGACCTACCAAGAATTACAAAGCCAATCAATATTGTTTGCAAAAATTGTCAATTTGGAAAACAAATAAGGAGTAGTTTCAAAGGAAAGGAACAATTTGCTACTCAACTACAAGAATTAATACATAGAGATATTTGTGGTCCTACAAGGGTGAGAAATCTTCAAGGTGATAGGTATTTCATGCTTTTGATTGATGATTACTCTAGAATGACATGGGTTACTTTTCTTAGAGAGAAATTTGATGCACTAGATAGATTCAAAGTATTCAAAGCTATGGTTGAGAATGAAATGGATTTAAAAATCAAATGTTTGAGGTTTGATAGAGGTGGTGAATTCACCTCCAATGAGTTTGACATATTTTGTGAAGTTCGTGGAATAAAGAGGCACTTGTCTACCCCTAGAATTCCTCAATAGAATGGAGTGGTTGAAAGGAAAAACTAGACATTTCAAGAAGCTGCAAGGACTATGATGAAAGAAACTAATCTACCAAAACTATACAAGAGAGAAGTAATTCATACTAATGTTTACATACTTAACATATTTCAAGCAAAAGCTAATAGCACAAAAACTCCCTATGAGTTGTGGTATGGAAGGATTCCTATTTTCAAGTAATTTAGAATATTTGGAAGAAAATGTTATATCAAAAGAGATGAAGAAAACTTAAGAAAGTTTGATGAAAGGTCTAATGAATGTATCTTCCTTAGATATTCTACTAAAAGCAAAGCTTACTGATGTTACATCAAAAGGTCGAGAAATATTTTTGAAAGTGCAAATGTTAAGGTTGATGAAGATTTGCAAAATTCAATTGCTATAGATGGATAGGTGTTAGATGAACCTACTTGTGAAGAAGAAGAAAAGGTTGAAGAAATTGAAGTGCATAATGAAGAGGATGAAGCTCTGAAAAAGACCCCTAAGACCCCTAAGTATGTGCAAAAGAATCATTCTCAAGAAAAAATCATTGGAGACAAGAGGAAAGGAGTATTGACAAGAAGTAGAGCTATTGAAGTTGAGGTAAATCTATGTTTACTTTCTAAAGGTGAGCCTAAAATAGTGAGGCATGTAAAGATGAACATTGTATGAAGGCAATGGAAGAAGAAATTATGCAGATTGAGAAAAAATAGACTTGGGAACTAGTTTCTAGACTGGAAAACAAGAACATAATTAGAACTAAATGCATATTTAGAAACAAACTGAATGACAATGGAGAAGTGGTAAGAAATAAGGCAAAACTTGTGTGTAAGGGTTATTTAGAAGGAATAAATTTTGAGGAAACATTTGCTCCAGTGGCTAGGATGGAAGCTATCAAAATGTTTTCGGCATTTGTAGCATATAAGGACTTTAAAGTTTATCAAATGGATGTTAAGTCTGCTTTTCTAAATGGTGAATTGGAAGAAGAGTTTTACATGGAACAATCAAAATGATTTCAGTTATGAAATCAATTGGATATGTTGTGCAAATTGAAAAATGCATTATATGTATTGAAGCAAGCTCCTAGAGCTTGTTATGCAAGATTGGACAGATCTTTGTTACAACAAGGATTTAGTAAAGGCACCACATATAATAATCTTTACTTTAAAATTGAGGACACAATCTTGATATTGGTTGTGTATGTGGATGATACTATCTTTGGAGGAAATGAAGTTATGTGTAAGAAATTTGTAGAAGAGATGTAGAAAGAGTTTGAGATGTAAATGTTTGGGGAGATGAATTTCTTCCTTGGGCTACAAATCAATCAAACAGATAAAGACATTTTCATTTCATAGTCAAAGTATTTCAAAGAGATGTTGAAGAAGTTTGGAATGGAAGAATCCAAACTGGTATGCAATCCTATAGTGACTGGTTGTAAATTGAGCAAGGATGATGAATCACCTAAGGCTGATCAAGGGAAATATAGATCTATGATTGGTGGATTGCTATATTTAACTGCTATTAGACCGGATATCATGCATGTAGTTTGTCTTGTGGCTAGATTTAAAGAACATAAAGATATGAATGTTGCAACAGTGAAGAGGATATTTAGATATTTAAAAGGCACTCTAGATTATGGCTTATGGAATCCTAAGGATATTGATTTCACATTAAGTGCATATACAAACGTATATTGGGATAGTTGTGTTGATGACAAGAAAAGTACAAGTGGTGGTGCATTCTTTCTTGCATGTAGATTGGTGTCATGGTTAAGTAAGAACCAAGATTCAATTTCCTTATCCACTATAGAGGTTGAGTATATTGTAGTAGCATCTTGTTGCACACAAGTATTATGGATGAGATAGACATTGAAGGATATAAGAGTAATGTATGATGAGCCTATTTCTATCTTTTTTGATAATACAAGTGCAATTAACATTTCAAAGAATCCAGTGATACATTTAAGGAAAAAAAACATATCAATTAGGTATCACTTTCTGAGAGAGAAGGTAATGGAGAATGAGGTGAAGCTTGAATATGTACCTACAAAGGATCAAATTGTTGGCATATTTACTAAGGCTCTTCCTAAGGATACTTTTGAGTATCTTCCAAAGAAGTTGGGGGTTATTTCCCATCCTTCCTCAAACTAGATGAATATGGAGATACATCAGTCTAGTGGATCTATGGATTCATCTCTTTTCTGGATTGATGTTTGTGGCTACCTCTCAAGGGGAGTAGGTAGTGTCATGTGTTATCATTGTGAAAAATTGTTGATTTGGTTGGGTGTACTCCTCAGGGGGAGTATTCAAAGAAAGCAACTTGGTTTAGTATCAAAGGGGAAGAATAATACAATTTTTTCTATCCTTTTCCATTGATGTCAAAGGAGGAGAAAGATAGAGGGAGAAAAAGTAAAATCATGAGAAATTGCATTTAGAGTTGTGTTTTCTTTAATGGTTTTTCACATAATGTGTTGCCATAAATGAAAAATAAGGGATTTTTGCAAGTATGAAAGTGTTTTAATTGATGTCAACTATGTGTTAAGGAAGGTTGTTGCATGATGAAGTTATCGAGGATATTGAGAAAATTGTGAAACAGGTTGTTGTAGGTTGTGCATGTATAGTTGAGATATTGAGGAAGTGTTGTGAGTACATGGAGCTATCTTTATGTTGTAGTGTATAGAGAGGTGTTGGAATAAAGTAGTGTGCTAAGATGATGTCTCTAATACTTGGTTTCCAAGTGCTTTTGAGAAAAATTGATAAACAAAGAAAATAGTGTTGTGCAAGTGTTCAGAACGTGCTCCGGATGTGCTCCAAATTTCTTCTATGTTGATCCTATGCCTATGTAGATTTGATATGTTGTTCAAGGTTTTCAGTAGTTGCTATGTCCAAAATTTGGGTTTTTGGATCATTGTACAAAGTGAGATGTGTTCACTAGTATGTGAACTAGGTTTTTAGTGGTGTTTTTTGTGGTCTGGGAGAAATGTATTTGCTCCACATTTCTCTAAATTCTAGCTTCAGGTTGTGCGGATTTGAGAAGTTTCTTATAGTTTTTGTATCTTTTAGAATTCAAGGTTTTACTTGATTTGGTACAGTATAGTGTGTGTTTCATGTGTCAATGTGTGATTAAGGTTAATCAGATGTTCTGGGTTGAAGTATCTCTATGATGCAAGTTTGGATGAGGTCTTTGTTGGATCTTAGGTGGTTCATGGATTGTTCTAGATCATGTTCAAGTGATTTTTTTGTCTAAAAGTTTCATATTGATTTAAGGAAGCATGTACTTAATATTTTATGGTGTTTGCATGAGTAACAAATGACTTGGTGTTAACACATGTGAAGCTTGTGGAAGTGTGTTGAGGTGTGTTAGGACATATTTGGGTCCCTAATAAGGATTTATATTGGTCACCTTCATTCCTATCCACCACGAGAATGTTTGGGTGCTGACCTAATTTGAAATTTTAAATGTAACAGATAGTTGCCAACATTGGAGAAGGTTTTCAAGGTTGAGGATGACATAAATAAGAGTGCTATTTTTGTAAGATGCAAGAGAGAGGAAAGTTATATGTGAGATAGATGTACGTGATGAATGTGATATGAATTACATAAGTATAAATGCGAATTTGAGCAGAGAATACAAATTTCAAAGTGTTGGATTCCTAAATGCATTGAGCTAAAGGTGTCTGCAATATTTCATGCAAGGCTGCAAAAGTGTTGGAGCATTTGTGGTGGATTCCTTGTTGCATTGAGAATTTTTTCTTTGTGTAAAATTTCTCCTCTATCTTCTTTGTTTCTTTCTATGTTAGTGAGTCTTGGCTGTGAGCCTTTTTGGACAGTGTGTCCTATTCTGGCAGTGAGCCCTTGTATCAATTTTCCAATTACTTATATTGTGAGCTAATCCTCACCATGGTTTTTCCCTCATTGGGTCTTTCACGTAAATCCAACGTTCTCTTGTGCATGGTATTGTTATTTCAGTTCATGTTATCTACATTTCATGATTAATCACTTTAACAAAATAAGGGTTTAATGAATGCTTGTGGATCTAATTACTGTTGAGGGTTTTGATGTTTTAATTTGCTATAACTAATTCACCCCCCTCTCAATTGTTTTTTTCATTCAATAAAGAAGACCTTAGTCCCCTCATAGAATGAAGTCAAGGCATCACTAGGAAAACACGAAAAGGGTTTCTAGAGGACCTCCAAATATTTTTCTATTGGCCATGAAAGTGACATGCACACTTGAAACAAATGTTAAATACATTTGAAGGATAGTTGAAGCCATGCATAATGATAACATAAACACATTTATCATAATAGAAAATTTATTTCATAATACATCTTAATAAACATGCAAATTAAACAATTTAATTTCTTATACCATTTCTTAACTTGACTCTATGAAAATTATAAAATTCCCAAAATCATAACTATCAAATTATTTTAAAAATTAGGATAATTACTACATCCAAAACACACATGTCAATCATTTGCATTTAATTCAAACAATATAAACTAGACATAAAACGTGGAACCTCATATTTAATGAATGTCTTGCAAGGTTTGTCCCATGCGAATAAAATCACCTAAATTCAATTATACATCTAATATCAAAATAATAATAATTATCCATAAGCATCAAATAATTTTAAATTAGCATTATAAACTCATAAATTGGACTTCTGATTATAATCCATAATACACATGTTAACTTGTCATAATGAACACAACTAAAAAATATAAATGTGGGAATTAACAAATATCCATATCCAAAAATAGACATATCAATGGAAACGAGATTTCCTTAAAAAATGGGCCTCACAAGTTGCTTGTGAGAGACCCCAGTTTAGTAATGTGTACCTATAATCTTTGAAACACATCCACCTATATAATGATGATTGAGATCTTGTTTTAGATTGGATGAATATGATTGATTTACATGTAAGGATGGATCAAAAGGATGCAAGTGGATGGATAATATTAAGTTAAGTGGATGAAGGGTTGATATATTATTTATTTACATGAGGAAGAGAGATACAATCAAGTGGAGGATTGAGGAGGATGCAAGTGTATGGATAAGATTAAATCATGAGATGAAGGGTTGGGATCAAATTTTCTTACTTGGGAATAGTATGCACACATGTTGGTTCTTGAGGGGATTGTAAGTAGATGCTCAATATTAAACTCAAATGAAGGGTGGAAATGTAAAGAGTGGATTTTTTGGATTTTAATGGTCGTATAGAAATGATATATTTTTATTTTTAGAATTAAATGAAGAATATGCATTAGCTTAATTAATTAGATAAGAATGTATCTAACTAATTAGTGGTTAAGGAAATCAATTAAATATTATTTAATTAATTAGTGAAGTGGGTTAGTTTGATCAATTAAATAAAGATGGTTTATTTAATTGACTATTAGATAAAAGATGGTATAATTGATTAAATAATTTTATTTAATTAATTAGTGAAGATATGATGCTAGATTAATGATGAGACTTGATGATAGTGTCACAATGTTAGTTTAAAATATGAAAGTAGATTTTAAGTGTCTACATTATGTATGTGAGGTCTTATGCATTACCATGTTATGCCATATTCTTAAATGTTTATTTTTCTTTGTATTATTACAAATGACCTAAAGTCATATCCATTTGTGCTTTCCAAATTTATTCTTCTAGTGGCCATACTTGTAATGTTCATAAACCAACCATGGATGAAACAAATAATAACACAATCAACTAAAAATCTTGAATCAAAATAATTACACAAATAATAATATAATTTTCCATTAACATAACAAGTTTTATTTCCGTGTATAACTCCACCTAATACTATCCACACATAAAAGACATGAATCAACTAATGTAGATGAAGAAGAAGAGATAAAATCTCATGAAGAGAAAATGGGTTGTGTACATCCCCATGCAACATACTTTACATTATGGGAGGAAGAGATGAGAGATAAAAATATACGAATGTGGTAGTGTTTAAATGGGTTGGATCCCTTATGATTACCACTCTATAAGGTACTAAATCAAAGAAAGAGGAAAAAACCCTCACAAGACCTACAGACAAGAATAAATATAAAAAGTAAGATCTTAAACATTATAAGATTAATCTCTTTCTTAACTAGCATAATTAGTAAATTTATTAACCTACTTAACTTTTTAAAAGAGATGAGAAAAGGGAATGATAAATACATGGAAAAGTGATGCACTCATTGATGGAGGATCTATTGAAGGATTATCCATCCGTGTATCAAATTGAACACACACAACACTTAAAAAATATAATATTTATTGATCCATAGTTAAATAAATTACAGTTTGTCAAAAGGGTGTCCAATATAAGTTTGTAGCATTCAAAGCAATATTGGCACAACTATGTGTGAATTATAGATTTTGAATTATATTGCCATTTAGAGCTTGTAAAAATAAGATCTCAAGATTTGCTTCGCCAACCTCCCACTTGAGTTGTCCCTTCAAATCATTATGAGTGATATTTATATAGCAAGCCTTATCATTTAAGGTAACTCTTATCAGCCATACTTGGAGGTGTAAATATTAATGACAAGTGTAATGTATAGAAAGAATCTTTAAGAACAAATGTGTTGAATATGACACAAAAAATATTGTTTCCATTCCTACCACAAGCTCTCCTAGGTCCAATAAATCTAGAAACATGCTCCTTTACTACCACACGATTTAGACAATGAAATTAGATGTTATCATGTTATTCCTAATAGTAATGTTGTAGCTAGATAAGCATTTGCATTAATTAAAATCTCTAAAATTTGAATGGGACATTGTCAAATCTTAGTAGATCATGTGTTCCCAACTATAAGGTGGAATGCACAATTATGATAAAATGTAGTAGGAATCACAATGTATAGACGACGACGAGAATGTTATTTAAAATAAAAAAATAAAAAAAATGAAAGAAAATATTTTGGGTGATGTAAGATTGCTCTTACACCTTGGGATGATCATGTATTAGACACCTAGGTTAATTTGAAAAGTGAGTCCCTCACTTTTCAATGGCTAGAGGGAAGTTCCAAAATGGTCCATCTTTTCCTTATAAATCTAAGATAAGCTTTCTTCGGGCCTTCTTTTCTATTTCACCAAATACTCTTCATACAATCTAGTTGTAGTAGATTTTTCAATATTAATATCCAAAATCCTAAAATCTCCTCTCTATTCTATTGTTGTATTTATTTCTATCATTTTAATTTTGTGTCATGATATCCTAGTTCTCCTTCATGATAGTGATATAAAAATATAATACTAAATACTTGTGATATGCCTAAGTTTTATCGTAACTCTACTTCATACATGTATTTCTTAAATTAAATATTTTGACAAATTTGTAAGGACTGAATTTATTCATCTCCACCCTTTTTTATATTTGAAATATAAATATATTTTACTAAGATATATGATCACTTCATTACAACCAAAAATTCCTTATGTCCTCTCTTCTCATTAGTCTTTTCCTTATATCTAACATTCATATTCTCCAAGTGACTTCTTAGCTCAATATGTACTTCATCCATGTGTTATACGAAATCTTTTGATTATGCAATTCTCTTCTCTTCACTTTTGATATGATTCAATTCTAACACATTCCTTGTAATAATATTGATGTTTTCCAAGCGAGAATGTCTAATGGTCATTTGTGCCGATCTACAGAAGGTAGGGTTTCTTCTATTTCAAGTTTGGGGAAGCTTTCTTGGGGAAAATCCGATGGATTTCATCTCCATGGAGGGAATGGTAAATAGATCTTGGACTAGGAAAATAGATTAGAGATCATTGGGAAGACTTTCAAACCCAATGGAGATGGCTATAGGTTGGAGGAAGGTGATCGATTGGCACAAAAAGTCCTGAGGAATGGGGAGGAAGACACACCTATAGTAGGGGGCATGGGAGTAGTCAAGGGATCCAAGGTGCCTAGGAATGGGGGGATAGGACCATCTTAGGAGCCAAAATCAAGGGGTGAGAATGCCTGTTTGGAGCCAAATCACCAGGTAACAAGAAAGACAAATATAGATGTTAAGGCCAACAAACCACTGGTTCTCTTGCAAGAGGAGCTTGAAGAGGAGGTAATGCACAATGTTAAAGTGTCCTCAAACTTAGGATTGATAAGACACTTTAGGGGTTTTTGGCCTTGATTGTGTGATTTACATAAATGGATTTTTGAGCACTGGGAACCAATTGTGGATGGTTGTGTTCAAATCTACCTAGTTACTAGAGGTTTTTTTATTGTTGTTTTTGAAACAAAGGTTGATAGAAATAAAGTTATGTGTGATTATTTGTGGAGTTGGGAGGAGAAATTTGCTCTATCCTTGAAGCCATGGCATCTGAATTTCAACCCTGCAACAAATCCTTTTGATAAAGTACCTCTATGGGAAAGAATCCCAATTTCCCTCTCCATTTTTGGTTTAAGTCTTGCTTCGAGGCTATAGGAAATTCTTTAGGGGATTTTCTGATGATCGATGAGGGCTCTTCAAATCTTTTGCACTCCATCTATGCTTGGATTTTGGTGGAGATGGAGGTATCAAAGCCACTCCCAGAAGAGGTATCAGTTAAAACCTCCAAGGGATGTTGGGTACAACCCTTGAATTATGAAGGGGTACCATTTCGATGCAACAGATGCTTCCAGACTGGACATATCGTTGCACATTGTGCAAAACCCAGATGGTCCAAACCAGCTACTTGGTGGTAGGAAGTCTCACACAGCCATTATGCGGTGGAGAAATAGAGTGGGAGAAAGGAAGAGCAAGACATGAACAACCCTCTAGCGGTGGGAAACTCTGATTCACCTCAGACAAATAGGGATTTAGATCAACTAGGGGGGTCGAGGCATGCTGAGGTGCCCATCTCAAATTCTATTGATGAAGGGAGAGCAACAGAAGGTGTGGCGGGGAAAAATCAGTATGGTGCTAAAACTCTAGAGTGTAGGGAGAAATAATGCTTGGTGAAGGCGTAGGAAAAAGGGGAGTGTGTTGTATAGGTAGAAGGTTAGAATGGTCAAGCAATGGTTAAAGAACATGAAGAAACAAGGATGCAACATGTTGCTTTGGAGGTATGGCAGTCAGAGGAGGTAAAGATGGAGGAAGGTGGGCTTGTAGAGAAGGGACAATCTTTGGCTTGGAAAAAGGAGGCTACAAAGGTGGAAGATGGTTGGCAAGTTGTCAAGGGGAGGAAAGACAAGAAGCTCAAAAAGAAAAGTTTCGCTATGGTCCTCCAGTCACAGACCAAGGGAAGACCAATTTGTTCTTCAAATTTTTAGACTTGTTAATAGGTCTTTTTCAGTGTCTTGTGGATTTAAATGTTTCTCTGTGGTGTCTGTAGTGATTCTTTATTTGGGTGGGAATCCACCGTGTGTATCTTTTTCTAGAAAGAGCCAGGAAAATCTGATGTATTTACATTTTAAATTTAATAACCAAAAAAACCTCTATTATCGACCAAAAAAAAATATTGTTGTTTTCCCTGTACTCCTATTTACTAAATTGTTGTATGCAAACTTTTCTTGGGCTAGTGCCATAATCCACCTTTTTAGCAATATTATTCATATTGATTTATTTGTTAACGATAATGATTAAGCTAGAAAATAATGATAATTTAATTATAAAATTCTCTTTGATTAGTTTAATTTGATAAGAGATAATTATTGAAAAAGATTTATTTTCTTCAGGATAATAAAAATTAAGTTTTAGAATTATGAAATGGTCAAAATAATTTCATGTATAGTAGATTAAATTAATATAACTAAATTCATTAGAAAATTATAGTTGAATGATTTGTATCATGTTTTAATATATTGAAATTATTTTTATTAGAAAATTATAAATAGAATAATTTGAACTATGTATACATTGATCTACATTACTAGATTTATTTCATTAGATAGAGCATTTGATTTATTAAGTGAAATAAAAAGGGAATAGATGAATATGTTTTAGATTAATATTAAGCAAACATTAAAGGGGCAAGAAGCTGAGAATGTGAAGAAAATATAGTAGATGATAGATCTTTATAAAAATAAAAAAAATTGAACTCCAAAGTTGAACATGTCTTGTCTTAGTTAAATTAGATTACCTAGTATCTATTAGAGCCACGAAAGACAATTTTGGAGAAACAAAGGTAAAAAATTCAAAAAATTCAAAAAATTCATGCAGTTAATAAATTTAACTTTAGAGTTGAAGGTATGCCATATTTTCCATCTTAATTTAATATTACAATAAATCCTCAAATACTGATTGAATCAATACATAATTAAATAATCAATGATGCAATTTCAAATATAAATTTAGATGTTCACCAATTGATCAACCTCTTCAAAACATAAAAAATATCAAATTATAAAACTAAATAAAATTTATCTTAAAGAATGTAGTTTACCATTGAGAACAACATCTAAAATTTTGCATTAAAAACCTAATTTTTAAATTAAAATTGATGAGAAAATAAAAAACCAATGAATTTGATAAGATTCTCGAGTGTATTTGTAAAAGAAATGCTAATAAAATATGGAAAATGACTTTTAAGAATTTAAATGAAATAGAAAGATGCCAATTATTTATTAAAACAATGAGAAATATTAAGTTTATACCCACCATGAAGGTCCTTGGTCTAAGGACATCTAATATTGATATTATTTTTTGTTGGAAAAATCTTATAAATGCATACCAAATAATGGGTTTTACATCATACACCAAATATAGTAATAAACTGTATTTGCAATTACATAAACTATAATAAGTAATCAAACAAATAGATCTCGCTTAATTAAAAAAATAAGTAGAAAAATATTAATGAAAGTTGTTAGGAGGAATGGAAGAGTTGAGGATTTGAACAACAATGAACAATTAACATTCTTTATTAGACTCCCATGGAAAAAAAAAGTCATAGTTGAAGCCTTAAAATATCTAATTGAATAATTTTAGAAAATAACATAAGAGTACCACCTAATCAAGAGATGTTGTAAAAAGGAGAATTGGTTAGTAAAACCTTGAATCACATTCAAAACTTTTTTTGGATATGAATCAAACATAAAATTTATCCAAATTTGTATAGTTGTCCTCAAATAAAAATTAGTTAAATGTATTTTGAAATGACAAAACCCTTTTATATTAAACTAAATCATATAGGCACCACTTGTTATAGGGTACACATTGAATTTGTTATGTATTATGATATTTTCAACATATGTGTTATTTTTCATACTAATGATATTTTACATAAGTGTATGATAAAAGCTTCATTTAGATTGGAAATAAAATTTATTTCAAACATTTTTATGAAAGAGTAGATGGATTTTTTTAAGAAATCATGTTTGGAGGGAACATGTGATAGTTGTGATGGTTTGGAATGTTTGGAAAATTATCTAAACACAAATAATGCACATGCAATTGGAAATGACCTAGTAAGTTAAGTCAATAACATGCACTTTAAAATATGATAAAGAGTACAAGAGGTGTGAATTAGTAAGTGAAGAAATAAGAGTATCAAAATTTAATGCTATCCTTTGAAAGAAGTAATATATGAGTGTGTAAGAAATATGCATAGAGATCATTTGATAAATTTTTAATTTAAGTTATGTAAGGACACATTTCCTTTTTATATCATCATGTCAGCTATAGATTTTGTAGAGAATTATACACTACGATCGCATTAAAAATTCTAATAAAAATACTAAAAATCCACTTAGATTTTTATATTTATGTATATAATATTCATTCATGCACCTAATAGTATAAAGAAATATAAAAATATCTTGGAGTATCATTTTTATATTAGTGATGATTGCACACATTCTATAGAGTTTATTTAAGGTTTTTTGAGATGTTTAATGGTAATGTTAGTAGTAGGAACATCATAATCCAAGAATTTATGGATGTTCTATTGGTTGAGTAGGATGCATATGATGAATGGTGTTCAACATATATGAAATTTAACTAATATTGGACATGGAAAAGTGGAGCATGATGGTGTAGGAGCACATATTAAAGAGAGCCTTAACATAAGAAGAGTTGAAGGTGAGTCTATATTTCCTAGATTTTTTTGGTTGGTAGAAAATAAAACATTAACAAATATGAAGATTGGTATATAGTGATAGGATCAAGTGAGTTTCATTATTTTAGAAGTTTAAATGCAAATTTATGGATTTTTTGTATAAATTAGATGTCATGTTTTTGTTCTTCATATATGGATTTTTCTTGGAATGAATGTGAGTCAAGAGAGTGGGTCAATGAATGTGTTCTAGAACTTCAATTCCACTTGAGATGCGTCAACCTCTAGGAGTACTAAAATTCATGGAGATAGAATAATTAGTTGAATTTGATCATATTTCAAATTTAGTTCAACTAGTATTATAGACACATTATTTAATTAAAATTAATATTTTACCTTATTATATAGTCT
This sequence comes from Sequoia sempervirens, assembly GCA_007258455.2. Taxonomy (NCBI): domain Eukaryota; kingdom Viridiplantae; phylum Streptophyta; class Pinopsida; order Cupressales; family Cupressaceae; genus Sequoia; species Sequoia sempervirens. The sequence continues at coordinate 307,952 of VDFB02324164.1, read as the reverse complement.
TTTGTACTATTTATTAAATTAATATTTTTATAACTCATTTTAGGACGTGTTTATGTAATTATAAAAAGACAATGAAGAAGAAATATATTATTATTTATGTCATTATGTTGAGGTAAAATAAAATGACAACCTCTATCATAAATGGAGAAAATACTGAGTATCCTTTGAAGTTTGTGGTTGTTACTCTAGATTGTGGTTTAGAAGGCCCCCAATGAAAAATTTCAATATGTGATTGTTCAAGGGGTTTTCTTTTGGAGTAGCCAAGATCTACTTGCAAACTCAACAATCCATAAATGAGAAATGTGTAAAATGAGAAAATATCATATGCATGTGTTGCAAAATGAGAAAATATCATTGCAAAATTTTGATATACGCCAATTTTTTTAATGAAATTTTGATAATCAAGGTGAAAGTTATGCCTTGTTGAAATTTTCTTAGTGCTGAAACATAGGCCCCCCTAGAAATATGTTTAAGAGAATTACAACTTGTGTGAAGATTGGATGCCAAATCAATCATTTATAATGCATAGTGATTTTTACAAAGTTATGAAAAATGGCAATCCAAATCTTAGTTTTATAAATAATTTTGAATTCCTTGTAAAATTTTGATATATGCCAATTTTTTTTTGTAAAATTTTGATAATTGAGGTGAAAGTTATGCCCCATTGAAATTCACTCACAATAATAACTTGGGAGGCTAAAAAATGAGTTAAAAACCACATTTCACAAATCATCTTGATACTAAGTGTTTTTCATGGAAAGATATTTTTGTTGACTATTCACACTTGAAAATCTAACACCCCATTTGTAAGTTATGCAAAAAAGAAAACTACCCCCCTTTACAAGATTTGAAATGAGCTAGATAATTAGCTAACCATGGAATAAACTATTAGTAGTTAGAAAGAGTATTTACAATAAGAGTTGATTGTAAATGCTAACTCTAACCATCAAGATCGAGTCAATGGACCATGTAGGTTTTGGTTGACCGAGTCTTTGGTCACTAAAGGGGACTTCATGCCAAATGAAGAAATCAATAGAAGGATTGACATTGTTGATGGCCTTGTCTTATGTGAGAAAGTGTGTGGGAGCCTACAAACCTTTCTGGTATATAATTTTAGCCTTCTTTGTGGAATTATGCCAACTGTGGAGTGTTAGTTTGGCCAAGTGGTGTAGGTTTTTCACTACTTCAAAAGATCAATAAGTAGGTTGCACAAATGTGGATAATATAGGTCTTTAGGTAATATTCTTGCACTGTTGAGATGCCTTCTCAACAATGAAACCCAAATTACACGCCTTGTTCTCACTCCATAAACCAATTCCAAATTACACTTGCTAAGATGTTCCCTTACCCAGGTTTGCAATCAAGCTTGACTCAACACAAAGCCACTTGATTTGGTTTGAGTCAATATGTAGCCTATGAGGAGGGAGGGCCATGTGACAAAGGGAGTGGAAGCAAGTACTAAATATTATACTATTGTTCTCATATTTTTTTTTTCACCAGTGGAAGGTTGTTTCATGCTTTAATATCTTGGAACTCTCCAAATTTTGACACACAAGGTAATTCTTCATTATTCCAACCTTGTTATTGCACCAAATATTCAGTCTATCAAATATGGTGATACACCATTAAATAAGAACTTGTGGAAAGTTTGTGAGTTTGACTATGAAGAAATAGTTGACACCATAAAATGGAAAACATATAAATATGGTTCATTAGATTGGTTGGTAGAATGAGACATAAGTTATATAGTTTATAATTATATTATGAATTTCTTAAGTTCTATTATTTGAGAATACTTTTTCTTTATTTTAATTATTTATTTCTATTAATGTTATTTTTTTATTAAAGGGGTAAATGCTTTTGACGCAAAGCTATGAATTGGTGAGGTCACAAATGGGGGACCTCATCCCCAATACAACCACTCAACAATACCACCCCAATAGGGTTTGAACCTTGGTGGAAAGAACAACGCTGCCATTAAACCATCACACCATGCCAATATTGACATTTATACTAATGTTGTTACTCTATATTAGAGGTGCGAAAAAAAATTCCACCTTCTCATGGTTGGTGTTGTTAGTAAAAAAATTCATATTTTGAAGTGAAGAGAAGCTTTAGCAATGAGTTTAGTGAAGTGAGGAAGATAGGTAGAGGCAGAGTTTAAACCTTAAGGTTTAGGGTTCACTAATTATGAAAGAGATATAAAGAGGAAGAGGGAGAGGGAGAGTTCACATTTCAAATTTAGCTATTTATCTATAGGGTTAAATGCTAAGGTTAATTATTTAGGGTTTATGGTTTAATTTTCACATGTTGAAGGTTTTTTTGTATTAAAAAAAATGTTGATCATAGAGATAAAACATATATTGTCAAGTTATACAACAGTATTGTTGTAAAAAAAGAACTCTGATTTGGAGTTTAGTATCCATTCTATAGTGCATACCTCGCAGGGTAGCTATATATACTATGTAATTTTTAATTACAAAATAGATATGTGCATATTTTACATAGTATAAACTAAAAAGCTAATCCAATTTCTCTTTTGATTTCTTCTTTGGATTTCCTTTTCATGAATTCTTTCAATACAGTCTTGTAGTATAGCCATTGGTTTGTGTTGATTAACTCATCTTTTTTCTATTTCAATCTTACCATTCTCCATTGGCTTCTTGAATTTATCTTTAGCCACCTCTACCATGATGGAGACTTGCATGAAAAAATTATGGATTGTGAGTCTTTTGTTAGAATCAATAAGTGACCTCCTAGTGCCTTTGTACTTTTCTATATTTATAGATTTCCAAAGAAACCAAAGAATTTTATTGGTTAGAATCAACCAACAAAGATTAATTTCTTTTCCTAAGCCATCAATTTTCCCCATAGAATTTCATTTTTCTTTTTTTCCATTATTCCCCCTATTAATTCAGTTGAAAATAAGTTCCAAATTTTTTAGAAAAAAAAATTCAAATAAAATATGAGATACAAATTCAAATTTCTTACAAATTTCACAAATAATTGGATCAAGCCTTTAGGATCAAAATTTGGAAATTTTTGTAACAACATCCATCTGAAGCTAGATTTCTTTGGTTCTAAAACATTGTTCCATAAACTAGTGAAAATTTTGTTCCATTGGTTTGGACTTAAGTTTCATTTCCAAATTTTATTCAATTGATCAAAAATGTTAGGGGGTTTTGCAAGAAAGGAATAAATTTCTTTTACCTTTAAGTTAATTATTTTTTATTTTCTAGCCATAGGAATTTTTGGTTGTGCTCCATGTTGTAATCATATTGTTTTTCCAATTCTATTTTCTGATTTTTTAATCTTTCATATGTTCTTTTTTGTGTACATGTTGAAGGTTTAAATTTTAATGTTTAGTATTTATAATCTATGGTTAGAGAGAGAGGAGAGAAAGTTAACATTTAAATTTAGCTAGGAAGTAAAAAAGAGATAGAATTAGGGGGAGAGAGTGAGATATAGTAAGAGAGAGTGAAAGAAAAGAGAGACAAGTCTCTTAAGAGCCCTAGGACAAAAAGGTGCCAAAATTTGGCATGAATGTTTTCTCAAACCATGACACATAGGAATGTCTCATGTAAACCTACAGGAGCATGTTGGATCCACCTACATATACCCATCCATGTTTTTTTCAACTCAAATTCATTTTCTCATGGTGGAGACTATTTATTTATACTAGAGGTTCCTTTTCACTACCCAAATATCTCGAGCTTTCCAAGCTACGTTGAACCAAGAAAGTCTTTTAATAACCCACTGACCAAATAAGTGCAAAATTTTGGAATAATTTTTCTGTCAAACCATGAAACCTTGGAATGTCTCATTTGAAGCCTTAGGTGGATGTTAGGTCCATTTACAAATTCCTATATTATCTTTTTTTCAACTAAATTATTTTCTTAGAAAGGTGGCAATTGAAACATTACAAAATGTTTAAATTTCATGCAATGAAAGGGTTCTAAGGGCGATATTTTTCATTTTGCATCTCTTGGAATCAAACTAGAAACACCAACATTTCTAGGTGAGTGGGTTACTAATATTAGATGTGTATTTTCACTACCCAAGCATCTTGATCCTTCTAGGTTACATTGGATTGAGAAAGTATTTTAAGAGCCTTGAGACCAAAAAAATCCCAAACTTTGGTATGACTATTCTTTCAAATCATGGAACCTAAGAATGTCTATTCTAAAATTACATGTGGATTTTGATTTCACCTAAAAATACCTCTAAATTCTTGTAAATTTGAATTCATTGGCTCATAATGGTGATGAACACAATATTGCCAAATTATTTAATTTCATTCAATTAAAGGGTGCTAAGAGTGATATTTTTCATTTCGTACATCCTAGCACTCAATTGACAATACCAACATGTCTAGGTGGGCGGCTTAATACTATTGGAGGTGTATTTTATCTATCAAAAAATTCTAATCCTTTTTGGCTACATTAGACTAGCAAAGTCTCATAAGTGTCACAAGACCAAAAAAGTGCCAAATATTGGTATTATTGTTCTCTCAAATTATGGTATCTAGGAATGTCTCTTCCAAATCTACAGGTGGATATCATGTCCACCTATAATACCTATCTTATTTTTTAACTCAAATTTTCTCTCTCATGGTGGAGATGAATGCAATGTTACACAATGATTCAATTTTACTTAGTGAAAATGTATTAGGAATGATATTTTGTATTCCAAACCTCATGACATCAAACTAATAGCACCAACATATTTGAGTGAGTGGTTTGATACTACTAGAGGTGCATTTTTTTGTCCAAGTGTCTTGATCCTTTTAGGATACATTGGACATGAAAAGACCCTTAGGAGTCTTAAGAATAATTTTTTTACTTTGGAATGACTATTCTCTCAAATGTGGCACCTAGATGTCTCTTTTGAGCTTATAGGTGGATTTTGAGTCCACCTATGAATACTCATCTTGAATTTTGTCAACTTTAATTTTTTCTCATGGTGGCGATTAATGGAATGTTAGAAAATGCTTCAATTTTGTTCAATGTAAGGTGCTAGGAGTGATATTTTGCATTCCACACCTCATGGAATTAAATTGATAGTACCAACATGTCTAACTAGGTGGGTTGCTACTATTGGATTTGTATTTTTTTCCCAAGAATCATGATCCTTTCAAGCTACATTGAACCAACAAAGTCTTTTAAGATCCCTAAGACCAAAAAAGTACTAAATTTTGGTATGATTGTTCTCTCAAATAATGGTTCATAGGAACTTATTGTTTTAAACTTTAGGTGGAATTTAATTCCACCTAAAAATACCCATCTTTTTTTTTGTCAATTATTATTTTTTTACCTATGATGGAAAAACATAATGTTTCAAAATGCTTTACTTTTGTTCAGTGAGAGGATGCTAGGTGAGATATTTTGCATTTTGAACCTCTTAGAACCAAATTGATAATAAAAAAATATTTTGGGTGGGTGGGTTACCAATACTAGAGGTTTATTTTTACTACCCATTTATCCCAATGTTTCTTTGCTACATTGGACCTATAAAGTCTCTTAAGAGCCTTGAGACTAAAAAAGTTCCAAACTTTGATATGACTATTCTCTCAAACCATGACACCTAGGAATGTCTTATCTAAACCTATAGGTGGTGTAGATAGTGAAAAAATCAGATTTAGAGTATGTGAAAACAATAAACTAATTAAGTCCTATCAAGCACAATAGAGTACAAAACAACATGAAAATCACAATAAGAAGCACAAATGCAAACCGATCTCCGCGCTAACTCAATTTATCTTCATTGCTCTTCTCCACTTGAATGAGAATGCGAGATTTTGATGGGTTGACAATGGAGGAATGTTGGATGTTCATTCTTGCAGCATAACAACTTGACGATGAAAATGGAAAATGGAAAGAATAATAGATAGAGATGGAAGACTAATTTTGACAGAGTTTGGATGCTAGACGAATCAACCCCCCCTTAAATGGATTGTGAGAGGCTGTATTTATAGAGTCGTGATGTTGACAAAGATAAGATTTGACAAGATTCAATAAGGATTTGATTTTTGACAAAAGAGGAAATACAACGAGATGAGATAAGATGTCAAAAAAGATAGAAAGATTTCATTTCCTATTTTGAAGGAAATAAATCTTGAAAAAGATGAGAAGGATAATTGATGAATTATCTAATTAAATAAATTAATTAGATACACGAGTTTCAATTTTGGAAAGAAAGTGAGAATATCTTTTTAGGATTTCATTAATTAAATAAATTTTTGATTTATTTAATTAACATTAGAGGAATGGATGGATTATGCATAGGAAAGGAATAAATGAAATTAGTCAAATAAATAAGATTTATTTAACTAGTTAGATGATGACATGGGTACCTAGGGAAAAACATACCACAAGATGCCTAAATGATGTAATGTCGAGACATGTGTTGTAAGAGGACATTTTTAGGTGTCTATAGGTGGATGTTGAATCCACCAACAAGTTACTATCATAATTTTTATTAATTTTTAATTTTTTTTTTGTGATGGAAATGTTGGAAAAATGATTCAATTTTATTAAGTGAAAGGGTGCTAGGAGTGACATTTTATATTCCACACCTTGTGAATCAAAACCAACAATAACAACACACATAGGTGGATAGGTTATTAATATTAAAGATGTATTTTCACTACCTAAGCGCCCTTATCTTTCCAAGCTACATTGAACCAATGAAGTCTCATAAGATTAGTAAGACAAAAAAGGCACCAAGCTTTAGCATGATTTTTCTCTCAGATTGTGGCACTTAGGAATGGCTTTTTCTAAACCTACAAGTGGATATTGGGTCCACCTAAAAATACCTATATTATTTTTGTCAACTCAAATTAATTTTATTGTGGTGGTGATTGTAAGAGTTGAAGATTAGCTCAATACCCAAGACCACCTACAAAAATAATGAAGAGCTTCTACAAGAGAGTATGCAAGAATATGAGCTTGCTTGATATTAAGACCTATAAAAAATGATGAGGTATGAAGTATATTACAAATGAGTACAATGACCCTGCTTATATAGGAAAGGTGAGGAATAGGATTGAACATGATTGTGACATGTGTCTTAATCCTATGACATGAGATGACTAACAAACTAACTACCTAGGAATCAATATGAAAATGGCTAGATTAGATAAGTTCTAGAAAAGCCAACTAAGACTTCTAGAAAGAATCTTATATCCTAAGTAAACTTAGTCATGTGAATAAGTCCCCTAATTACCTAGTGAATGAATTAACTAGGTACAAGACTTTAATTCACTCTAACACCCCCCTTAAGTGTAACTAAGGGAGAATATTAATATTCAAATGATGCAAAAAAGATGCAAATATGGGTCCTAGATACCAGGCCATGTTAGGTACCCATGTATAGATGTAAAAATAAATCTCTCACAAATGGAGAAAACAAGAAAGCCCAGTGGAACAAAACTCCTCTCCAAAAGAGAGAAAAGACAAAAAAATAGAAAATCATGTGAGGAAGGATGGCTTAGACTCCATGATACCCCCCAAGTACACCATTTGTCACATAGATACATTAAAATCAATAGCCCCTCCATAAGAGGGAAAGAGAGAGACTATGTATCCCCCCATAATTTGTGATTTCCTGCAAAAATGGTAAGTTCCTAAAGAAAAAACATGATCCAATATCGAAAAACAACTTGTCTTCATTTTGGAAGATACAAAACAAAGTACAAATGTAGGTATGCTTCCCATTTTGAATAGGAATTAAAAGAAAGAAGAATGCATATGTATGATGATGATGTCTCTAAAAGCGGCTTATGTGTCTCCTTGCCCAAGGTAGATGAAGATGCCACAATCAAATTAGGTACATGCCCAATCAATGAAGAAGGCGACAAACTAGGACTATGTGAAAATTGATGTTGAACAATAGCCAAAGACAATGATGGTTTGAAAACATTTGTGCAATGGTTGTTATCAAATAGGAGAGATAACCACTCAAATGTGTCCTCCAAATATGAAATATGAGACTCCAAAAATAAGGATGTAATGTTTGATAAATAGGAATCCCAATTAGGAAGACAATGAGATATTTGTAATGAATCACTGGATGTTCTCAATGAATCACCAACATAAGGAATGGTCCTACTAAACAAGAACAATGGAAGCCTCAATCAATGACTCTACACAAGGAATCACTAAAGGTGAAGGTATATCAACCATCTTTGACGAAGAAGGAGGATGTAAAGAACCCTTGTCAACTTCTTCAAGAGATTCAAAGTATTATAAATAGTCAAACTCCTGCATAGTATCATGATCATAGGGTATCCTATCTAAAAAATGAAGAGGCACAAGAAAATTTGAAACAAGATAATCTAGGAATGGCTGAGTATAAAGATCACCATATATCTCCCAAATTTTAGTCCAAAGAGTATGAGGACACTCAAAATGATCGATAGAATTCAAAGTGGCATCATCAATATGCATTGCAATAACTCCTAAGAAATGATCCCTTTTGCAATTCCATGCAAATTTCTTACTATCAATACCAAGAGGGGGAACAATATTATACAAATGTGGCAGCAAATGAAGCCATTTGAGATGTTTTTTGATACCATATTGCCATTGTTTATAGTTTCCCCTTTTCAACATAATCAAAGAATGATGAAATAAAAACCCATAATGAACTATGATTGATCTCAAAGCTTACAAATACATTGACCTTAAATATGAATTAGAAACTCCAAAATATGATGTATACTACAAATGAAGTCTTCCCAAATTGATAGAACCTCTCCAGCAGTCAAGTTGTCTAAGTAATTAGTAATAATGCAAATGCAAAAATATGAAAAAATACCGAATAAATAATATATGGCACTGAATTTGGAATGAAAGAGCTCCTAAATACTTTCCAAACACAACTTGAATCACCAAAATTGAAGAAATTGGAAAAACTTTATGAGCTCAGAGGTCCAAAGTGGTGATATGACTTTAGTTGTGAATAATTTGTACTTGCCACAAAATATGGAAAAAATACTTGCACCACTATGAAGTACTTGGAAAGAGCTATCCGTTGATATCTTGTTTGAAAAATTTGGAGATCGTGGTGAGAAGTTATGCAAAATTAAAAAAATAGTTGTATTAGGGCACTTGAGGGTATGGTGAAGGCTAATGAGGGGAAAATTTTTAACCCCTGGGTGCCCATATGACCTCATCATGAGCTGGAGCAAAAAAATAAGGCGCCGCCCTTAGTGGCAGAGGTTAGGGGTGGAAGTGAGCACCACTGATGGTGGAGGGAGGCACCACCAAGGACTTAGCCAATAGTCTTTTGATGTAATCTAGGTGTTGAGGTAAAATCCAACAATGAGTTAGAAATAAAGTTTACAATGACCAATAAATGTAGGACAATGTTAATGGCTGATCAAACCCACAAAAAAACTCAGTGATGTAGGAAATATATTCCCAGGTCAATAAGGACGAGTATAGGTGGACCAAGGCTTCAATAAATGTCGATGAATGAATGAATGGTGGCCGACATTTATATTGCTGATTAAATCCTACAGATGGTTGGCTGGTCGACAATAAATACCTTGGACAAGGGCCAAAGTAATAAATATCGGTGATGAGATAGGGGTCGACCACCAAGGCAGGTGGCCATTGGTCAAATAGCCTGACAAGGGCCTGCAAAAAAATACTCCCATCCAATCCAATAAACTTCAACAGTAATGTTAAGACTAGCGGGAAAACTAGGGGTTGGTGGGGTCGGGAAGGGGTGTACGAGCCCTATAAGATAATAAAGACCCTGTAATTTTTTTTTTTGTCCATATAAAAAAAATCTTTCACCAAATATATTCCAAAAATTTATAATAGATCCCAATAATAAAATGTAGAACATAGAAAATTATTTAATTTTTTATTCTATAAAATATCGTACTCAGGCTTGGGTGGGTCGTACAACTGCCTAGGTAATTTTTTTTTTCCTCACAAACAACTGATGCTAAATATAGGCATGCTATATATGAATCTTTGTCTCTTAAGCTCTCTAAAGATGATGGTGAGGTCTGACTGAGGTGAAAATGCACCAAAATCTTTACAACCTCTAAGTCTTGCAAATCTTCAAACCCTTATAACTTTGGAAAAATATGTTAGATTTAGGCAAAAAAAAAGTCGATCCTGACTTTCTTAGCTTCCTTGAACTTGAATCTAAGATTAGATCTCCTCCAACACAAGCCAAAAGTGACCTTCCAAGAAAACCCTCATATAGAGATTACCTCAAATTTGGTGTTTTTTTCAAGTTTTTCTAATTCCTAGTCACTATCGGTGCAAGGGAAGAGCATACTCAACCTTACTAAAAATCACCAAGATCTCTCACTAGCAATAGCTCAACCCTTAGATCTGAGAAGAGTTTTGAAATATTTGGCTCTAATACCATGTAAGAGCTGAATACTAGCTCAATACCTAAGACCACCTGTAAAAACAATGAAGACCTTCTACAAGAGAGTATGCAAGAATATGAGCTTGCTTGATATTAAGACTTATAAAAAATGATGAGCTATGAAGTATATTACAAATGAGTACAATGACCCTCCTTGTATAGGAAAGGTGAGGAATAGGATTGAACATGATTGTGACATGTGTCTTAATCCTATGACATGAGATGGCTAACAAACTAACTACCTAGGAATCATGCAAAATGGCTAGACAAGATAAGTTCTAGAAAATCCAATTAAGACTTATAGAAATAATGTTATATCTTAAGTAAACTTGATCATGTGAATAAGTCCCCTAATTACCTAGTGAATGAATTAACTAGGTACATGACTTTAATTCACTCCAACATTGATGAATACAATGTTGTAAAATACTTCAATTTTATTTAGTGAAAGGGTTTTAGGAGTGATATTTTGCATTTTGTACCTCATGGAACCAAACCAACAACACCAAAATGTATGAGTGGGTGGTTTATTATTATTGGAGGTATATCTTTCTATCCAATATATAATCCTTCTAGTTATATTAGACCAACAAAGTCTCTTAAGAGCCCTAAGACTAAAAAAGTGCCAAATATTAAAACCTATGTTGTCTCAAATTGTGACACATAGGGATGCCTTGTCTAAACATATAGGTGGAGGTTGAGTCCACCTATAAATACATATCTTAGTTTTTTAATTAAAATTTCTTTGCATGCAATTATAATGAATACAATGTTGTAAAATACTTTAGCCTCATTTAGTAAAAAGGCGCTAGGAGTGATATTTTGCATTCCATACTTCTTGACACCAAAAAAATAGTGCCAACATGTCTAGGTTGGTAGGTTAATATTATTAGAGGTGTATTTTCTCTCCCAATAATCTTTACCCTTTGAGGCTACATTGGATAGAAATACTCGTCTCTTAAGATCCATAAGACCAAAAAGTTATGAAGTGTTGGCATGACTAATATCTCAAACTATCTCACCTAGGAATGTCTTGTATAACCCTAAAGTGAATTCCAGGTTCACCTTCTCAATTTTATTAACTCAAAATTTCTTTTCTATGGTGGTGAAAAATTTAATTTTTCAAAATGATTCAATTTCATTTAGTGAAATGGTGCTAGGAGTGATATTTTATATTTCACACCTCCTAGCATTGAATTAAATATGACAACACCAATTCTTGGTCCATGACTTAATACTATTAGAGGTGCATTTTTTCTACCTAAGAATACCAATCCTTTTGATCTATGTTGTATTGAAAAAATATCCTAAGAGCCCTTAGATAAAAAAATGCTAAACCTTGGCATGAATATTCTTTCAAACTATGGTACCTAGGAATGTATCTTTTGAAACTATAGTGGATGTTAGGTCCACCTGTAAATACTTATCTCAATTTATCATACCAACATGTCTAAGTGGGTTGTTTAGTGCTAGTGAAGATTTCAAAGAGATAATTAGACATTTCAATAATTTTGTGCTCCATCCATTCAATAAGATCTCTTAAGAGCCACATACCTACATAGTTTAAAATATTGTTGATGAATTACAAGGCCTATGTGCATTACCTTAAACCTTATATAGTCTTGAATGCACTCAATTGTCATTATTTTTCTATTATGATAGTCATATAAACCTTTCTTTTATAATTATTTAGCATTTTGATAGCTTTGAATACTTTAAAGTCTCATTGTGTTATACATTTAAAACCTTCTACATAGGCTCCCTTATCATTGTTTATACACATACAAGTATTATTCAAGCTCTAATCAATCTAAACATACAAGACTTTATTAACTATAAGATATAATATCATCATTTAGATACATTCAAACCTCTTCTACATATTTCTCATCACTCTTGGAGCTTTACATAAATGTGTACAAATACAAAAGCATAAACCTTACAAGGTCTTACATGAGTAAATGAGATAGAGATAGATAGTTGTGATAGGTCGAATCTAAGCGCTAGAATACGAGCAACAAATGAAAGAGTGAAAAATAACACTAAAAACAACCTACACCTCAAGATTAGCCTAGTTGGATTCAATGCAAAATAAATACAACAAATGGAACCTTTTACCTTTTCTCAAATTGATCCTTTGGTTGGCCCTTTGATCTTTAGTGTTGTATGCTCCTTGGATGGTAAGAGATGCAAGCTAGATAGTGGTATGAGGATGAGAAAATGAGTGGAAGTGAATGCAAGAGTGAAAAATGGCTAAGTATGGCTCCTAGAAATTTTTTGCAAGAGTTTGGCTACAATGAATGATCTCCCCCTTAAAATGAGAGAAAAGAGGGGGTATTTATAGAGAATTTTAAATTTTCTAGGGAAATAGATGGTCAAGATTGAGTCACCAAGATCAAGATGTAGGGCTAAAGTGAGTTGAGAACTCCCAATCCCTCACATCTTGACATGTGGCATGTGAAATGACCTAAAAGAGATGGGGTGTACATGAGGTGGAAGGATAGTACCTTGGGATTCCTCCTTATCCCAATGTGGGTGAGAGAACATGTGTGGAATTAAAAATTCCTCAAATATTCTCATGGGGATGAGAGAAGGAATTTTAAATTCCAAGGGGTGCATTGGGGGATTAATTGTGAATTAAAGACTCACATGGGGAATGGAGTGCTTTATGTGGTCCTTATCCCCATGTGGGTGAGAGGACATGTGGGGAATTAAAAATTCCTCAAATATTCTCAATGGGATGAGAGAAGGAATTTTAAATTCCAAGGGGTGCATTGGAGGATTAAATGTGAATTAAAAATTCACATGGGGAAGAGTAAAAGAAATTTAATATTCCTTGGAAGGATAAAAGGAATTAAAAATTCATTGAGAAGTTGATTATGCTAGTTAATGAATGATTAGAGGAGGGTTAGGTGGCTAAGAGAGGTTAGAGGCCAACTTGCAAAAGTTGGAGGATGTGACACATCCTAATCAAGAATTAGGCATGTGCACATCCCTAATGATGAGATTAGAAAATGGATTATGATTAGATAAAAATGATGGAGGATGTGACATATGAGGAATTAAATAAATGTGATATTTATTTAATTCATTTGATGAAAGGGGGGAAGGTATTTAATTATTTAACTAGATACCTTAGGGGTTTGGCAGAATTAAGGATATTAATTAAATAATAGCGATATTACTTAATTAATGCAAATAAAGGGGATGCTTAGATGAAAGGGGATAAATTTGGATAAATTAAGTGTCTAAATTTAGGTGTCTACATTTTTCCCCTCTTTGAGATGGTGTTATGAAGTAGCATCATTTAAAATAATTTTAAAACATAGAACCTAGAAGAAGATGGTTAGATATTGAAAGATGCCATAGTCATCAAAGGATTGACTAGGAAGGAAGATGATGGGGGTGAAGATGAATGTTAGGGATTGAGGATGACCCCTCGAGAGGACATGCAGGTTCAGGAGAACATGGTTGTGCTCTTGAAATGGATGAGATGATGCAAGGGGAGATGAAGAAGATGATGCAAAGTGATGGATGAGATAGGAGGATAGGCGATAGGAGATGGATGAAGCAAAAATAGATTTGAGGACAAATATGATGTTGCCCCAGTCAAGGTACAAGCCAAAAGGGAGTGATGTTGGATGGAGTGTTGAGGGAATGAGAGATCCCAAAATGACATGAGGATAGGGGAGGATACATCCTAATGAATGGTATTGATGAGGGAATGATACATCCCAAAACACCACTAAAGGATAGGGAATAATACCTCTTGATGATGATGGTGAAAGTGTTGTTGACAAAGGAAGGATACATCCCAAAACAACACTAGAGCGATAGGGACGGATACAAATGGATGATGGACAAGATGCTTAGAATAACCAATCTATATTATTCTAAGAAGATTGAAGAAATGATGATAAGAGATTGGATGGATATGAGAGGGAGAGTGAGGAAGGATGAATGCATCGGTGGGGAAGATGAAATGCAATCCTAATGCAATTTTACCATCTTTGGAGCACTAATTTTTGCTATAGCAAAAGACACAATACACCTTGGTATAAAGGACCAAGGCAGATTAGTGTCTAATGCATGAAACAAACACATCAAACAAGAAAGCTATCCCAACACCCCAAAGTCGTGATGACCTTGGTTAGGCCAGGTATTGGGATAACCACAAGCACACAAGGATGCCCCAACATAACACAAGACCTTAGGGATCTTGGTGGGTACTACGTGGGACAACCGAGAAGACAACAAAGAAAAGATCAAGATACACACCTATGTTGACTAGTCAAAGTACACCATGATATGATGGATCAAGGCAACCATGACAAGTGATGATAGGGAGCTCAAATGATAAACAAAATCCAAAAGTATCAAAAGATCGCAATCAATTTCAAACATCCTTTGCCATAAGATCATAGGGATGGATGGGATTGATGAGGTCTGTTAGGAAGGATGCATCCTGTTGAGATCGATGATGGATACTAAACTGAAAGACCGATATGGCTTAGGGTATTTAGAACCGATTAGATCTGCTGATACAAGTGGATCTAATTTGTGATGAACCAACTAGATAAGGGCATAGCTCGACGACATGACACAAGAGACATGATGCAAGATAGACACAACCTAAATCTCTGAGAGGAGCTGATTTTAGCTGAAATCATATTTTTTTAGAAAATATAATGATTTAAGCCTTTAAAAGTTCCATTTTAAGGATTCCAATTGAAGAGGGTTTGATCAAATCACCTTAGATCAAACCCCCTTGGATAGAACCTTGCTAGTTTTAAACTATACCTATAAATGAGTCTCCTTTACACCTATGAAAATGCTGATTAAAAATAACTTTTGATTTAGCTTTTGGGGGATCAAATGAATTCATTTAAAATTTATTTCAAATGATTATGGTATTCCTCAGAAGGAACTATCCAACGAATATAATTTTAATATGTTTTGGTTTTGTTATGTATTTGTTTTTTTAGTTTTATTAAACATAGGTTTTTCATTGAAAATGAATTTATTTGTTCTTCACATGTGGAAAAATAGTAGATTTAAAAAAATTGAAAAATATGAGTGCACCAGATATTGAAGTCCTTGATCCAACAAAAAAAATAAATTGAATTTTGACATATACAAAAAAAGTTATGCGTTATACGGTCGCGTTATGTCTGTAATTAGTTTGACTTTAAAACTTGATTAAGGAAAAAATATTCAATAAAACTATCTAACCAAGTGGAAGCACTAGATATTAGAGTTACAAATCTAAATTCGAAAGAATTAAATTTTATTCTTCATGGAAAAAAAGTTATGCATTATCGTTGTGCGT
Source organism: Sequoia sempervirens (assembly GCA_007258455.2). Lineage (NCBI taxonomy): Eukaryota > Viridiplantae > Streptophyta > Pinopsida > Cupressales > Cupressaceae > Sequoia > Sequoia sempervirens. Next base: position 292,228 of record VDFB02324164.1, on the reverse strand, counting down.
CACTTTTTAAAAATGGTTTTCTGAAAAAACCAATTTTGTGGGAGATGGAAAAGAGTGCAATTGATTCCAAAAATTTTGAAAAGAATATTTTTAGAATCTATAGACAAAATTTGATGAGACTCTAGTTTGCACCATCTTCAAATTCCTCATGGTTTAGCCGCTATAGGTGCCCGAATGTGAAGATTTAGTTAAAAATAATAATTTCAGTGTCTAGTTTGGCCAAAAATTGTAAACCACTATTGTGGGATCACCCAAGACCTAGGGGGATTAGGTGCTGATCAAAGATTACCCTTGCCTACATGAAAGCACAGAGCCCTCATAGTTCGATAAAAGGCTGACGACAGACCATGGACAAAAGAGGCAAGAGGATGATGAAGACCTTGATGGATGACCAAGACAAGACATACAATAGGAATAAGAGATGAATATTGATGATAGATGATAAAGGATTAGATTGACAAAGTAGAAATACCAATGATAGGAGATAAAGGAACATACAATATAGATCGATGATGGATGGAACCCCGAGGGCGGATCAAATGATCAACCTTTCCTACGTGAAAGCGCAGGGGCAATGTAGTTCGACAAAAGACCAAAGACAAATGATGGATAAAAGATGATGAGATAACCTTAGATAAGGGGATAAAATGATTAGATTGACACAATGGGACAAGATAGACCTGTTGGATTGGATTGGAGGATGGTGACTACACAAAGCTTAGGGATGGGATAGTTATCCAAATCATCAAAGATTAAGTGGGAGGATGACATGACAGATAGATGAATGATGAAGTGATAAGATAGATGACATTGGATTGTATGGGGAGTAGCCAATGACAAGGGATTAAGAGATGTGATATGGATAGAGATAAATGGATAGGAAGATAATGATGGGGAGATGGAAGGGATGCTATGATGGATGGGTAGGGGGATAAGGATAGGGAGGTTAAAAGGATTGTGTGGAGGGATTGGAAGATAAGGATGGGGAGATGGAAGGGATTACTCTGATGGAATGAATAATGTCTCCAAGGACTATATCACAAAGAAGATAGATGCCCCCACTCTAGATATGCCATGTGTGAGGAGGCATAAAGGATGCAATAGAGAAAGATAGGCAAATAAAGGAGTGAGACGAATGAATATAGGATGCATGGATAAGGAAGGGAGATTGAAGGGTAGCATAACGGGTGGATAAGGAAGGTAGATGAGTGTGAATGTATACTAAGAGGATTATGATAGTGTGCGGATGAGGGGAATGTATGCTAAGAGGTGTCCAAAGCATGCTTATATGTTTTCCCCTATTGTAATCAAGATCACAAGAAGGATGGAAGGATTGGGATAAATGAGATATGCCAAGCAGGATGTGTAAGATAGGTAGGATGGAGGGGATGAATGAAAAGGATGTATAGGAGGAAGACAGGTGCATAGATGGAAGCATAGAAGGAAGGATAGCGGATGGAGGGAATGCATATTAGGAAGCTGCCCCCAAGTGCAGATGGGGATTTATGCATGATGCCTATTTTCTAGGTTTTCATCATGGTACTTATCAAAGGCGCTTGTTTTCCAAGTTCTCACCATTAGACAAATTGTTTCCCTTTACTATTTTATTTTTTTGGATTTTTTTGACTTTTTGGATAGCATGTGGAAGGAGATGGATAAGGATAGGGAGGTGAATAAGAAGATTTAGAAGACATGTGATAAGAAGGTGGGTGAAGGACTTAAGCATGAAGTTCCATACGAGGTATTAAGAGCCCATGTGTGAAGCGATTGTTGGATGTTGGTACAACCTTATTAGGATAAATGGATTATGCTAGAGGATGAATTAGAGGGATTTGATGGGGAAGACATGCAGGATAATGGATAGAATGATGGGTGGATATGAGTTCAGGACCAACATTGGCACATGTGGTGGTCGATGTGAAAAAATAAGAGGATTAATGGATGGAGAATGTGGGGATAATGGAGGAGATCGATTGGTGAATTTTGGAAAATAAGGACCCAAAATAGATGTAGGAGATGAAAGGGGTGTATGATTAGATTTTGTATTAGCAAAGTTGGATGTTCTTACATATTTTTCATTTGAAGGAATTGCATCTTTATTCTTTGGGATCCACATGGTTTTGATCTTTTCTTTGCTGGGCCTTTGTGGCCTATGGTTTTGATTTGGATTTAGATTTTTCTTCTCTTCACCATGTCTTTTAAAGGGGACATTTGGAGCTTTAGATTCATGTGGATGTTTGGATTTATGTATTTTTATGTTAACATCCAAAGTGCTTTTAGTAGCAATGGGATGGGTGTGAGGAGATGGACGATGTGGAGCAATGGAGGTAGGAGTATGGGGATTACGTGTAGATGGAGGATGTTTAGGTATGTGCCTTTGTTGATCCTGATTATGGGATATGTGAGAGGGATGTTTATGATGGATGACATGGATAGGTGTTGGATGGACAAAAGGATATGATGGAGGAGGTGATCTTGGGATATACGGACCCAAGATGGATGAAGTAGATGAAGGATGGGAGATGGTGGATGGAGGGATGGAATGACACAAAATGGATGGAGCAGATGGAGGAATATGGACGGTCATTTTAAGGTGATACGATAGAGGAGAAGGAATGGCAACATATGATCTAGTGGAGCGATGGGAAGAGCCAACATGTCTTTTGGAAAAGGCTCGTGGAGGACGTCTAGAGGTTGTACCAACATCTTTAGATTGTGAGTTTTGGGAAATAGGTCCAAGACCTAGCATGCATATTTGTTCTTTGACTTGGATGGGCTCTAAAATACCTTGCTCATGAAGGCCTAGACCTTTTCCTTGATAGTTCATTTTATTGAGCATGCGATCCATGATAGGATTTGTGTTATTTTGAAAACATGGTGCGAGTCCATTATTAGGTGGAGGATGATGGGTGGTAAATACACTATGTTTTTCTTCTACAAGGAGGCCACCATGGATGAATGTAAGAGTACCAAGGGGATATGCAAGCGGTGCAGGGATAGTAGTTTTAGGCGTTGATGGGTGATCATGAGAGGGAGATGATGGGATAGCATCATTTGGATGGGTGGTATTAGGAGAGGGATCAGGGGATATGATAGGATCTAGATTTGTGGTAGTGGGATCATGCGATGGAGATGGAGATGGAGTGGTGGAAGCATGAATGAAAAGGTGATCATGGGATGGAATGGATGGGGGACCATGATCTTGAGGGGGACTAGATGGGATGGTAGGATCTTGATTTGGAGAAGGGGATATGTTGGCATGCTTTAGATTAGGCTCTTGGCATGAATCCTCGTGTGCGGGAGGCATGATAATGGAGTCTTGGTGGGACTCTTCAAGTGGGCAAGATGGGGGGATGGAGGATTCAAAACATTCATGGGAATGGATGTTAGTGAACTAGAAGTTGAAGAAGAGGATTGGATTTGGGTGTCGTCAATGAGTTTGACGACACTTGGAGTAGGAAGTGGGTGTTCAATGGATTCAGAGGATGTGATGGTTTTGATGGTTTGAGTGGTACAAGGGGTGGCAGCATCAATGATAGGTGTTGGGTGGAGAAGGGTCTCGTCACTAATGACCGTGGATGATGGGTTGGGATGGCATGATTCCACAATTTCAAGGTGTGGAGTGGGAGATTTCTTCTTTGAGTCCTTGGAGAACTTCTGGAGTGAGAAACTTGCATACTCTAGGTTTGGATGGCGAGGTAGGAGTGGATGAAGGATTATGGATTGGTAGGGGATTAGGGCTATGGATTGGTGGATTAGGATTAGATAGGGCAATGGGATTGGATGCAAGACTGTGAATAGATGGGGGATTAGGTGAAGGGTTAAGATAGGGGTATTGGCATGGTGAATGAGGACACGAGGATGCAGGTGGTGGATTGCAGTAAGGGTATGGGGATGGTGTATTAGGATGGGAAGATTGAGATGGCTGAATGAGATAGGGAAATGCGGATGTCGGATTAGGATAAGTTGATGTGGATGTTGGATTAGGATAGGAAGGTGCGAATGTAGGATTAGGGTGAGCAGATTGGTATGGATGATTAAGGTAGTGGGCATATGTGGATGAAGGATTGAGATAGGAGGATGTGGATGGGGGATTAGGATAGGGGTATTGTGATGAACGACTAGGATAAAAGGACGATGTAGATGAAGGATAGGATGGATATGATGGGTATCCCTTGTCAAAGATAGCATAAGGAGCATGATTAGGCATGGATGAAGACATAATAGGATGACTCGAAGGGGTGATTAGATTTTGGACGGCGGGTGGAGAAATCTTACTAGTAATGATAGTGTCAAGGGAATCTATCTCACATTCTTCTTGATCAACAAGACTTTTGTTATCGTTGTCAACGTAATTAGGGTTTCCCTTGACCACTATTGATGGAGGATAAGGAAGATGGGTCAAAGATTTTGGATGGGAATGGACTAAAGCTCAAATCAGGATTTAGGTCAAGCTTAGATCAGGGTTGGATTAAAGCTCAAATTAGGATGATTGGATGATGATATGGGATTGTTTTTGATGATCGGATTGGATTATCAAAGGATGATTACGACACCCAATTTGCTTCGAGATGGAAGTAGATTGATTGGGTCGAAGGTGATTGGATAGGGATGCGATTGGATTGGATTGGATTGGATTGGATTGCTCAATTGATTGATAAGATTGACTGATGGATCAAATAAGATGATGAGAGGGACTATAAACCCCATTCAGAGATTATCCTAGGTGACTTAGGATGTTGATTGATCAAATTAAAGGATGAATGAACGATTACGGCACCAAATCCACTTTGAGATTGAAAATGGATTGATTGGGCTGACGATGATGATTGACTTAGGATGGATGACAATCCTAAGAGGATGTTGATGATGACGATTAGATCAGACACTTAGGTCAATTTGGATAATAACCCGAGATGAAGTTCAGGGGATTTGGATGGGGAAAACGATGATTTGATTAGAGAAATGGATGATAGAAATGGATGAATGAAAACTCAAAACGAGTAAATGATTGATCAGAATGGATGAATGACTACTCAGAATGAGTAAACGACTGCTTACAATGAATGAATGATTCTCGAAATGAGAAGATGACGGTTTGGAATGGTTGAAAGATTACTCAAAATGAGTAAAATGATTGATCGAGATTGTTGAGGAGGGAAGGTATGGCTCTGGAGGAGGGCGGGTATGGCTCCGGGGAGGGAAAGTATGGTTGTCTGGAGGGCTATCTAGAGGGGATGCTCTGGTCTCGTAAGGGAAGGTTTATGACAGAATATTGAGAGAGAATGGTAGGGTATGCACCCTTGAGAAGGCAGATGGGGAAGGAAAAGGGGCCCCGGGCAACTTTTCAAAAGTATGAAGTGGTATATGTCGTTGGAAAGAGCATGAAAAATCAAGAAGATTGGTGCTTAAACGGAGGAAAATGGAATTACAATGTGGAAATGGCGGGGCATATATGGTTGTCTGTTAGGGCAAATCCGACTGTTTGTCAGGTCAGGTCTGCCCAAGGAAAAAAAGTTGGTCAAAAGTATGAGGTGGTATATGTCATTGGAAAGAGCACAAAAAATCTGGAGAAGGTTAGGTCCGCACAAGGAAAAAAAGTTGGTCAAAAGTATGAAGTGGTATATGTCGTTGGAAAGAGCACGAAAAATTGAGAAGATTGGTGCTTGAACGGAGGAAAACGGGTTTACAATGTGGAAATGGTAGGGCATATATGGTTGTCTATCAGGGAAAATCCGACTATTTGTTAGATCAGGTCTGCCCCTGGAGAAGGTCAAGTCTGCCCAAGGAAAAAAAGTTGGTCAAAAGTATGAAGTGGTATATGTTGTTGGAAAGAGCACGAAAATTTGAGAAGATTGACATTTGAACGGAGGAAAACGGGTTTATAGTATGGAAATGGCAGGGCATATATGGTTGTTTGTCAGGGAAAATTTAATTGTCAGTTAGATCAGGTCCGCCCATGGAGAAGGTCAGGTCCACCCAAGGAAAAAAAGTTGGTCAAAAGTATGAAGTGGTATATGTCATTGGAAAGAGCACAAAAATTTGAGAAGATTGGCGCTTGAATGGAGGAAAACGAGTTTACAGTGTGGAAATGGCAGGGCATATATGGTTGTCTGTTAGGGAAAATCCAGTTGTCTGTTAGGTCAGGTCCGCCCATAGAGAAGGTCAGGGCCACCCAAGGGAAAAAAATTGAACAAAAGTATGAAGTGTTATATGTCGTTGGAAAGAGCACGAAAAATCGAGAAGATTGGCACTTGAATAGAGGAAAACGAGTTTACAATGTGGAAATGGTGAGGCATATATGGTTGTTTGTTAAGGAAAATCTGGTTGTATGTCAGGTTAGGTCCGCCCCTGGAGAAGGTCAGGTCTGCCTAAGGAGAAAAAGTTGGTCAAATTTGGTCAAAATGGGCCTAAAAGGGGTGGGTCAAAGGTTAGGTCTGCCCAAGAAGCAAAATTTGGTCAAATTTGATCAAAATGGGCCTAAAAGGGATGGGTCAAAGGTCAGGTCCACCCATGGAGCAAAAGTTGGTCAAATTTGGTCAAAAGAGGCTCCAAAGGACTAGTTTATAGGTCAGATCCGCCCTTGGATTAGGGCAAGTTCGCCCAAGGAGCAAAAATTGGTCAAATTTGATCAAAATGGGCCTGAAAGGGATGGGTCAAAGGTCAAGTCCGCCCATGGAGCAAAAGTTGGTCAAATTTGGTCAAAACAAGCTCCAAAGGACCAGTTTATAGGTCAGATCTGCCCTTGGATGAGGGCAAGTCCGCCAAAGGAGCAAAAATTGGTCAAATTTGATCAAAATAGGCTCCAAAGGACCAGTTTACAGGTCAGGTCCGCCCCTAGATGAGGGCAAGTCCACCCAAAGAGAAAAAGTTGATCAAATTAGGTCAAAACAGGCTCTAAAGGACCAATTTATAGGTCAAGTCCATCCCTGGATAAGGGCAAGTCCGCCCAAGGAGAAAAAGTTGATCAAATTTGGTCAAAATGGGCCTGAAAGTGATGGGTCAAAGGCCAGGTCCACCCAAGGAGAAAAAATTGATTAAATTAGGTCAAAACAGACTCTAAAGGACTAGTTTTTAGGTTAGGTCCGCCCCTAGATAAGGGCAAGTCTGCCCAAGGAGCAAAAGTTTTGATACAAGAGGGAAAATCCGGTTGTGCAAAGGTCAGGTCCGACTATTTGTAAAGGAAAATCCGACTGTCTATTAGTTTAACTTGACTTTTGACAAAAAAAAGACTAAGGAAAAGGACCGAAAACACAACAATTACAAAAGAAAATGATTTGGTTGAATCAAACAATCACTAGTTTCGCACAAAAGAAAAACAATTCAGATAGCACAAGCCTAAGTTTAGTAGGACGGGTATAGTCGACAAAGTCCTCTACTCTAAAATGGACATGGTTACTAGGGAGTCCTCGATATACACCCGATACATGAGGCCCAAACCGTGAACACCAACCCGTTACAAGTGTGAGTCGAAACCTAAAGGCTTGAACCAACTCTTCACATCATCCCGATGCTTCACCAATTACAACATGGTTGGATTGAGGTACAACTTTTGCTCTTCCCCCTTTATATACCCCGCCGGTACGTGTGGTTGGAATCGTCCCTTGGGGTGATGAAATCCCCAAGCAGGTCCCATTAAGAAAAATAAAATGGGTAGACTCAAAGGACGTGGTAAGCTACGATTGCTCGTCACCCAGGATCGCCGAATGGCGCAAAGGGATTGGATACGTCAAATAGCTCACCCAAAAACACAACATACAAGGTTGATTAACACCTCTCAATTAAACTATGTTGCTAATTAGGGGTTAAGAACCATTAAAACAACCAAAAAATTGCTAGAAAACTGAAATTTCACCTTTTAGAAAAAGCTGTCTAGGGAAAATCCGGCTGTCTATTAGGTTGGGTCCACCCCTCCATGAAAATTTTCCCAAAAAACAATTTCTGCAGTCTAGGGAGGGTATGTCCACCCCTAGGAAAGGTTAGGTTCGCCTGTGGGAAAGGTCAGGTCTGCCCCTTTGTAGGTCGGGTCCACCCCTCTATAACCTGTACCTGCAAAAAGTCAAAAAACAACAAATGTGAAAGCAGAAGACCCGTTTGTCCCACTGGGCATGCCAAAAATGTGATAGGTCGAATCTAAGCGCTAGAATATGAGCAACAAACGAAAGAGTGCAAAATAACACTAAAAACAACCTACACCTCAAGATTAGCCTAGTTGGATTCAATGCAAAATAAAAACAACAAATGAAACCTTTTACCTTTTTTCGAATTGATCCTTTGGTTGGCCCTTCGATTTTTAGTGTTGTATGCTCTTTGGATGGTAAGAGATGCAAGCTAGATAGTGGAATGAGGATGAGAAGATGAGTGGAAGTGAATGCAAGAGTGAAAAATGGCTAAATATAGCTCTTAGAAATTTTTTGCAAGAGTTTAGCTACAATGAATGATCTCCCCCTTAAAATGAGAGAAAAAATGGGGTATTTATAGAGAATTTTGAATTTTCTAGGGAGATAGATGGTCAAGATTGAACCACCAAGATCAAGATGTAGGGCTAAATTGAGTTGAGAACTCCCAATCCCTCACATTTTGACATGTGGCATGTGAAATGACCTAAAAGAGATGGGGTGTACATGAGGTGGAAGGATAGTACCTTGGGATTCCTCCTTATCCCCATGTGGGTGAGAGGACATGTGGGGAATTAAAAATTCCTCAAATATTCTCATGGGGATGAGAGAAGGAATTTTAAATTCCAAGGGATGCATTGGGGGATTAAATGTGAATTAAAGATTCACATGGGGAATGTAGTGCTTTATGTGGTCCTTATCCCCATGTGGGTGAGAGGACACATGGGGAATTAAAAATTCCTCAAATATTTTCAATGGGATGAGAGAAGGAATTTTAAATTCCAAGGGGTGCATTGGGGGATTAAATGTGAATTAAAAATTCACATGGGGAAGAGTAAAAGGAATTGAATATTCCTTGGAAGGATAAAATGAATTAAAAATTCATTGAGAGGTTGATTATGCTAGTTAATGAAGGATTAGAGGAGGGTTAGGTGGCTAAGAGAGGTTAGAGGCCAACTTGCAAAAGTTGGAGAATGTGACACATCCTAATCAAGAATTAGGCATGTGCACATCCCTAATGATGAGATTAGAAGATGGATTATGATTAGATAAAAATGATGGAGGATGTGACATATGAGGAATTAAATAAATGTGATATTTATTTAATTCATTTGATGAAAGGGGGGAAGGTATTTAATTATTTAACTAGATACCTTAGGGGTTTGGCAGAATTAAGAATATTAATTAAATAATAGTGATATTACTTAATTAATGCAAATAAAGGGGATGCTTAGACGAAAGTGGATAAATTTGGATAAATTAAGTGTCCAAATTTAGGTGTCTACAATAGTTATTAATGTTCAATGGTATATAATATATTTAAAGAGAGGGAGACAAAAATAAATTCTTAAATGTATATGCATTATCAAATAATCATATTTTGATCACCACCAATAATGAAGTGGGGGGGGGTGTTAAGAGATGATGAAAATAGATTTATTTTAGTGGTGGCACTCCCTTTGGGCATTCAGAACAATCACTATGTTGAAGCTGCAGAGGCCTATGTTGATCTCAAGTTAGCATATGTCAAGGGTTATAAGAAATTTTGGTTGGAGGAGGACTCTCTAAACATAATAAAGTGTCTTAAACATGAACATACTCCTAGCTGGTCAATTGAGACCTTCATCATAGACTCCCTAAATATGATTAAATCCTTTGATGATATTATGGTTTCACATAATTATCGTGAGGGGAATAAGCTTGCAGACCTATTTTCTAATGAAGGTGTTGAATGTAAATCATTAAGACAATGGGAGGGGCACACCTCTATACCTATTGAAGTTCATGCTATTACCAATTATGAGTGCCAACAGGATTTTGGGGAGTGATGGGATGTGGGAGTAATGAGTTCTAGAAACTTCACATAATTTCTAGGTGCTAAGGGTGTTTCCTTCCATTTTATTGTTTGGTGAGGCTTGAGGAATATTATTTTTGGATTGTTTGTTGGGGATCTTAATAATTTCAAATTTGTAACTATGAGAGGTGAGAGGAGTAGACTGGAGCCCCTATCTTATAATGGGGTCTGCTATAACCACAAGGTTTGAAGGATTATGGAGAAGGGAGGCCTTGCTACCTACTTGGAGAAGCTTCATGGAAATGACCTAGAGGATACTAAACTCTTTATTAAAGGGTGGAAAAATAGAGTGTTGAGTGTGCATGGTAAGGAAATAGATATCAATAAGGAGGTGATTACCAAAATAATAGGGCTCTTGGCACATGGTAGGAAGTTTTTCAAGATAGAAAGGTGAATGATGAAGCTTTGAATCAATTATTTAAGGGAAATGAGTGCATTAATATGGTGAAGCTTTCCTCTTTGGGATACAACTACTTGTCCATCAAACCCATCTGGGTGGAGGTAGCCAAGGTCATAATGTGGTACATCATATTAGATAGAAGGTTCACTATGATATGTGATGTGTATTTCATTTTACTTAACCTTGTCATAAAATATTGGTCTCATTTCCTTATTTTCTTTTAGATTCTCTAGATTATGTTGCTAAGGAACACTTCAAAAACCCTAAATTTATTGTTTTGCATGAGGGGTTTGTTGGAACTCTCAAATTTTCTAAATTTGAAGTGCCCATTTCAAAATTTTGCCTCTGCACTCTCAGAAGTGCACCTGATGAAATATGCCTAAGTGACCTACTTTGAAGGGTCATATTTCTAAGATCATTGATTTTTGTGCAAAAAATTTTTGCACATGCACTCATGTGTGCTATGTGAGCAGGCATGTCAATTTTTAGCTTCCTGTGATAAGTTTTGTCAGGGTTTCAAAAAGTGAAGCTGGAAGGTTTTAGCACTTTTATGCTGTTTGCAAACTTTCAGTTTTGCAAAGTAGCCTCCCGTTTGAGCTTGCATTTTGCAATTGGGTGATCATCATGTCAAACCAATTGTTGCTTCCAATTCTCCATACCAAGATGAGATGACATGTTAGGTTTCAAAGCCTCATGATTTGATTTACTATTTTTAGCATATCAAAACCAAATGCAATTTCTCTTGTTTTGCAATTGCATTCTTGACAACATTTTAGAAGCCAACTTTGACCTTCAGTATCTTTTGATGGGAGATGAATCAAGAAAATTCCTCTTGCACACATGCTTAGTGTACCAAAGTGAACTACTGTCTCCAGTGGCAACTCACCAGGAGTTGATTTGATATTTTTCCAATGAGGTGATTTTGTGAGTTTTAACTGGTTTAGAACAACTGATTGTTGCAGAAAGTTTGAGTAAGCAACGTTGACAGTTAATAAATTTTTCCCCGTGATCCCTTTTGGTGAATTTTTTGTTGCATCCAATTATTTGGACCAATGTCTACATGTTTTCAATTTTTTATGTCTTCATGAGGTTGTTTGGCCATTTTCCCAAGCCAATTCTGGAGCCAACTTGGCCCATTTTGCTCATTTTTCAAAAGTGTCTGAAAGAAAATTTTAATGATGACCTAGTTCATATTTTCACTCCAGATGCACTCAGATGCTATGACAGATCAATTCAATAAGAAAAGTTGTATGAAAATGATTTTTTTTAGTCGAGTCCACTTGGGGACCCGACATGCTCTTGTTAATCATGTCAACACTATAGTCTATGAAATGTGTAACACACAAAAGTTGGGCTCTAGAAAGTAGCATGCTATATTGACAATCATTATTCTTCATTACTTCACAATATTTATTTCAACCATTGAACAACTCTGATTAGGTTCCCACCAAGCATCAATGTAGGGAAAGCTTCAGGGTAGTTTGAATCAACAACTTGAATTACCATGGGATACAATTACAATGATTTTAATATTGCTTCACTATAAGTGAATACATGACAATGAAAAGGCCAATATTTTTAAAAAAATTCATATTATGAATGTATAATGGAAATTTAATAAGGAAGAAAATGTATTCCCATCACCAAACTCTGAATAGAGGAAGAAATGGGTGCCACTGTTCAAAGCATAAAGAGGACAACATATTGAATGATTTGTTGAAATAACTTTTGAAAATTTTCAAACAAATGTAGCTGGGAGAATACAAAATGCCACGCTCAACTTATCATAAATCAAGTTTGATAAAATCTTTAGAAAATTTCTAGCAAATACAGATGGAGGCGTTTGTGTGTAATGGTGATGTGAGACATTCACAGTGTGGAAAAAAATTTCCAAGACACATGAACCGGTTTGAAATTCAGACCTCAAATATATGTAAACTCAAGAGCGTTGAGTGCACAACAAAAGGAGCTCGATGGGGGTTGATTTGTTGGCAAAAGGAATCAAGGAAGGGCGTGGTTCTGACAGGGTAAAGAAATGCCCATCAAAGCACAAAGAATATAAAAGATTTTGTTAGAAAATCAATAGCCAAGAGGGATTCAATAAACATAATTAAAGAAGGATGCTAGACTATCTTAGTGTGGGGTGCCATTGAGCTTGGAGAAGGTGATGTTCTACTTGACTCACCATAGAATAAAGTCACAATGCACAAGTGGAAGAATTTTTTGCTTGTGCAACTAGAAATATATCAAGGATGATATTAAGAAGGATGCTAGGGAATGGCCTAAAGTCAATGCACAACACAATACACACAAAATGGAGTAACATAGACATGGAAAATAAACCTTTTGACAAAATATTAGATGAATACAATTATATGGGATGCCATTGTTGTTGCATATACATGAAGAAGTATTTGTTGAAGAGGCACTAGCATAGAAAGGTGAAATTGATATGTTGACAAGCTTTAGACACTTCCAAGCCAATGAAGTATCTAGTGCACACCATGGAGGGTGCTAAGAACAAAGAAGGAATGCCATGAATGTAGATTATGCATAGGATCTATTTGTGAAAGGCTCTCAAAACTTTCAAGCAGATGCTATTAAAAGATGCGCCATTTGAGCCAAATGGAAGAGGTCTATTCATTTTTCAAAGCATCATTATACTATAACAAAAGAACTCATCTTTAAAGGATTCCAACTTGATGCAAAAAAAAAATGAATGGAGCAAATAAGAGTGCCATGATAGTCTGTGCCACGGGAAGCCGCGCCTAGCAGGACACAAGGAGGTATTTGTTGAAAAGCCTCAGAAACTTATAAACAAATGTAGTCAACCAATGATAGCCTATTTCTGAGAAGGTATAGACAACCATCAAAGCATGGAAAATGAATTAAATTGTATTGTGAAGCCTATGCAAGGATAGCACAACCTTCACAATGGAGGAGAGTTCTAGTTTTCTGAATTCTTGTATGGGGCTGGGTAGATAGATAAATGTTTAATTTTGAGTTATAAACTGAGTCTATAAGCTATAATTGTTGATTTTATGAGAAAATATCAACTAGTTTGTGCTAATATATCATGAATGTCTTCAAAATATTTGCACATTCATGAATATCTTCAAATTGTCTTTAGACTTGTACAGTTAAATAATATGAATTCAATAATACCAAGTATCTTTGAGTTTGTCATCTCAAATTTCATGAGATTGTGTTATTTGTTTATGGGTCTATTTCAAAGAAATGGAACTAAATACTTTGAGCAGATAACAATAATTTGAAGTGTGTAGGTTGGATTTGATAAGGAGAATTTTATTGATAACAGGAGTGGGATTGTTGGTGTAAGACACTAACAGTTGAAGCAATGCATTAACAATTTAAATCCACTGGTTGAAGTTTGTTTGTTGAAGAATTCATTTTATGTGTTTGACTCCATGGCCTAGAATTGACACTGATCTATTATTCAGTTTTATACATCCCAGAAACATTTTATAAACTCAAAATCATTTTAAATCCTTATTGGTTGGTGTTGAGTCCTTCTTCCCAATTGTTGAGCGAGTGTTGAGTTACTAAGAATGTAGGCAGATTTGAGGTTGTCAATGCTTTCCTTGGTGTATTTTCATTGGGAATTATCTACTATAAAAAGAAATGTTAGTGTGTATGAGTGAATTAAGTCTTAGGAATTGTATGAGTTGACCCACCTTGGTCCTGTAGAGCCAGAAGGACAGAAGATTTTAGTCTTTGATAGAATATTGTTAGTTGGCCAAATCCCCATTGAGTTTGATTATAAGAATTTGGCTAAGTCTTTAGGATTCATTGATCTGGTTCAATTTGGAGCACCAATAGAATGGCGACTCTGCTAGGGAGAATTTGAGAAAATTCTCATTGAAGAATCTAGAAATAGAGTCATATCATTTGCATTGAGTCATTATTTTCCATTTTGGGTTTGGTTCAAATATTGAAGTTCTTGAACTTGGAGAAGATTTATTGCACCAAAGATCAAAATATATGAGTGTGACTTCGTTGTTGGAGAAGACCCTGAATTAGATTTACTCTTGAAAAAGTATTCCTCTGTGAAAGGAGGTGGTGACTCTGTCTAAAGAACTAGTTGAATTGTGTAGAAGATTTCCAATTTTTTTGAATTTGCAGTCAGGAAGAAAGATTAACAGTTGCTACAAAGTTTCTAGGTATTTTCATAAATCTAAGGCAAGTATTATTCTATTTGAAAGAAGCTTATGAGAAATTTTCAATACTTGAGATCATAAATGGTTCCCTATTAGATGAATTTGCATTAAGAATGAGAACAATAGTAATTCTTTTCATACTTCTAAAATATAATGTGTAATATCTGTAATGATTTGAGAAGTATGTTTATTTTTTAATTATGCCTTTGAGAAAGCTTTAAGGCATAAAGATTCAATCAATGTTTTAGAATCATGGTTGAATTATTAAATGATGCAATTGAAAACCATGTATGAAGTTGATAATGATTGAATTTGAATACAAGAGGGTTTCCTTATAAAATGACAAGTAAAAGTATTCAGGGAAAACAATCTCCACCAAGCCCTCAAATAGATTTTGTTATTGAAAGGTATATTCCATTGACTTTTAGTGGTATTAGAGGTTTCCAAAACCTGATCCCTAAAAATGTTAGGAAGTATTTGCCCAAATTCACATGATAGAGTTCTGAATCAGCCTCTAAACATTTGCAAATACTCATGGATGTGATGGGGGATTATGAGGTAAATCATGAGGATGTTGTTATGAAATTGTTTGTTCAATCCTTGAAGGATGATGCCAGGGATTGGTTCTCATATTTACCGTCATGTTCTATAGCTTCATGGAGTTAGTTTATGACAACCTTTGTTGATAAAATTGTTGAAAGGGTAAATCCAAGTGTGGTGAGGAGAAACTTTATGGAAATTCATATAAGTAAAGATGACCTGGTCCCTGCATTCAATCTTTGATTTATAAAGGAAATAAGAGATATCCCTGAATACATAAGACCGAACGATGAAGAATGTTTGGTTGTGAATTTAGGAGCATTTGATAGTAAGATGGGTTTCTTATTGAGAGATAAAGAGCCTACAACATTACTTCAGGCATATCAAATTGCCATGGATATTGAGAACAATTTGAAATACTTTATGATGAAAGGGTATCTAGTTGCAAGTGTTGGTTATCCCAACACACCTCATGCCAATAGAATTCAAGGATCAAATAATGGAAATGCTTGTCAAGATGACAATGCTTTTGCTGTTATGAATTCTTCATTATCAAAGTATGAAGATCATAGTGAGCTCCAAGTTGAATGTCAGCAAAATTTGAGCAATGATGATCAACAATATTTTGTGCAAGATTTGTATAAGATGAAGAGACAAGAGCGATAATCACCATATAAGATGTTTTTGATATTTTTGGATGTTTTGATAGAAGTGCCCAAAGATTTTAGACTTGAGGATTTGTGTGCTTTGATTTTTTTTGTGAAATTTATGAATCTGGGATGAGTACTTTTTCGGAGGATTTGAAGCCCCATAGCTTTGACCAAGTACCTAATTGGATAAAGATTGTAGAATCATCCAAGTGTGGTTATGCACAAAATGTGGATTCTCAAAATGAATACAACTTTCCTCTTGAGGAAAACTAGATGACAATACAAATAAATGAAAAGAATATGTTAGAAGATGAACATTGTAATCAACTTACAATTAGCACATGTGCAGATCCTAGCAACAACAATGAAGAAAATGATACATGGGATGATGAAAAAGTAAATATGTATAAATTTTTCTCTTATGAAATCTCAAGTGATGAAGAAGTAAATGAGGTAAAAAGTGTTATTCCATGTCATGTTGTGATCAGTGATTACAACATAGGTGTTGTTGATATCTCACTACAAACTAGTGATTATGATACTGGAAGTGCAACATCAAGCATTCATTTTGAAGATTTTGAACATGGTTCATGTAATGAATTTTCTTGTGATAAAAATCATGATGAGGTTGACATTTTTGATTGCTCCTCTAAAGATTGTGATTGCTTTTCTAAGGATGTTGTAGAAGCATATTCCTCATTTTAAGAATGAAATGATATAGATGTTCATAATGCCACTTGTCCACAAGTGAAGGAACAAATTATATGTGATGAATACATGGAGTGTAATTCAAATTCACTATCAATGAAGCATGCTCATTGCACAAGTGATGTAGAATATGAAGATAAAGAAGTGTGTGTTCAGTATGTTGATTTAGAACATAATGCTAAATATAATAAACATTCTAATAAATATGCTCTTGCCCTTGCTGCTCATGATTGTTCATATGAAGCAGAGATGGAGATGTTTGTGATACATGAAGTAGATGATGATGTACATGGTGATGAAATAGGAGTTTCAATTTGGGCTGATCAAGTAGCACATTGTGAGAAATATATGGATTTTAAGTCAACACTATTACCCATTGATAGTATTGAAGAGCTTGTTGATGACAGTAAAGTTTCAGATTGTGTTGATACCAAATAAATTCTTGGTCCATGTATAGAGCAGCCAAGAGGTAAAAATAATGTCGAATTTCAAGTTGATGAGTGTGAAGTTGAGTACAATTGCTTCTTGTTTGATGCTCCTAATCTTCATAGTGTGAACACTGACATGTTTCCATCCCATGTAAAAAACATTTATGTGAAAGAAAATGAGGATTCTAGTTCTATTGCCAATGGGGAGTTTTTAGTTAGCAATGAGTCTTTCACTTTTGGATCAACACACATATTAGTTGATATTGTAAATGAAGTTACTAGTGCACATGGTTGTCTTCTTGCTGTCCCTATTGATGTTGATTTGCTTGAGCCTACACTTGAAGTATTTGGCTTTGAGCTGAATGATGATGTGAAGCATGAATTAGAACATGTTGTTGAACCTGAGATGTGTGCATTTACCCATTCCTTAGGTTTTAATGATGCATATGATCCCTATTTCTATGGTACCAAGGTGTGTTCTGATGTACCTGAACCGAGATGTCAAAAGATGTGCCTAGGTTGCAGTGATCCATATAAGGATGCTCCTGAATATGCATCTTTTGTCTTTGACATATTTGAAGATGATTTGCATGACACAAAACAAGTTGTTTATGAGAGCTTTCAGTTTGATGTGCAAACTGATTTTGATGTCAAAGTTTGTGATGTTGAAGATCAAATGGACTATGAATGCTTCTACTTTTCAATGCAAACGAGCGAGCATTCAGTGGAACATGACAATGAGCTGCCCAAGGTAAAATGTCACAATGATTATGATTTTTAGTTAACATTTGATTGCATGTTGTAGATTGACAGAACTGTAGGTGACATTGGAAAGTACAGTGATATAGTGGGACGTGTTAGTGACCGAGCTAGTTTGTGGGTGGTTTATGATAATGTTCACAGATTTCACCTATGGTAGACATCACAGAACTAAGTGTTTGACAGGGGTAAATACGAACTTCACATTTTTCATTTGGTGGCCGAGGTGTCACCAAGTGAAGTCCAAAAATGAAGGATGAATAAAGGAGTAGTTTCAAAACACCCAATGGACTCAACTGTTGGTCTACTTCCCCAGAGACCTGGAATCTTGATATGCCCATAGGGGGCATACATCCCTAGTCAGAGACACTGTTAGCACTCTCAAATTTTCTAAATTTGAAGTGCCCATTTCAAAATTTTTCCTCTACACTCTCAGAAGTGCACTAGATGAAATCTGCTTAAGTGACCTACTTTGAAGGGTCATATTTTTGAGCTTGTTGATTTTCATACAAAACCCCTTCACACATTCACTCATGTGTCCTATGTGAGCAAGCATGCCAATTTTTAGCTTCCTGTGATAATTTTTGTTAGGGTTTCTAAAAGTGAAGCTAGAAGGTTTTGACACTTTTCTGTTGTTTGCAAACTTTCAATTTTGCAAAGTAGCCTCCCGTTTGAGCTTGCATTTTGTAACTGGGTGTGTGTACCTTAATGTTTTATCCTACTCTAATATGTAAAATAACTTAAAAATTCAAGTGATAAAAGACTAAGGACACTTCAAGATTAGCCTAAAGAGTGATAAAACAAGGAGGAAAGTAGATAAAACAAGATGCAAATGATTTCACCTTCCTTGGTGTTGATGACTCCTTGGTTGGCCCTTGATTGAGATGATTTTGTGTGCTCCTTAGATTGTTTGTGATGTAGCTAGATGCAAGATTGAATGTGAAAAATGAGCAAAATGGATGGCTAGATGATAGTGAATGAGTGAGAATGCAAATTGGCAGCATGTAGTTACTCAAATCCAAAGTGTTGAAAATGCCCTTGAGGAGGGGGTATTTATAGGAGAATTTGAATTCTCTAGAGAATTCAACGGTCAAGATGCATCCAACAAGGCCAAGATGAAGGGCTATGGTGGGTTGAGAACCCACAAGCCCTCACATCTTGACATGTGGATGGTGAAGTGGCCAAGAGAAGATGAGGTGTAAGTGAGGTGTCAAAAGGTACATGAGGTGGAGGATGGACAAACACCTTGGGGAGTGAGAAGATTTCCACAAAAAAGGATTTCTTGTCCCCAAGTGGGAGTGAAAGGGACATTTGAGGAATTTTGGAATTCCTCAAAAATCTACATGGAAAAGAAAAGGTGGTTGAAAACATAAATGTGAATTAAAAATTCACATTCTTAGGAGAATCTAAAGGATAAAAAGTGGGCTCCAAAAAGGTGGGACTTGGTCACATGTGGAGATTGTGACAAGTCCAAGGTTCTAGAAGAATTGGAAGGATAGAATGTGAATTAAAAATTCACATATAAAAGAGGGGAATCTAGGATAAATAAAAAGGAATTAAAAATTCCTTGGGGGGGAAGAGTTGACCAAGGTACTAATTAGGTTTAACTAATCAGTAATTAGAGGATAATTAGGGGTTAATTAGGATTAAAAGCCAACTTGCAAAAGTTGGAGGATGTGACACATCCTAATCAAGGATTAGGCATGTGCACATCCTTAATGAAAAGATTAGGAAATGGATTAGGATTAGATGAAAATGACATGTGAGGAATTAAATAAATGTAATATTTATTTAATTTATTTGATGAAAAAAGGATTTAAGGATGGTAAGGTATTTAATTATTAATTAAATACCTTAGGGATTTGGTAGAATTAAAGATATTAATTAAATAATAGTAATATTACTTAATTAACTCGGATAGGAGGATATTTAGATGAAAAGTGATAAATTTGGATAAATTAAGTGTCCAAATTTGGATATCTACATTTTTCCCCTCTTTGAGATGGTGTTACGAAGTAGCATCATTTCAAAGAATATTAAAATATAGAACCTAAAAGAAGATGGTTAGATTGGAAAAGATGCCCCAGTCATCAAAGGGATGACTAGAAAGAAAGATGATGGGGGTGAAGATGAAGAGTAGGGATTGAGGATGCCCCCTCGAGAGGACATGCGGGTTGAAGAGAACACGTGTGTGCTCTTGAAATAGATGATGTGATGCAAGGGGAGATGAGGAAGATGATGCAAGGTGATGGGTAAGAGAGTAAGAGAAGCGATAGGAGATGGATGAAGCACAAATGGATTTCAAAAGGTGATGTTGCCCCAGTCAAGGTACAAGCCAAAATGGGTTGATGATGGATGGAGTGTTGTCAATGAGGGAATTAAGGATCCCAAAACAACACGAGGATAGGGAAGGATACATCCCACTGAGTGGTATTGATGAGGGAAGGATACATCCCAAAACACCACTAAAGGATAGGGAAGAATACCTCCCGATGATGATGATGAAAGTGTTGTTGATGAGGGAAGGATACATCCCAAAACAACACCATAGGGATAAGGAATGATACTAATGGATGATGATGATGGGTCAAGGCTGGTAACGAGACTGGGGACAAGACAAAGGATTTGATTAGGTGATTTTTACGAGATTGAACAGACGAAGAGAAGATTGATATGTGAGATGGAGAGAAGGATCTTAAGATTTGGTTTGATATCCAAAGATTTGGACTGTAGCTGGACGAAAGCTCAAATTAGGGGTTTGGTTAAACTCAGATTGGGATAAGATTAAAGCTCAGATGAGGATTGGATTGAAGACTAGAATGATTGAAGGATATGATTGGATTGATTCTACACCGAGTTCCGGGGTTTAAAGGGCGTAAGGTGTTGACAATCAGATTTTTCCCAATTTGGCAATTTTCAAAAATTGTCAAATTTTGCCATTTTAGGAAACCTCATGGACAGACTTTTGGGAGTCCAAATTTTGTCCAAAAAATACCCAATATTGAGATAGGATGAATTTCCAACTAACATCCCAAATTTGAGATATGCATTTCGAGTTATGAGTGAAAACAATTTTTCAAAATGCTGGAAAAAAACACTAAATTGGGATTTTGAGGGTCAAGATGAAAGTTTGAGGCCCCAAAAATGGGCCAAAACGGGTTCCAACAGCTTTCATAGAGACCAATTGGGAATCCACTTGTTATCTCATAACGCAACCACCCGTCAAATTTCAACTCAAACGACACCCGAGTCAAAAGTTATGGCCTCCGGAAGTGCGGTGTAAAAATCAAAAATCAATTTTGAAAATTTCAACACATGGGTTTTGTTCGTTAGGAAAAATAAGAAAATGGGTCGGAATTGGTTTAGAAAAAAAAAGTCAAATGTAGCGGAAAATCAAAGGGGGAAAGAGTTGGGGTGGGGCGTAGCCACCTTGACTCAGGGCGCCGCTGCCACGGCCTGGGGCGGAGCCGCCCCGGCCAGCCAGGCGCAACCGCCCACTGCTAAGAGTCCTGCCCGCTGTCGGCCGATCCCGCCCAGCTGTCAGCCGAGACCCACACAGTACGGCCCGAGACCCGCTCAGCTGCGGCCCGAGCATAGCGGCCTCGGCCCAGTGAGACCCTTGTGCAGTGAGGCCACGGCCTGCCGGCCCAGTCCCGCCTGCTACTTGTGAGAGCCATATGGCAGTGAGGAGTCCCGCCCGTCGAGGCGGTCCCACCCGCTATGGTAGTAGCCACAGTGAGAGGCGTCTCTCAGCCCAGAAGTGAGCCTCCCAGATTCTGTGTGAGCCACTGCTATGTACTTGAGGGCGTCGATCCCGAGCGAGAGTCGTCCATTAGGGGGTGAAAGGGAAAGTAAAAACGTAAAGAGCAAGAAAGGGGAGACGAAGAGATAGGAAAAAAGATGGAGGGGTGGGGGATTGTGAAAAAGGATGAAGGGATGGGGGATACATGCAAGATGATAGAAATGAAATGCAATCCTAATGTAAGTTGCCATCTTCGGAGCGCTGAGTTTTGCTATAGCATAAGACACCAAGTGCCAGAGTATGTGGAACCAAGGCGTATTAGTGTCTAATGCATGGGGCTCGCCTGAGGGCAGAGAAAGGGCTATCAACACCCAAAGTGGTGATGACCTTGGTGGGGCCAAGTATTGAGATAACCACAAGCACAAAAGGATGCCCCAGCATAACACAAGACCTGCGGGATCTTGATGGGTACTACGTGGGACAACTAAGAAGACAAAAATAGACATAAAAAGATCAAGATATGCCCCTATGTTGACCAATCAAAACACACCATAATATGATGGATTATGGTGGCCTTGACAAGTGATGATAGGGAGCTCAAATGATAAACAAAAGCCAAGAGCATCAAAAAAAAATCGCAATCAATTTCAAACGTCCTTTGCCATAGGATCAAGGGGATAGATGGGATTGATGAGGTCTGTTAGGAAGGATGCATCCTATTGAGACCAAAGATGATGGCTACTAAACTAAAAGATCGTTATGATGCGGGATGTTCAAAATCGAGTGGATCTCATTTGTTAAGAACCAGCTAGATAAGGGCATAGCTTGACAACACGACACAAGGGAGACAAGACATGAGACTGACACAACTGAAAGACCTAGGGGCTCGGGGGCCGATCAAAGATTAGCCTTGCCTACATGAAAACACAGAGCCCTCGTAGTTCAGTAAAAGGTTGTCGACTGACCATGGATAAAAGATGATGAAGTTGATGATGGATGGAGTGTTGTCAGTGAGGGAATAGGGAAGGATACATCCCAATGAGTGGCATTGATGAGAGAAAGATACGTCCCAAAACACCACTAAAGGAGAAGGAAGAGTACCTCTCGATGGTAATGATGAAAATGTTGTTGACGAGGGAAGGATACATCCCAAACAACGCCGAAGGGATAGGGAAGAATAGAATGGGATGATGATGATGATGATGATGATGACGAGGATGATAAGAAACGAAGAGACAAAAGCCAAGACTAATGATAGACAAGATAGGAGTGGACGGAGAAAGCAGAAAGACTGATGCTAGATGATAAAGGAGCGGATGGACAAAGCAGAATGACCGATAATAGACGATAGAAGAGCAAAGTGGACAATGAAGACTGATGATGGAACCCCGGGGGCAGATCAAATGATCGACCTTGCCTACGTGAAAGCGCAAGGGCAACGTAGTTCGACAAGACCAAAGGCAAACAAGGGGTAAAGGATGATGGATGATGATAGGATAAGTGGAGGATGATGATAGGATGAGTGGATAAAAAGATGGGACCAATATGATGAGATAGGATAGACCTAGTGGATTGGATAGGATGATGACGATCACATAAAGCTCAGGGATGGGATAGTTATCCAAATCATTAAAATGACTTGAGAGGATGATATGATAGATAGATGAGTGATGAAAAGTGATAGGGATTGGAAAGATGTGCAAGAGAAGCAGGAGTGATGACAAGTAGATAAATGACATTGGGTTGCATGGGGGGAGGCCTATAGCCAGATACCAATGACAAGGGATTGTGAGATGGGATGAGGATAAAGAGGAAAGAATGGATAGAGATATAGGGATGGGGGATGGGAGGGATTGTTTGGATGGATGGAAATATAAGGATTGGGATATGAAAGGGATGCTAGGATAGATGGATACGATGATAAGGATGGGGAGATGGGAGGGATGCTGTGATAGATGGATAGGGACAGAAGGATTGGGAGATGAAAGGGATGCTAGGATAGATGGATACGATGATAAGGATGGGGAGATGGGAGGGATGCTATGATAGATGGATAGGGAGATGAAGGGATGTTATGATAGATGATGTCTCCAAGGACTATGTCACAAAGGAAGCAGATGCTCCCACTCTAGATATGTCATATATGAGGAGGCATGAGGGATGGAAGACAAGTGGATGGAAAGATAAATGAGATAACTAGATGAGGATAGGATGGGTGACTAAGGAATATGATAGAGCATGGATGAAGGGAATGTATACCAATAGGTGTCCAAAGCATGCATAGATAGGTGCCCCTATTTTGATCAAGGTCACAAGAAGGATGGAGGGATGGGAGATAAATGGGATATGATGGTAGGATGCAGAAGATAGGTGGGATGGGGGGATTTATGAAGATAGGTGCATAGCTGGAAGCATAGCAGATGGAGAGAATGCATATCAGGAAGTTGCCCCACAAGTGCAGATGGGGATTTACGCACGATGTCTGTTTGCCGGGTTTTCATCATGGCACTTATCCAAGGCGCTTGTTTGCCAAGTTTTCACCATTGGACGAATTATTTCTCTTTACTATTTTTTTTTGGATTTTTGGACTTTTGGACTTTTTTTTTTTGGATTTTTGTATTTTGGATATCATGCAAAAAGAGATGGATAAGGATAGGGAGGAAAATAAGTGGATTTAGAAGACATGCGATAAGGATATGGATGAAGGACTTAAACATCAAGTTCTATATGAGGTATTAAGAGCCCATGTTCGAACTGACTATTGGATGTTGGTACAACCTTATGAGGATAAATGGATTATGCAAGAGGATGAATTAGAGGGGTTTGATAGGGGAGATACATGGGATAATGGATGGGACGCTGCAAAGGGTATAGATGGAATGATGGGGTGGATATGTGATGGGGATATGTGTTCAAGACCAACATTGGCACATGTGGTGGTGGATGTGAAAAGATAATAGGATTAAGGGATAGAGAATGTGGGGATAATGGAGGAGATGGAATGGTGAATTTCGGGACATAGGGACCCAAAATGGACGTAGGAGATGAAAGGGGTGTATGATTAGCTTTTGGATTAGCGACTTTGGATCTTTTTACAAATTTTTCATGTGATGGAATTGCATCTTTTTTCTTTGGGATCCACATGGTTTTGATCTTTGCTTTGGTGGGCCTTTGTGGCCTATGGATTTGGTGTATATTTAGATTTTTCTTCTCTTCACCATGTCTTTTGGAGGGGACATGAGGAGCCTTAGATTCATGTGGATGTTTGGATTTATGCATTTTTTCTTTAACAACCAAAGTGCTTTTAGTAGCAATGGGATGGGTGTGAGGAGATGGATGATGTGGAGTGATGGAGGTAGGATTATGAGGATTACGTGTAGATGGAGGATGTTTAGGTATGTGCCTTTGTTGACCTTGATTAGGATGTTTATGATGGATGAGATGGATAGGTGATGAATGGATGAAGGGATGGATAGGATGAGATGGATAAGGTGATTTTAGGATATAGGAGCCCAAAATAGATGTAGGACCTGGAGGACACATAGGCATAGTAGATGGAGGATTGGAGATGGTAGATGGAGGGATGTAAGGACCCAAAATGGATGGAGTAGATGAGGGAGGAATATGGACGGTGGTTTTGAGGCAATACGATTGAGGAGGAGGGATGGCAACATATGATTTGGTGGAGCGATGGAAAGATCTTGTATTTATTTTGGAAGAGGCTTGTTGAGGACGTCTAGAGGTTGTACCAAATTTTTTAGATTGCGAGTCATGAGTAGTACATCCAAGACCCTACAGATACAAATGTTCTTTAGCTTGGATGGGCTCTATAATACCTTGCTCATGAAGGCCTAAACCTTTTCCTTGATAGTTCATTCTCTTGAGCATTCGATCTAGGATAGGATTTTTGTTATTCTGGAAGAATGATGCGAGTTCATTATTAGGTGGAAGAGGAGGGTTGGTGTATATGCTTTGTTTTTCTTCAAGGAGGAGACCACCATGGAGAATGTGGAGGACCAAGGGGATATGCAAGTGGTGTGGGGATGGCCATGATGGGGATCATGGGAAGGAGATGATGGATAGCAACATTAGGAGAGGGAGAGGCCATGATAGATCCTGGATTTGTGGTAGTAGGCTCATGAATGGAGATGGAGATGGAGCAATGGAAGCTTGAATGACAAGGGGATCATGGGATGGAATGGGTGGGGGACTGTGATCATGAGGTAGACTAGATGGGATGGTAGGATCTTGATCTAGAGAAGGGGATATGGTGGCATGCTTTGGATTAGACTCTTGGCATGACTCATCATGTGCGGGAGGCATGATAATGGAGTCTTGTTGGGACTCTTCAAGTGGGGAAGATGGAGGGATGGAAGATTCATGAGGTTCATTGGAATGGGTTTTGGTGCTACTAGGAGTGGGAGGAGTGGATTGGATTTGGGTGTCTTCGATGGATTGGGTGGATCTAGGAGTAGAGGGAGTGGATTGGACTTGGGTGTCTTCGATGGGTTCAGTGGCTCTCATAGTAGGAGATGTGGGTTCAATGGATTTAGTGGGTTCAATGGTTTCAATGGTTTGATCAGTGCTAGGGGTGGTAACAACAATGATAGGTGTGCTATGGAGAAGGGTCTCATCACTAGTAACCGTGGATGATGGATTGGGATGGCATGGTTCCATGAGTTCAAGACGTGGAGTTGGGGATGGATTCTTTGTAATGAGTCCTTGGAGAACTTCTGAAATGAGAGACTTGCATATGGTTGGCTTGGCTAGGGTGGTAGAAATGGATGAGGGATTATGGATTGGTGGACTAGGGTTAGATGGAGGAATGGGATTGCATGTAGGACCATGAGTAGATGGGGGATTAGGATTGGATGGAGGACTAGGAGTAGATGGATGAATGGGATTGGATGGAGGACTAGGAGTAGATGGAGGACTAGGATTGGATGGAGGGTTAAGGTAAGGATATTGGAGTGGTGAATTAGGACAGGGGGACATGGACTGTGGATTAGGACAAAAGGATATAGGTGGTATAGTGGAACACGAAGATGTGGGCGATGGATTATAATATTGGGATGATGGATTAGGATGAGGAGACATGGATGTAGGATTAAGGTAAAAGGGTGTAGATGTAGGATTAGTATGGGAAGATTGGGAAAGAGGATTACGATAGGGGGACATGGATGGGGAATTGTAATAGGAGTATTGGGATGGAAAATTAGGATAAGAGGATGTAGATGTTGTATAAGAGGATGATGTAGATGAAGGACATGACAAATATGGGGATGAAGAAGATACTAGATATCCATTGTCAAAGGTGGCATAAGGAGCATGATTAGGCATGGATGAAGACATAACGAGATAGCTCATAGGACTAATTGGATTTTGGAAAGTGGGTGGAGAAAGCTTACTAGATATGATAGTGTCAAGGGGATCTATGTCGTATACCTCTTGATCGACAAGACTTTCGTTATCATTGTCGACATAATTAGGGTTTCCCTTGACCACTATTGATGGAGGATGAGGATTCATGATGATGACAGGATAAAGAAGATGGATAAAATATTTTGGATGGGAACAGATTAAAGCTCAAATCAGGATTTTGGTCAAGCTCAGATTAGGATGATTGGATGATGCGATGGGATTGATTTTGATTTTGATGGGATTCGGTAAATGGATAATTGGATCGGGTAGATGATTTGATGAATTTGATTAAAGTACTAGATCAGTTTGATTGGATAGGATCAAATGATTAGATGATGTTGATTGGATAATTGTGATTGGATGAACTTGATAGGATTGGTGTGCTTGGATTGATTAAATGATTGGAGGAATGGATTGGTTTGATTAGATAGGAAGAAACAAAAGGTACCACTAGATAGATCTCAAAAAATTGAGCAATTTTGGTTATTGGATGAAGTTGATTCGATGTACGGTTTGTAAATGATGGCCTCGGGAAGTTAGGGGTGTGTCCACCTCGCAATGCAGGGCGTGGCCGCCCCGGGATGGTCAAATTATTGATATAAGAAAATGGAAGGTACCACTGGATAGAGCTTGAAAACTTAAGCAACTTTGGTTTTTGGACGAAGTCGATTCGACGTACGGTTTGTAAATGACAGCCCCGGGAAGTTAGGGGCATGTCCACCCCGCGATGCGGGGCGTGGCCGCCCCGGGATGGTCAAATTCTTGATAGGTGGAAATGGAAGGCACCACTAGATAGAGCTTGAAAAAAAAACAACTTTGGTTTTTGGACAAAGTCAATCCGATGCACGGTTCGTAAATGATGGCCCTGGGAAGTTAAAGGGGCGTAGTCAGCATTTTGCAGTAAATCAGGGGCATAGTCAGCTTTCTGCAGCAAATCAGGGGCGTAGACAACAAAATCAGGGGCGTTGAAAGCTTTTTGCAGTAAATCAAGGGCGTTGATAGCTTTCAGGGGCGTAGTCAGCAAAATCATGGGCGTTGATAACTTTCTGCAGTAAATCAGGGGCGTTGACAGCTTAATCAGGGGCGTAGACAGCAAAATTAGGGGCGCTGCCACCTTTCTGCAGCAAAACAGGGGCGTTGCCACCTTTCTGCAGTGGAATCAGGGGCGTTGCCACCTTTCTGTAGCAAAATCAGGGGCGCTGCCACCTTTCTGCAGCAAAATAGGGGCACTGCTACCTTTCTGCAGTACGACAAAGTTTGGTTTTAGTGGCAATGGCTATGGCAAGGACGCAAAATGGTAAAGTAAGACCAAAGTATCAAAGATTTGACAGACTTTTCACAAGAAAACACTTCAAGCAAGCACAATCCTATGATTAATATTAAGGGTATGGCCAGGCAAGGTATTAATTTAGGATGCACAAGGCTTCTAAGGAGTCCTCGATATACTCTCGGTACATGAGGCACAACCGTGAACACTAGCCTGTCACAAGCATGAGTCAAGAACCCCAGCGAGATACTGAAAGGCTCAGACCAACTCTTTACGTCTATCTAGGTATCACCCTAGCTTCGACGCTCTGCCAATTACGACATGACTGGATTGGGGTACAACTTTCGTTCTCCCCCCTTTATATACCCCGCCGGTACGCGTGGTTGGAATCGTCCCTTGGGGTGATGAAATCCCTAAGCAGGTCCCACTAAAAAGAAGACACTAACCGCTTCCAACTACTCCCCAGGCTCACATGAAGTGCAAGGGGAAAGTGAAAACAAATTAATGCCCCCTTGGATAACACAAGAATAAACAATCATAGCAAGCAATGAAGTTTACTCCCCCTAATTAGACTATGTTCCAAAACAACAAGAATAATTTTTGAAAATCTGATCAAATAGATGGCCCTGCAAACAAGTGTTAGGTGTCTTTTTCTTCATTCTTGGTCAATTATGCCCTAATATGCTGCAAAAAATTAGCAAAAAACACCAATATTCTTGCCAAAACGATGTTAGAGGGTTACTACTTGAAAATAGCAAAAAATGAGAGAAAAAACGAAGCTAAAATGACTGTTTTACCTCCCAAACAGTGCTGTTTTGGGGTGTTGCAGCCTTTCTGTAGTGGACAAGAGGGTGTTGCTGCCTTTCTGCGGTGGAATCAGAGGGTGTTGCTACCTTTCTTTGGTAAAGCAGAGGGCACTGCCGCCTTTCTGCAACAAAATGGGGGCACTGCCGCCTTTTTGCGGTAAAGCAGAGGGTGCTGCCGCCTTTCTGCAGCAAAAGGTTAGAGGGCGCTTCCGCCTTTCTGTAGCAAGATGTTAGAGAAAGAGAGCCCTTCAAAATAAAAGGGCGTATCCACCCCTCTGTAGAAAATTTTTTAAAAAGGGAAAGTTGTACGCCCCACTGCAAGAAAGTGTTAGAAAAACCTTCTAAGTACACACCTAACTTCAACAAACTATTAGAAGAACATGAAATTGACAGACATAGGGCGCTGCCGCCTTTCTGCGGTGGACAAGAGGGCGCTGCCGCCTTTCTGTGGTAAAGCAGAGGGTGCTGCCGCCTTTCTGTGGTAAAACAGAGGGCACTGCCACCTTTCTGCAGTAAAATGGGGGCGCTGCCGCCTTTCTACAGCAAAAGGTTAGAGGGCGCTTCCGCCTTTCTGCAGCAAGAGGTTAGAGAAAAAGAGCTCTTCAAAATAAAAGGGCGTATCCACCCCTCTGCAGGAAACTTTATCAAAATTTTAAAAGGAAAGTGGTACGCCCCACTGCAAGAAAGTGTTAGAAAAACCTTCTAAGTACACACCTAACTACAACAAACTATTAGAAGATCATGAAA
The DNA here is from genome assembly GCA_007258455.2 of Sequoia sempervirens. Classification (NCBI taxonomy): domain Eukaryota; kingdom Viridiplantae; phylum Streptophyta; class Pinopsida; order Cupressales; family Cupressaceae; genus Sequoia; species Sequoia sempervirens. The sequence goes on along the minus strand of VDFB02324164.1, from coordinate 262,610 downwards.
TTGACAGACATAGGGCGCTGCCGCCTTTCTGTAGTGGACAAGAGGGCGCTGCCACCTTTCTGCAGCAAAACAGGGGCGATGCCACCTTTCTGCAGCAAAATAGGGGCGCTGCCACCTTTCTGCGATAAAACAGAGGGCACTGCCGCCTTTCTGCGACCTTTTTGCTGTAAAATTCTTAGCCAAAAGGGAGGTTAAATGCAAGAACCCGTTTGTGAGTCCCACCGGGCGTGCCAGAAATGTGTACCTTAATATTTTATCCTACTCTAGTGTGTAAAATAACTTAAAAATGCAAGTGATAAAAGACTAAGGACACTTCAAGATTAGCCTAAAGAGTGATAAAACAAGGAGGAAAGTAGATAAAACAAGATGCAAATGATTTCACCTTACTTGGTGTTGATGACTCCTTGGTTGGCCCTTGATTGAGATGATTTTGTGTGCTCCTTTGATGGTTTGTGATGTAGCTAGATGCAAGATTGAATATGCAAAATGAGCAAAATGGATGGCTAGATGATAGTGAATGAGTGAGAATGCAAATTGGCAGCATGTAGTTACTCAAATCCAAAGTGTTGAAAATGCCCTTAAGGAGGGGGTATTTATAGGAGAATTTGAATTCTCTAGAGAATTCAATGGTCAAGATGCATCCAACAAGGCCAAGATGAAGGGCTATGGTGGGTTGAGAACCCACAAGCCCGCACATCTTGACATGTGGATGGTGAAGTGGCCAAGAGAAGATGAGGTGTAAGTGAGGTGTCAAAAAGGTACATGAGGTGGAGGAAGGACAAGAACCTTGGGGAGTGAAAAGATTTCCACAAAAAGGGATTTCTTGTCCCCAAGTGGGAGTGAAAGGGACATTTGAGGAATTTTGGAATTCCTCAAAAATATACATGGGAAAAGAAAAGGTGGTTGAAAACATAAATGTGAATTAAAAATTCACATTCTTAGGAGAATCTAAAGGATAAAAGGTGGGCTCCAAAAAGGTGGGACTTGGTCACATGTGGAGATTGTGACAAGTCCAAGGTTCTAGAAGCATTGGAAGGATAGAATGTGAATTAAAAATTCACATATAAAAGAGGGGAATCTAGGATAAATAAAAAGGAATTAAAAATTCCTTGGGGGAAGAGTTGACCAAGGTACTAATTAGGTTTGACTAATTAGTAATTAGAGGATAATTAGGGGTTAATTAGGATTAAAGGCCAACTTGCAAAAGTTGGAGGATGTGACACATCCTAATCAAGGATTAGGCATGTGCACATCCTTAAGGAAGAGATTAGGAAATGGATTAGGATTAGATGAAAATGACATGTGAAGAATTAAATAAATGTAATATTTATTTAATTTATTTGATGAAAAGAGGATTTAAGGAGGGTAAGGTATTTAATTATTAATTAAATACCTTAGAGATTTGGCAGAATTAAAAATATTAATTAAATAATATTAATATTACTTAATTAACTCGGATAGGAGGATGTTTATATGAAAAGAGATAAATTTGGATAAATTAAGTGTCCAAATTTGGATGTCTACAGGTTGATTGTCATGTCAAACTAATTGTTGCTTCCAATTCTCCATACCAAGATGATCTTGCATGTCAGGTTTCAAAGCCTCATGATTTGATTTTCTATTTTTAACAGATTAAAACCAAATGAAATTTCTCTTGTTTTGCATCAGCATTCTTGACAGCATTTCAGAGAGGCCAACTTTGACCTTCAAAATATTTTGAAGGGAGATGAATCAAGGAAATTAATCTTGCACACACGCTCAGTGTACCAAAGTGAGCTACTGTGTCCAGTGGTAGTTCGCTAGGAGTTGATTTGATATTTTTACAATGAGGTGATTTCATGAGTTTTAACTAGTTCAGAGCAACTAATTGTTGCAGAAAGTTTGAGTAAGCAACTTTGATAGTTAATAAATTTTTCCTTGTGACCCCTTTTTTCTAATTTGTTTGTTTCATCCAATTATCTAGACCAATGTCTACATTCTTTCAAGTTTTTATGTCTCCATGAGGTCATTTTCCCATTTTCCCAAGCCGATTCTAGAGCCAACTTGACCCATTTTGCTCATTTTTCAAAATTGCCTGAAAGCAAATTTTAATGATGACCCAATTCATATTTTCACTCCAAATGCACTCAAATGCTGTGATAGATCAATTCAAGAGGAAAATTTGTATGAAAACATTTTTTTTTTTTAGCCAAGTCCACTTGGGGACCCGACATGCTCTTGTTGATCATGTCAACACTATAGTCTATGAAATGTGTAACACACAAAAGTTGGGCTTTGGAAAGTAGCATGCTATATCAACAATCATTGTTCTTCATTACTTCACAATTTTTATTTCAACCATTGAACAACTTCGAGTAGGTGCCCACCAAGCATTAATGTAGGGAAAGCTTTAGGGTAGTTTGAATCAACAACTTGAATTACCATGGGATACAGTTACAATGCTTTTAATCTTGCTTCACTATGAGTGAATACATGAAAATGAAAAGGCCAATCTTTTAAAACCTTTTCATATTATGAATGCATAATGGAAATTTAATAAGGAAGAAAATGTATTCCCATCACCAAACTTTGCACAGAGGAAGAAATGGGTGCCACTGTTCAAAGCATAAAGAGGACATCATATCAGATGATTTGTTGAAAGAACTTTTGAAACTTTTCAAACAAATGCAGTTAGGAGAATAAAAAATGCCACACCCAACTTATCATAAGTCAAGTTTGATAAAATCTTTAGAAACTTTCTAGCAAATACAGTTGGAGGCATTTGTGTGTAATGGTGATGTGAGACATTCACAAAGTGTGGCAACATAAATTCCAAGGCACATGAACCGGTTTGAAATTCAGACCTCAAATATATGTAATCTCAAGAGTGTTGAATGCACAACAAAAGGAGCTCAGTAGGGGCTGATTTGTTGGCAAAAGGAATCAAGGAAGGGCACAGTTTTGACAGGGTAAAGAAACACCCATCAAAGCACAAAGAATATGAAATATTTTGTTAGAAAATTAATAGCCAAGAGGGATTCAATAAAAAAATTAAAGGATGCTATATTATCTTAGTGTGGGGTGCCATTGAGCTTGGAGAAGGTGATGTTCTACTTGACTCACCATAGAATAAAGTCACAAAATGCAAGTGGAAGAAGTTTTTGTTTGTGCAGCTAGAAATATCTCAAGGATGATATTAAAAAGGATGCTGGGGAATGACCTAAAGTCAATGTACAACAGAATATGCACAAAATGGAGTAACACAAACATGACAAACGAACCTTTTGAAAAAATATTAGATGAATACAATTATATGAGATGCCACTGTTGTTGCATATACATGAAGAAGTATTTGTTGAAGAGGCGCCGATGTAGCAAGGTGAAATTGATATGTTGAAAAGTTTTAGAAACTTCCAAGCCAATGAAGTAGCTAGTGCGCACCATGGAGGGCGCTAAGAACAAGGAAGGAATGCCATGAATGTAGATTATGCATAGGATCTATTTGTGAAAGGATTTCAAAATTTTCTAGTAGATGTTGTTGAAAGAGGTGCCATTCAAGCCAAATGGAAGAGGTCTATTCATTTTTCAAAGAATCATTATACTATAAGAAAAGAATGTATCTTTAAAGGATTCCAACTTGATGCAAAAAATAATGAATGGAGGAAATAAGAGTGCCATGAAAGTATGTGCCATAGGAAGCCACGCCTGACAGGACACAAGGAGGTATTTGTTGAAAAAGCCTTAGAAACGTTTAAACAAATGTAGTCAGCCAGTGAAAGCCCATGCCAGAGAAGGTATAGACAACTATCAAATCATGGAAAATGAATTAAACTATAATGTGAAGCCTATGCAAGGAGAGCACAACCTTCACAATGGAGGAGAGTTCTAGTCTTCTGAATTCTTGTATGGGGTTGAGTAGATAGAAAAATGTTTAATTTTGAGTTATAATCTGAGTTTGTAAGCTGTAATTGTTGATTTTATTAGAAAGTATCAGCTAATTTGTGCTAATAAATTATGAATGTCTTCAAAATATTTGCACATTCATCAATATCTTCAAATTTTCTCTAGACTTCTATAGTTAAATCATATGAATTCAATAATACCAAGTATCTTTGAGTTTGTCATCTCAAATTTCATGAGATTGTGTTATTTGTTTATGGGTCTATTTCAAAGAAATGGTTAAATACTTTGAGCAAATAACAGTGATTTGAAGTGTGCAGGTTGGATTTGATAAGAAGAATTTGATTGATAACAGGAGTGGGATTGTTGGTGTAAGACACTAATAGTTCATGCAAGGCATTAACAATTTAAATCCACTGGTTGAAGTCTGTTTGTTGATGAATTCATTTTATGTGTTTGACTCCTTGGCCTAGAATTGACACTAATCTATTATTTAGTTTTATACATCTCAGAAGCATTTTATAAATTCAAAATCATTTTAAATCCTTGTTGTTTGGTGTTGAGTCTTGCTTCCTAATTGCTGAGTGAGTGTTGAGTTACTGAGAATGTAGCTAGAGTTGAGGTTGTCAATGCTTTCCTTGGTGTATTTTCATTGGGAATTATCTGCTCTAAAAAGAAATGTTAGTGTGTATGATTGAATTACATTTTAGGCATTGTATAGGTTGACCCACCTTGGTCCTGCAGAGCCAAAAGTGCAAAAGATTCCAGTCTTTAACCGAATCTTGTAAGTTGGCCAAATCCCCATTGAGTCTGATTATAAGAAATTGTATAAGTCTTTAGGATTCATTGGTATGGTTCAATTTGGAGCACCAATAGGGTTAATACTTCTCATTATGGAATTTGTAAAAGATCAAACCCAAAATTGTATCCTAAGGGGAAGTTCAATTCTAAGAGACTAAAAACCTATGGTGGTGCACTGCCCAGATATGATTTCTAGCACCAGTGATGATGAGGAATGAAAAGAGGAAGATGAGGGTGAATATTACATGGAATTGTTCTCTATGTAAGTGTTGTCAATCAGATTTCACCCAAACACTTGAATAGTTAAATCCAACAATCTGTTGAAACATGGAATGATTCTCAGGCCTGTGGGTTGCCTAATTTTGAGAATCAATCTCCAAAGAGGGATGGTTCCCTGATGAAAACCTTCTAAAAACTAACTGACTTGGTTGGGAAAGAGATAGAAAGCTTGCTTGAATTGAAATCCTAAAGCTACGAGAGGTGATTGCACCTAAATGATAATGACTTGCAGTTATGACTCACAATAAACTTCTCAAAACTCTAATCTGCATAACTTGATTTAATAATTTAATCACTTGAATGATTTAAATAGAGGCTTTGATCTTAATGCAATATTGAGGGAAAATGAGGTTTTCACGACAAAATTAATTAATCAATTTATAAGTACCATGCATAACTAGTGAACTTAAACTAAATTGCATACAGATATGCGAAAAAGACAGAGAAAATTAGAGGTTTTAGAACTGAAACACAGTAATTCTTCGATCAAATTCTTCACAAAAATGATGCTTGAAATCTAGAAGGAAAACTCTAAGTACTGAAACTCAAAGGAATCCTCTGTAATTACACACTTTGAACCTATAATAATAATGTTGTATTAATCTGAAAGCTGAGTTACAAGATGATTTGCTTTGCCAAGTGCAAAGGCTGAAAAACAAGAACTAGAATTGAAAAAGATAAACTTTTTCAATATATACAATGAATGCACTCCAAAGTGCATGAATAAGCAACTGAAAGTGATCTGAAAGTGAAAAGATGACAATTACAAAGAAAAATCCGATCACAAGTGAAAATCCCTGAAAAAGTGGATCAAACTCATGCAAAAGTGAGTGAACACAATCTCGAACTGGCAGTCATAAAGCATGTAATTGATCTGCAACTCGAACTAAACTGAAAATATCTGAACGTGAACTAAAACATGTAAAAATCATCCTTTCTTTAATCAATTTTCCCATCTCACAATATGCATGATCAACAGGATCCCAAATTCGACGTGGAACTGTGGTTGAGTTGCAAAAAACCACCATTATCTCCCTTTTGCATGTTTTAGTTGACAAATAATAAACTGAAGTCTCCACCTTTATTTACTTGTGTCTCTGTATGAATAATAATTTTCAAGGGACTACAGTCTTATTCTCATGGCATGCATAATACGTGACTTTGAGCTTTAGTATCATCAGTTACAAGACATAATCTTTCTCTTCCATGGCGAAATTATATAAAAAATATTAAGGCAACATTAAATTTTCAATTAATAAATGTTAGGAAATAAATATGCATGTAACACTATAAGAAAATTTCTTCCTTCCCAAGCTCCATTAGCTATCTCATGGCTCCCATTAATCGCTAGGTCAATTGACTTAAAAGTCAAGACCATGGCAATAATTCAAATAGAAATGATTTTATTAAAAAATTAAGTCAAAAAGGAATGATTCGAATTAGGCTTTTGGTAAAAGCCATCGAACCCTAAATTGTGAAATCATTCCTCATTTTGCACTTTGTATATTCCTGGGGAAGACTCTGCCACGCTGCCATGGTGAAAGCACTAGGGCTTTGAACTTGATCTGCACTCTTTCCTGTCGATTTTTTGGACAATTTCTTTGAAGAATCCTTGTTGGGAACAAATGGTAAGTGACTACCAGTGATAACTCTGAGATTGAACCTCATTTTTGAAATCTCTTTTCCAAGTTTCTAAACCGTGACTTTAGCATACTTCTGATATATTTTCCTCTTGTCTATCCTCACTACTTCTGGCCGCCATGAGAGCTAGAGTTGAGCTCAGCCTACACACTTAATGCTGCCTTCTGTCGATCTCTTGAAGCCTGGAAATATAAAAGCCTAGGTAGGCTCATTATTTTATCATTTTGGTCCTCCTTTCACTGTATTTCAAAATTCATTTCTTAATATATTGTTGTAAGCTATTTTTCATGCTAGAAATACTAGTATTTTCTTCCTTTTGTGAAGAAAATATAATTCCTAGGGCCGTGGCTGTATTGATGACTTTCATTTGTATGCTTTCTTACTCACAAATTCTTACTGTGCGTGCTTTGATCTATTTGTTTTATGCACCAAATTCAATTATTGTTTAGATCTCTCTATGTCAATTTCAAATATATCATTATCTTTGCATTTGTGACATAAAAGAAACCCCCAGGTCATCATTTGAAGAGTACAAATGTGCATTCTCTTTATTTCTTTGGCTATAGGTTTTGCACTCTGTTATTTCCATTCAGTCATATCCTTTGTAAAATATTTCATTAACCTTCCATCTACATGACAGTGGCTCGCTTCAAAACCGTACATTATTTGTTTTGAAATAAAAAAGAGAATATTTTGGTTGTACAAGGCTGTGGCTATGGCAACACACACTGGAGTTCCTATACTTGCACCCCTTCTCTGTTATCTCTTACTTTTCCATGACTCTTGCATGTTGAAGTTTTTATAGCCTTGAGAAATTTTCTTTATTACTTTTAGAGCTGAATTCAAGCTGAATTCTCTGTAGTCGTGGGCTGATCCTCATTTATTTGTGTAAAAGAGATATTTTTTGCAAATATCAATCTGGGTTGATGTACACCAGTGCTTTTAATATACTCTTGGAACTTTCTTTTTAAAGGCATCTGAATGTAAGAAAAATCATACTGTTTATCCTTTTATGAAAGCAACAGCAAAATCATACTGTGTATCTTGTCTATTTGCAAGCCATTGCTTTTCTCATTATTTCTTTCACTATGCATAATCAAAGGCATTATCCTTACTGTAGGCCTTAGGCTCATCTCCGTATTTTGATGATCTTCATTTAATGATAGTTGTTGCTTACTCAGCCATTGCATGACTTATTATTTTTGCAATTTAATCAATTGTATTTGATAAATTTCCTGTCATGTTGATTAGTCCACTACTGTCTCACTTGGTTCAATATTTTTACTAGCTGATCACTGCTTTTCCAGCTTAGAGATCATTGGAAACAAGGCTGCATTCTTCCGTAATGCATACGAGTCTTTAAATTCCATGTACTTATAGTGGCTGATCATGAATACTATTCCACCATTGATAACATATTTTACAATGATGACTGATAAATATTCTTGCCACAGTTTCCACTTTGTATGGCTTGAGCTATGTCCATTGAATATGGCTTTTAGTGAAATGTTCTCTTGACTGTGCGCATCTTACAAACTAGAAGCTGTAGCATGCTGATATGGCTTCACCTTGTTATTCCTCATCAAGTCTCTTGGACTATATAAGTGCTTTGAAATTATAAGAAACAAACTAAATGCCTCTTGACGTAATCCCTTTCTTCATTGTAAATAGGCTCTACACTTTATTAAAATGCAATGTAAAAATGCAAAACAGAGCTGAAACAAAATTTCAATGAAATGATAAACTTTTTAACATTAAAGAAGTTAAAATTCTGTAGCTGTTGTTTTGAATATCTTTGTAAATAGTGGCTGCCATTTGAAATTAGATGCTCCATTTATTGTTAATGCTGATCCCTCATACTTCACTGCTGTATCATTGTGTTCAGTCCTTTATGAGTGTCAAGACTTCTCTAAGCTTCTTTTATTACCATGAACACTTGCAATGCAATCTCATTTACTTTACCAATTCTGTAACAACAATAACATTCATGACTTTTCTCTATAAAATGCTCTTTTCGGATGGAATACAAATATGTTTCTTTGCATTTTCCTTGAATCTTCAATAGATTGTTTTCCATAACTTGGTAACCAGGTATTTAAAGTTGTCCTTCAAAGTGACCTTGACTACTATCATTTAACACCTTCATGCTGAATTAGACTTCTTGACGACAGTCTTAGATGATAATTGTTTCTTTCCTTGAATATGATGCAAATAAGAAATATCCTTATGATATGCCAGGCTCTACCCTTGTGGGAGCCCGTTTTGCTCCACATATCTGATAAAATAACCGCGAACATGATGAATCTGTACCTGCACACTGAAACAAACATGTTAGCAAAATAAAAGAAGTTGAAAGCTTCCATTGAATTACGTTTTTCCCTCTTGATTTTTTGCAATCATTTGATGGATGCCTGATTAACTGTATCTTATATTCCTGTTAGTAGTGTAGGAATATGATAGGATTTGATGCACATTGCTCTAACAACATTTCCCTCAAACTTGCAGGTACGCGGAGCTAGAGCTGGCATCACAACTGAAAACCTCAATTGTCAACGATTCCTCATTCTAGGCAATGATGAATCACCTTCTACCCTATGCTTTCTTTATTTTTAGTTGTATAGCATACCATTGCTTATGCACCCTTTATTTGATTGTAAAAATCAAAATGAGTTACTCCCACGGCTTGTGTGGGATTCAACATTTTTACAAAATGAATAAAAGAATTACTATGCAAATTTTCTCAATTTTTTGTTTTAAATTTTTGCACAATAAAACTATGATTCATATGTAAGATGATCTCAATGATGATCAATGAACACTTAATCAGCAAACTATGAAATTTTTTTGTACCTACAAATGATGAACTTCATTCAGCTCTACCTGTTTGAGCTCGAAGTGAAAAATAGGTAACAGTAAGCTTTAGAGGATGAGGACCCTAAGTAAAGGAAGATCTCTAGTAAGAGTAATTCCTCTAAAAATAAAGTGAAGAGACCAATTTCCTGGTTTGAGGGCTCACAAATAGGGGAGGATAAGGATGGGGAAAATACTCACCTAAAGGGGAATAAAATCTTAAAAGCTAAAGGGGATGTACCTTATAAAGGTAAGGATAAAGTTGATGATAACATGGTTGTAGTGAACCCATCACTGAAGAAAGGTAATGAGAAGGATAACCAGGGTGCTATTGATTTCCCTTATTTTTTGGAGGAATTTACATATCTCCATGCAAATAGAGAGGAGATTTATGATGTTTGGGGCTAGCCAAGGAAGGGTTTATGAACCTTTTTAAGCTCTCAATTTGAGCCTTGCAGGAGAAAAACACCAATGAGGATAGGGATCAACTAGACTTTGGGAATAGGGATGTGAAGAATAGGATTGAAGGTTTGGAGAACTCTATAAAAATTTTAAAAATAGAGTTTGAGAAATTTATGATAGAATTGGAAGATAAGGTTAAGGAAAAAAATAAAAATTTGGAGAAAATGTTCATAATTAGTCATTGTTCTATAAAAAATAGAGTCGAGGGGATCAAAATTCTTACAAAAAAGATCAAAGAATTGAGAGAAGAGAAAATAACTAAAGTGATCCCTAAGGAGACTAGAAAGGAAGAACAAACCAACAAGGATAAAGATAAGAAATAGGTGCAAACTGAGACTAAGGGACCTAGCTTGAGGACTCAGGTGATCAAGAAGAAATCCTTTGAGGAGGAAAAAAAAGAGTCATTGAACTTGGCTAATCTTCATCAAAACTTTTATAATCAGGAGATAGAAGTGGTGGAAACTCTTAAGAATATGAAATAATTTTTTCCTTTGGCTATGTTTTGATTTTAGTTTGCAATTGGTTGGTTGTTGTATGGCTATATTTTAATCTTGTAGAAAAATTTTGTTTGTAAGGGTTTTGGCCCCTTCAAAACCTAATTTTCCTGTTAATAAAAAATAATGAAAATAATTTTATGTTTAAATTGAACACCAAATCTATTTAAACCATTTGAGCCATGAATGCATACAATATATATATGTATATATTGATCTCAATAAGGCCACATGTGAAGGTATACATAATTTCATGAAAATGTCATATAGTATCATAAGGCCTATAATACCATATAAATATACAATAAGTGTCTAAAATCCATATATGCATACAATTATATACAATATTAAAATACAAATCTATGCATATAAAGCCATATAGGCATGCAATGATATACATTAAAAATATAAATCCAGACCTACATGCTATGAAGGTAGACAAAAAAAATCCAAACATAAAAACTATGGAGTATCATTGAATAATTAACAACTCTTTCTCTACTAGGAAGATGAATAAACAATCTCATAATTGATATCTCTCAAGATTTGTTGATAAGAACCCCCAGGCTTAAGAAATTTTTGTAGCTCCACCTATTAATACAATTAAATAATATAAAAACATGACATATAAAATGACATAAGTAAATAATCATTTACCACAAACTTATTATCCTCTTCAATCATCCTTTACTTCTCTTCACACACTTGAGGGGCATGTTGGTGATCTGAGTTGTAAAACCAAAACCCATAAGGATTGATAATATCACAAGTTCTAGGGGTGTCAAACCTAGGAAGATTACCACAAACCTATGTTAAGGTTGGTAAACTTAGGACCAATTTTTGAGGTGAGTAAGATATCCTTCACTTCTAGCTCTACAAGATGAAGGGGTTTTCCCTAAGGTGCTAGATTAACTAATAAAATGATAATCAAACACTTTCCTTGCTTAAAATTATACCCTTTTTGTAGAGTATCCCAATACTGGTGTCACAATATACTTATATGTTGACTTGAATATGGAAGCATGTGCACATTTATGCAATAGATAATGCTTATTCTATAGAGTGAGTAAGATATTGGTAATAACCCCTATTACTATTATACACTCATACATGAAAGTAGGATACACTAACACAAAACTAAAAGAGGATGATTAATAGTATTTTTTAAAATGTTGGGTGATGAGAATTGGAGTTTAGTAGACCAATTCCAATTCTAGCTAGGGTTATAGAGTCACGAGTTAATTCAAGCTTGCAATAATTGAATCCTTATTATGGATCCTTAATGAAGATTTCATAGAATACCGTGCATCTTAGAATACACAAGAAAACTAGGTTTTACACATGCATTCAAAGAAAAAAAAATAGTTGCAAAATATTTAATGAGCCTATTTATTAATCCACTAATATACCTAAACATTTCTTTCAATACTACAAATAGATACTCTATAAAAGATTTGCAAAGTTTTTACAACCTTCTAGTTGGCAAACTAATCATACATATATCAAGAAAATGACACAACATTACTGGAGACAATCACTAAATATTGATTCCATAGTTTGGAACTCTTTCTTCAAGGATTACAATGCTTCATTACAAATTTTGGATTGAACTAAGTCATCAAAACATAAAATGAATGCATTTTTCTTTACTGGACAAACCAATGGCCTTTGGAAGTATTTTTATTCTCATTTCTCCCCTCCAAATTATTTTCCCGTCCCTTGGAAAATGAAAACCAATATGAATATTCCCCCTATAGGTTGCCTAAAAAGGGTGATGCATATATTTTCATAGGGCTCCTGAATATCAATAAATTTTTACAACTACGAGGGGTGACCGTGTATCCCTATCAAAGTTAACATTATTTATGTGCCTTAGAACATGCCTAATCATGTCATTATTTTACCTATGTAGTATAGAATGATACACCCACCTATAGACATTGCTTTTGGTATTAATGGTGCTTAGAAAAGGAGAGGTGATTTGGTGGACATATGAGCATAGGTAGGTGGATGAGTTAATGCACTTAGTGCCATAATATTTGGAGCTCAAGTCATTTGAAATATTGTTAAAATTGTATTGCACCCTTCTTCCTTATCATGGGATCCTTTTATACATCATTTGTGTCAATGAAATAATGGGTTGTCACAACCTTGTTGACTCTTTACAAGGTTATGAATCTTCCCTATTTTTCAATGAGTCAAATACAACAATTTATCCTTAAAAAGTTATAAAACCATTGTGGAGATCTAACAAGGTTATGAAAATATTGTTATCTTTGAAAATAGGTTTCAAAACCCAATCATATTTTCACCAGACCAATGAAAACATATTTTATAATTAAAAAAATTAGGTTAGAAAAATTACATTAGGCCCCAACAAGGTTATGAAAATATTGTCGGCTCCCAATAGAGGTTTTAGAACTTCTATTAAATTTTAACAAAAAAGAAGGCTTAGCAAAAAATTAGGTGAAACAAATAGGTTCAAAATCCTTCACTAGAATCTAGAAACAAGGTTTTCACAACCTTGTTGACTTATGATAGAGGTTTCAAAACCTCAAGGAAAGGCCAACAAAAGGAACCTAGCCAATTTTTGATGGTTCTAACTTGGAAAATTGAAAAAAAAACAAAAGGACTAAGGAAAAATAAGAGAGAAAAGGGACATTTAAACTCAAAGATCCATCTAAAGACAATCTTAGATTGGTTATCAATAATGAGCCAACAAAGGAAAAAATACAATCTTATAGAGAAAAAATGGAGTGATATGAGGCCCAACAAAATTGGGTGCCAACCTTGGCTCTAGTTGGAGATATGTGTCTCTCAAAGACACAATGAGAATCTAGATATCTGAGAGTAGACCAAAACTAGACATAATGTAGACTGGGATTGACTTACACTTCATCATGACAAACCAGGGTCATGACTGCACAAAGAAAACAATAATATATACAAGAAAACAAAATATGTAAAAGGAGAAACAACATATACTATAAAGGATTCTAAAATATCACCCTTAGGAGAAGTAATTTTTGAGATGTTGACCATGAATTGGTAACTCCATGAGGTTTTAATCAAGAATTTTTTTTCTTGACTACATCCTTTAGCAATTTTATAAGGACTAATCCATAGGGCATCAAATTTTCCATTTTTCCCTTGTCCTCTAACCTAAAATTCCAAATGAGGAAACGATACCCAATTTGAATCTCCCTCTTAAAGGCCTTCTTATGAAATAGGTACTTAATCTTCTACCGCTTCAACAAATTTTTGTCTTGATCCTCTCTTCTTGACTCATCTATCTTGGTCAATTGATGCATTCTTTGGGAAATGACATATTCTTCTTCCTTGTCAATTTTCTACAATAATTTTTATACTAATAATTCAAGGATAATTACTAATTTGGCCTCAAAAACCATACAACTCAAGTGAAATTTTACTCTTAGCCTTCTTGTAGGTTACCCTATTTGCCATTTTTTTTTTTTAACTTATCATCCCATATTTTCTTGTTAGCATCCAATGTTTTCTTGATGATGTTCATGATGGTTTACTATACTTTTCCATTTACTTGTGGATGATAAGGGGATAAATATGTTAAAGAGATCCCATATTGTGAGCACATATCAACAAAATCTTGGGATCTTAAACAAATTGTTATGTCAACATCAATTCTTGATAGCACACCAAACTTGGTGATTATATTATTGAGAAAAAACTCAATCACCTCATTTGATGTTACATTCCTTGTAGGGATTGCTTCTACCCACTTAGTGAAATAATCAATAGCTACAATATGCATTTGTAATTGTTTCTAAATTTCTTTATTATTTCCCCTATAAAATCTATGCCTCACTAATGAAACAAACCTTTTGCTAAAACGGTGATAAAGGGGAGTACTCTTGCATACTTCATCTTACTAGAAAACCTTTGGTAAGTATGACAAATTTTCACAAATTTTCCACACTTTTGAATAATTTTGGCCACCAATAACCCACTCTCATAATATTATGAGCAAAGGTGTTTGATATTTAGTGCCCCCACACATCCTTTGTTACACTCCCTAATCACTTTTTCAAACTGCTCTTGATCTAAACATCTCAGGAGTATTCCATTGATGTTTCTCCTCATTAACTAACCTTTGAGAAGAATGTAACTTTGAACCTCAAGTTTTAATTTCCTCTTTTATTCTTCATTTAGATCAAGAGGAAAATTCATGTTTTATAAATAAGATACAATGTCCTTATACTAAAAAAAATTCTTTAGCTGACATGGGATAAACATTAGATTAGAGTTCACCTAATGGACCTCAACAACATCTAAATTTTACTCAACCATTAATTTCGCTAGGACCTTCCATCTAATCATCTTAGTTGTATTTAACTCCATATACTCATGTATCTTTTTTATTCTTCTACACATTTTTCCTGATGCCTCTTGTTATAAAAAATATCCCTAATGACTATGTGTGGCACAAAAGCAAAGAATCTTGGCTCCAATGAGATACAGATTGAAAATTTTCACCACCTTCATAAGAACATAGACGTGCTTTTCCATGATGGAATAATTGAATTCAAAATGCCTTAAGGACTTGTTGAAGAAATTTATTGGTTTCTCATAACTTTCATCATTCTTCTATAATAAAACAACATTAAGAGTATAAAATGAGGCAAAGGAAAAAAATGTAAAGGCCTTGAATAACCTAGACTTACCAATATTAGTGGCTTATTGAGCACATCCTTGATTCCTAAAAAGGAATCACTTGTTTCCTTGTCCCAACTTGATGGTTTCCTCTTCTTTAGCACTTTGGATATGGCCTTTGTTTTTATGTGAAGTTAGGAACAAACCTCCTAACAAAGTCTATTTGTCCAAAGAATGATTAAAATACCTTGGTCACTTTGGGCTATGAAATGAGGTCAATTTATTTGACACATTCAATATCTATTCTTACCTCCTCCTTAGACACAATATGTCCAAGAATTTTACCTTCTTCCATGCTAAAAACACATTTTTTAGGATTCAAATATATCGCATATTCTAAACATCTCAAAAATATCAGCTCGATGTGCTTACAATAATCCCTTCAATCATTGGAGAAAATAGTCAAATCATCCTAGTAAACAAACATGATTTCATTTATATGGCCTACAAAGATGACATCCATGAGTGTTTGAAATATAGCCCCAATATTCTTTAGACTGATTGGAATCCAAATATAAATAAATGTTTCCCATGGCATTGTGAAGGCTATATTATACTACTCAAATTCCTTGACTATGAATTTATTGTAACCTAAAAATCCATCCATCATAGACATCAACTCAAAACCTATTATTTGCTCCAAAAAATGATCCATACTGGGTATTGGATAATTATCTTTGAGTAACTTAACATTCAAATTTCTAGAGTCCACATATGACCTAATATCTCCATTCTTTTTCTAACCATAACAAGGTTTGAAACCCACTTTGAATGTCTAATTAATTTAATTACGTCGCCCTATTTTAAATTCATTATTTGTTTTTGCATTTTGGGGGTAATAGTGGGGTTAATAGGATGTTGCTTCTATTTGATTGGATTTGTACTAGGCTCCAATAGAATGGTATGCTGGAAAATATCTTCCCTATAAGCATGTAGTTCATCATAAGACTAAGCAAAAAAATATTTTATACTTTTTTAGTAATACTATCAACATTTTCTTCCCTACTGATTTTGATCTTTTACCAATATAAACAATCTTAGGAGATGATTCGGTCCCTAAATTGATACCTTTCATGTCCTTATCACTAACATATTACTCCTTGTTTTGTAACAATCAACATTATCACACATTCTTTCTAAAGTGACAAGTCCTCTTGGAATAGTATTTTTTTTTGAGCTGAAAATTCTCATTTGTAAAAAGAGTCTCTTGACCTTCTTCATATTTCTCCACCATGGGTTGTCAATCAATCAACTAGTTCCCAAAGTGACCAATGAAATTCAAGAACTCATATATTTTTGGATCATCATAGAAGACTTTCTCGTTAATGTTGTATGGAATACTAGTCTTGGTAAAGTTTCTACACCATACCTACATTGAGGAGATGCAAAGGAAGCATCAAATATTGAAGCTAATACAATAAGGGAAACAACTATCACATTGTTATCTCTCTCCACCCATTTGATGTTGAATACATCAAACACCTTGATAGTATCCCACATTTTGACACATTCTCAATATTTTTTCTTTAGCAACATATTTTCCCTAACTTGAGACACCACAATTTTTGAATCACCATGCACTATAAGGTGCTTGATCCCATACTTGGAAGCCATATTCAAACAAAGTAGCGAAGTATCATACTCAACTATGTTATTAATGCATTCAAAGTTTAGTCTAAAAGTGAACTTGTATTTTTTTCCCTTTGGGGACACCAATAAAACATATACACCATTACCATCTCTTGAACATGCACTGTCAAAATGCATGTTCCAAATACTATCATCTCTAGGTATTGGTGTGGGGGAAATATGTTAGGGTCCATGTGTTTCTCAAGTTCATCATCACAATAACCCACATAACAATCAAGCTCGAAAATCTATAACATTTCCTTATCCTTATGTAATTGAACTTACTTTTCATGCAACAATATGATAGCATAGGATAGGTCCATTTGAATTCTACCACCAATCAAGGCTACCCACTTCTTAGAAACCAACACACCCCACTTAGTTGGACAATCAACTATGATAATTTTCATTGGATTTTTTTACCGAGGTATGCAACAAGTTGCACTTCAACATCATTTACTATTCCAATTATATTTACTTCATGAGAATCCATGGAAAAATATTTTTTATATGACTTTGTGACCTGTAAGCTTAGTTGATTCATGGTTTCCAATGGAATCAAATTATTGGACATCCCATAATATAGTATGCAATTATGTTCTAACTAACCATTAATAAAAAAAAGTGTAAAATGGATCAATTACCTATTTTTCACTTGTAGACATAGTGCCCAAATATATCTTAGGTATTTTTTAGATATTGGATTCATCAACACCATTTTGAGGAACATTAGTGGGCCTAGCCCCACTAGGTTGATAAAATATAGTAGGGGTAGGGAGATATAATAATTTCCTTTCTTGTGTTTATTAATCCTTAAAAATTTGTTGACAAACACTTGTACTTTCAACTAACTCAATGCTTGAGCCATATCAATTGGCTGGCATAAAGGTAAAGAAGTGGAGAGTGGAACTATCACCACATTAGTGTTAGATATGAAT
Organism: Sequoia sempervirens; assembly: GCA_007258455.2. Classification (NCBI taxonomy): domain Eukaryota; kingdom Viridiplantae; phylum Streptophyta; class Pinopsida; order Cupressales; family Cupressaceae; genus Sequoia; species Sequoia sempervirens. Next base: position 244,948 of record VDFB02324164.1, on the reverse strand, counting down.
GAAATTACCTCACCATGAATTGAAACAACTTGCTTTATGTTGGTATCCCTTTCAACTCCCTTAGCCACCTTACACTTTTCATCAACTAATCCATCATCTAGCCTTTATTTGGGGTTATAAAAGTTACCTTTAGGGATATCAACAATTTTTTTTTGGACATACTTTTATTGTAGGGAAGCATTTGGAAAATACATTTTCTTCCCAGGGGTGATTTACATGTTTTTTTTTCATTCTTAATTGTACTATCATTCATTTATTTTCTTTTATCTATTTGTGTGGTTGGTGCATAAAGAGTAACCACATTTCTAGCTTGGTATTTAACACCTACTTTCTTGTTTCTTAGCTAGTAATCACTTTGAACTTGCATGACAATAACCTTGGTGAGAGATTTGATGTCTTCATTAGAGGATTTTTATCTTACTTACCGTTGCCTCATCTATTCCTTTAGTTGATTGAAATCCTTGTTTGGGATCTCATAGAAAACATGATGACTATCATGATCATATTGAAAAAATTGTCACCCTCATACACATCCAATTGAACAATATGGAAATCCTCATAGTACTTAGGTTCTCCTTCATTATCTTCAAATTATTTCACTTCTTCAAGTTTTGTAGAAATAAGAAATTCTAATTGATCTTGAGGTAAATAACACCAAAATGATCTTACCAAAAATTCATGCAATCCTTCCTCAAGGGATTAGGTGTGTGTCTTTCTTGGTATCCTTGCTTAATAAGTAGCATCTCCAAGGATGACGTTCCTATTATTTGATCTTGGTTTTTTAGACCAAGAATAATTATAGGGCCTGTTATACAATTGATGAACCTCATTAAAGTGTGTAACAACAAAATTAGAAGGCATACCTTTCTCATTCTTTGCAACCTTGTATGAGAGATCCTTCATGGATCCAATTAACTTATCAAATTTATCCTCAACAATTAGGGGCTTGCTAGAATTTCTTGTACCTAGATTTTGGAGTTTCATATTAGCTCTTTTACTATATTTACCAGAAACCCTCAAGTTTTTCTCTATGTTGATAGCCATGGAATATGGTGCAGGGGCACCATGTCATTTTGTGTAAATATGGTCTTGTGTTAGGTTTTGGTGTGATTTGAGTCGTATTTATTTAATAAGGTCATAATAGACCATTCTTGATGTAATTTTATTCTTTAGGGGTTCATTTTGTAAATGTTGCAATTCTTACAAAATGTTGTCAAATGCAAAGTTGCAAAAAGTGCAAAATGGGAAGTTGAAGGGTCAAGTAAGTTTAAAAGGTAGTTTGGGTCAGTTTTTTAGTTGGTTTTGGTTTATAATGTTTAAATAAAATGTGTATGGGTCGAAGACAAGTTCTAGATTTGGTCTTGATTGAAAAGCAATAAAAATCCCTTAAATTTTTGTGTTTTTCTGGTAAATTTGTTGCTATAGAAAGATTGTATGACCTGCATGGCCTGGTACTAATGTAAAACTAATTTGAATTGATGTAGGAATTTCTTATCTATCATATGGTTTTTATTTGAGGTGTTTGCATAAGGTTTGAAGGTTTCTACAAGCATTTTACTAAGGGCAACTAGAAAACCCTGTTTTGTAGGTTTGAGAGTAAGAAACTGGCCTAAATGACCATTCCACTAATGAAATGCTCTAAAAGTTAGTGGAATGGTGTTAGTTAAGGTTATCTTTCATGTTAGTAGTTTTATAGGAGTAGGGAAGGATTTTTTGAGTGAACATGGTGCCGCCCAAGGTGTAATTTCATTGTTTTTGGATTGAAATTGATGGCTATAAGTTAGAGTTTGAGGAAAATGCATTGTTAAAGGATGGGAGTTGGTTTATTAAGCATGATAAGATCCATAGTGATGTGTTTGATCCATTTTCAAAGTGGTTTGAGGCTAGGAGTATAAAGATCCAATAAACCCTCATTGGAAGTAAGCCTAAATAGGGGTTTAAATGAGATTTTGAAGTTTGAAGAGTTTGTGGATGATTTTGTGGGTATAAGTTGTTGATTCAGTCATTTTGTAACCTATTTAAGGTCCAAAAATGGATTTTTAAGGTTGGTAGGGTGTTTAGTTGGTAGTTACTTTGTAAAAGTGACCTATTTGGGGCTCATGTGTCAGCGTAGCAATAATTATTTGAGGGTGTTTTTATAAAACAACCCTATCTCATTTTGAGATATGTTAGAATAAAGCTTAATGGGTATCTAAAATGATAAGTGGCATGTGGTTTTTCAACTATTTTTGAAAGTTGTGGTCAGATAACACTATTTGCAATGCTAGAAGAAGAATATGAAGGAATTGGGAAATAAGGTTAAGATAGAGTTTTGGAGTTTGGAAAATTGTTTGAAACACTTTGAATTGTGATTGTTAAGAAAAATCCTCCATGCTCTGCATCAGAATAAGATTCTATCAAAGTTTTATGGTTCTTATCCTTTAGGAAATATCCCAATTTTGAATCAAAATCTCTATAGTAAAGAACAAGGCACATAGGCTTATTTGGCCTTACTTGGGGAGGCACTTTATCATTGTCATAATAATTATGTTTCTGAAATCAATAAATATTTCGTTAACCCACTTCTTGATGGTAGTGAGACCATGAATTAATTTTTTTGGATTCAATCTATCACTATACCAGACCATTTGTAAAATCTCAAAAACTCATCCCATGAGTCTATACTACTATCTGGTAAGCTTCTATACCACTCTTTGGTGGTATATTCCAATGAATGCACAAATAATTTTATCATTAAATCTTCATTCTTGATTTCGTACTTATCCATTACAACAATGAAGTGTCTCAAGTGGTCCTCACTAATGACAACATTATTACCTTAAAATTTTGGCATGTTTACCCTAATCTCACTTGGAATAGGATTAGGATAAATTGGAATTCCATTAAGATATAATTTTCTATATATTTCTAACCCAAATGGTTATCTTGCTAGGGAAAATATTTGAGCTTATCTTTTGGGGTTAATTTGCACATTTTCTCCTATGTTTTTTGCGTTGGGTTTTGTTGATTTATTGCAAATTAGATACTTGATGATTGGGGATGGCCTTTGCAACATTTTGGTTCAAATTTTATTGCTAAGAAATATTATGTGGTTGAACACAAAAAATATTTTGATTTATTTGTAGGGCTTGCTAAGAAAGTTGATAGTTTCCTAATGCAATCTATGCCTCTATCTCACATTTCCTTTCTCTGAGATGGTTAATAAGATCTATATATGCCAATTTAATTCCCTTTCCTTACACCCAATTTTTGATTGATTAGCCATATATGCATCTGGGAATATAGTTTCTATCTCCTTTTTAGTTCCTTGAGATGAAATTAGAGAATTGTTGTGTGTATTTCCTTTTAGATTTCTAAGGCATGGAGGCAAAGGAAAATTCAAGTATGTACCTTCTATATGCATAGTATAGGAGCACCTAGTGATTGCATGCCTCCATGAGGTATTTTTGCTAAATTTGGTTTATTTTTTATGTTTTGGTGTTGTAATAAGGTCATTAGACCATTTTGAACTTGTATGAGTCATTTGGGGGTCAATTTGGCCAATATTGTAAAACCTTGCAAAATGTTATGTAAAGTGTAAAAATGCAAAAATAGGGAAGTTGAACAGTCAAAGCATTCAAAAGGTAGTTGTAGTTGCTGGTTTTTAGTTTTTGATGGTTGTAGAAGCTTTAAAATGGCCTCACAAACTTTGAGGCAAGGGGTGGATGTAATTTGAAGACAAAAGGCAATAGAGAAACCTCAATTTTCTGTATTTTTCCATTAAAATCTATTATTTTAGATTGTAGTATGACCTTGTGGGCCTGAGGGTGACCTCCTAAGCATTGAAATTGGTGGGAAACATAACTAAGTTCCTTTTGGAATTGATTTGGTTTGATTTCATTGAGTTTAAATATTTTTATTTCATTTTTACTATAAGCGGCCAGGAACCATGTTTTAAGGGTTTGAAGGTGAAATAAATGGATTGATCACCCATTCTGCCATTGTTATTATTTAAAACTTGGTGGAATGGGTGGGTTAAAGTAGTTTTTAATGTTACAGTAGGTTTCTAAAGTAGGGGATATGTTTTGATAGGTTTTTGATTATTGCCCTAGTTGAAAATGCATGAATTTTGGCTTAAAGTTGATGGCTACAAGTAGGACCTTGATGAAATTGCTATGTTCAAGGTTGGAAAGTGATTGGAATAGCATGGGAAAACCTATTTTGGAGTGTTTGAGGTGGTGGTTGGCAGAATAGAGGCTTGGAGTGGGGATTTTCAATAAACCCTCCTTGTTTTCAAGCATAGTTAAGCCTAAAACAAGGGTTTTATAGTTTGGATGGATTTTTGGGTAGTACTTAGATAAAAAATATTGATTTTTTTTGTATTTTTAACCTATTAGAGGTCATGCAATGGAAATATAAGTTTGGAAGATATTTTGGAGGGGTGTTGCTTTGTAAAAGTGGCCTAATTAGCCAAGGGGGACAACACAACAACAATTATTTGGAGGTGATGTTCCAAAATAAAGGTATGCATAAGTTTGATATGTTAAAGTAGGCCATAATGGGTATTTGAAGTACTCAATATTTTGTGGGTTTGATAAGTATTTTTCAAGATATGCTTAGTTATCACTAGTTGGAGTACTACAAGGGAATGCAAGTGAATGATGAATAGGACAAGTTTAAGGTTTTGTGATTGAAGAGTTGTTTGAAATTGATCTATTTGTGATGGTTGATGGTTTTGAACCCCATATCTGCATCAATTGGTATAAGAGATAGAAGACTTTGGGAAAGGAAAGTTGTGTGTTTATGTGTGTTTTCTTTTGCAGGTTGAGGAGAGAACCTGGATGCCAAGAGACTAGGTGGTTGAGAAAAGAGGAAACCTAGGTGAGGTGGCACAAGACAAGAGGAAGCAAGGTGAAAGATATTTTCTTGGAAAAGAGAGAAGTATGTATATGTTAAAGAGGTACTTACAGGTTGAGGGTTCACAAAAAGGGAAACAAGAAAGGAAAAAGAGGAAAAAAGATGAAGGAAAAAGAGAAGGAAAAACAAATGGAAATTGACCAAGAGATAAAGGATCTAAGGATATGGAAACAATGGAAGAGAGATGGAAGATTGTGATGCAATAGTTGCAAACCTGGCACTTATTAGTTAAGAGGAAGGCTATATGGCCCATCAAGAAAATTGTCCAAAGAAGAAGAAGACAAGCAAGGAAAACAACAATAGAGGAATAACAAAAGCAATCTCAAATAGAGGAAGAGGTAAGCAATGAAATGGTGAGTATATCTATGACTATTTTGACATCAAACATTAAAGAAATTCAGAAGGACAAGGTAGACACAGTTGTGGATGAGTTTTCATACCATTTTCAGTTGTTTGAGTCTAATGATCAAGATGAACAAGTAGAGAAGGATGTTGATAAAGTTGGTGTAGATACTCAAGTTGTTAATGACGAGTTGTAGACTAAGATGCTTCAGTTAGATGTTGTCATATTGCAGGGGTCACCAAGAGAATGTGAGAAGCAATGTAAAGAATGCATGGGTGGTAATGGTACTAGCCAAGTTGTTTTGGTGAATGAAGTTTTCATTGTTATTATTCAAGTGCAGGTATCTAGAGATGCAGATAGGAAGAAGCTTATGCCATTTGACAAGCCTAAACATCTTAGCAAACAGTTGGGGAAGCCTAAGGTAAAGATGAAGCAAATATCAAACTATTTCAAGGAGTCTATCAATGGACAAAACAATGCAAAGCTTCAATACTTAACACATTGGAAAGAAAAACCAAATGAAAGAGATTTTGGAGGTTAGAGACATGAAGTGTTCAAATTTGGACAAGTTGCAATTCAATTTCCAATGGACTTGGAATTTTTTTCAGGCCGAGTGTATGGTACAGGAGCACTTAGTGATTGCATTCCTCCATGAGGCAGTCTTGCTAAACTTGGTTTAGTTTTGATTTTTTGGTGTTGTAATAAGGTCATTAGACCATTTTGAACTTGTATGAGTCATTTGGGGGTCAATTTGGCCAATATTGTAAAACCTTGCAAAATCTTGCAAAATGTTGTCATGTAAAGTGCAAAAATGTAAAAATAGGGAAGTTGAACAGTCAAGGCCTTCAAAAGATAGTTGTGGTCATTGGTTTTTAGTTTTTTATGGTTGTAGAAGCTTTAAAAGGGCCTCAAAAACTTTGAGGTAGGGGGTGGATGTAATTTGAAGACAAAAGGCAATAGAGAAACCCCAATTTTCTATATTTTTCTATTAAAATATGATGTTTCAAATTGTAGTATGACCTTGTACAGCTTGAGGGTGACCTCCTAAGCATTGAAATTGGTGGGAAGAAAAACTAACTTCCTTTTGGCATTGATTTGGTTTGATTTCATTGAGTTCAAATATTTTTATTTCATTTTTAATGTAGATGACCAGGAACCCTATTTTAAGGGTTTAAAGGTGAAATAAATGAATTAATCACCCATTCTACCATTGGTATTGTTTAAAAATTGGTGGAATTGGTGGGTTAGGGTAGGTTTTAATGCTAGAGTAGGTTTCTAGAGCAAGGGAGATGTTTTGATAGGTTTTTTTATTACTGCCCTAGTTGAAAATGCATGAATTTTGGCTTAAAGTTGATGGCTACAAGTAGGAGTTTGATGAAATTGCTATGTTCAAGGTTGGGAAATGATTAGAATAGCATGGGAAGACCTATTTTGAAGTTTTTTAGGTGGTGGTTGGTAGAATAGAGGCCTGGAGTGGGGATTTTCAATAAACCCTCCTTATTTTCAAGCATAGTTAAGCCTAAAACAAGGGTTTTATAGTTTGGATGGATTTGTGGGCAATAATTTGATAAAAGTTATTGATTTTTGTGTATCTATAATCTGTTATAGGTCATACAATAGAAATATAAGTTTGGAAGAGAGTTTGGAGGGGTGTTGCTTTGTAAAATTGGCCTAATTAGCCAAGGGGGATAACGTAGCAATAATTATTTGGAGGTGATGTTCCAAAAAAAGGTAGGCACAAGTTTGATATGTTAAAGTATGCCATAATGGGTATTTGAAATACTCAAATTTTTTTGGGTTTGATAAGTATTCTGCAAGATATGCTTAGTTTGCACTAGTTGGAGTACTACAAGGGAATGAAAGTGAATGATGAATAGGAAAACAAGTTTAAGGTTTTGCGATTGAAGATTTGTTTGAAACTAATCTATTTGTGATGGTTGATGGTTTTGAACCCTAACTCTACATGAATGCATACCTTGGGTTGCTTGTTCATTTAGTATGTTTTTATTTATTTAATTTCTCTACATGCTAAAATCATGCCCAAGGGTTCTCCTACTAGTTCTAGTCTATTATCATTTGAGTGATCTGATGTATATGGACAATAATCCCTTAATATTTCTCTCCTACTTGAAGTTCCTACTTTTTCAGTATTCTGAGGATTTTGTGAAGGAGACATACCTAGAGATTATTAGCTTTCATTGTTCTTGCCATCTCTTTACATTAGTGGAAATAATATTAGGCATTTCCTAAATTTTAGATCATTGATCCCTTTCCATATTTATCTTCTATCTTTTGAAATTAAATTCTCAATTTTTCTTGACATAGTCACCACTCCTTAAAAGGAGAAAATTATTTACATCATTTTTTTTTATTATATCAACCATGGAATAGTCCTCTTAACTACATCATGCTTACTAATTATCTTGGGTCTTCAAGTTGAATATTGATTTAAAGATCCCTCCAAATGTTGCCATTTTTTTGGTGATTTGAGTTGTAAAACCCAAATCCCTAAGACTTGATAATCTCCCAAGTACTAGGGGTGTCAAATATGGCAAGATTACCACAAGCCTATATTCAGGTTGGGAAAATTAGGACTAATTACTAAGGAAGGTAAGATATCCTTCAATTTTAGCTCTGCAAGACCAAGGGGATTTTCCCTAAGGTGTTGGATTAATTGATAAAATGGTGATAAAACACTTTCCTTGCTACATACTATACCATTTGTACAAAGTATTCTAGTACTTGTGTCACAATATACTTATGTGCTAGTTTGAGTATGCAAGGATGTGCACCTTTATGCAACATATAATTCTTATCCTTTAAAGTGACTAAAATGCTAGTAATAAACCCTATTATTATTATACACTCATATATTAAAGCAAGACACACTAACACTATAACTAAAAGAGGATGAATATTTTTTTAAAAAAAAATTTTAGGTGATGAGAAATGAATTTTAGTAGACTAGTGCCAATTCCAGGTAGGGTTACAAAGTCACAAGCTAATTTGATCTTGGAATGACTAAATCCTTATTTTGGAACCTTAATAGAGATTTCATAGAGTACCACACATCTCAAAATACACAAAAATAGGTTCTACACATACATTCAAAGAAACAATAAATAGTTATAGAATATTTAATGAGTCTACTTATTAATCCACTAATGGACCTAAACATTTCCTTCAGTACTATGAACAAATACTCTACAAAATCTTTGTAGAGTTTTTACAACCTTCTACTGACAAACTGATCATACATATATATCAAGAAATGGACAAAATATTACTATAGACACTCAATGTCGATTCCATAGTTTGCTACTCTTTCTTCAAGAATTACAATGCTTCATTACAAATTTGAGATTGACCCAAGTCATCAAACCATAAAATGAATGTGTTTTTCTTCTCTTGACAAAACAATGGCCTCTAAAAGTGTTTTTATTCTCTTTTCTCTCCTCTAAATGATTTTAACGTCAATTATAAAATAAAAATGGATATTTATATACCCCCTACAGGTCACCCAATAAGGGTGATGTGTAAATTTGCATAGGGCTCGTAAATATCAATAATTTTCTACAACTACAAGTGGTTCCCATGTCTCTTTTTCACAGTTCACAATCATTTATGTACCTTAGGACATTCCCAATAATGTCCTTACTATAATTGTGGACTATAGAAGCCCAAATTCACTTGTAGATGTCACTTTTGTTCTTAATGGCACTCAAAAAAGGAGAGGTGAGTTGGTGGAAAAATGAGCATAGGTAGGTAGGTGAATTAATGCACTCAGCTCCACTATGTTTGGAACTCAAGTCATTCTAAGTGTCGTTGAAATGATATTTTACCTTTATTCCTTATTACACCATCATTTTGTGCATCTCGACTCCTTGTGTTGGTGAAACAATGGGCTGTCACAACCCCATCAAGCCTCGACAAGGTTGTGAGAACTTTGACGAGGGCCAAAATGGTTGTGAGAACCTTTTTGAGGGCCAACATAGGTTCTGGTACCTTGTCCATTTTCTGACGAGTCACCTACAAAAAATTTATCCCTCAAAAGCTCTTAAATCAAAGTTGAGCTCTAACAAGGTTGTGAAAACTTTGTTACCTCTCAACACAAGTTTTGATACCAAGTCACATTGTCAAAAAACCAATAACAACATATTTTACAATTGAAAAGATGAGGTTAAAAAACCTATGTGGGGCCTTGACAAGGTTTTGAAAACCTTATCAACTCTTGATAAAGGTTTTAAAACCTCTACAAAATGTTGACAACAAGAAGGCTTAGTCAAAATCTAGTAGAAATGAATAGGTTTGAAAGCCTTCATCAAAATTTGACAAGGTTTTCACAATCTTATTTCCTTCCGACAAAGGTTTCAAAACCTCAAGGAAATGTTAATAAAAGGTACCTAACCAAATTTTTATGGTTCTAACTTGGAAAATTGACATAAAACCAAAGGTTGAAGGTGACACGTGAGATAAAAGGTACATTTAAACATAAAGGCTCATCTAAAGACTATCTTAGATCCGTTATTAGCAATAGGCCAACAAAGGGGAAAACATAGATTTATAGAGAAGAAGCGAGAAAAATGAGACACAACAAAATGGGGTTCCAATAGGGTAAGTGCATTAAGTGGAGTTGTCACCTCCATTTTTGAAAAACATGAAGAAACAAATTAGACTAACTTGACAAATACCATTTTTTCACACTAAATGTTGTTAGATAAAAATAACAATTTCAAATTGACATTTAGATTATTGGCTCATGCCTATGTAAGAGGCATAGATGAAAAATATACTACAACAATGCCCATCTCTATTAGTCCATAAAAATCAAGAGGAGCTTATGCTCACATAATCAACTAAAAGTAGGAACAAGGTTATTTGACCAAAATTTGTAGATAACATTATTTATATACATAATGATTCAAAATAATGAAACTCACCTTAGTGAAAATTGAGAATTGAGTACTAACACCAACATGTCGAAATGTTAGAGGTCCAACATTAACTTGTTCATCATCAAATTGTCATTTTAAGATTAGCATTGATATATGAAAAAATAAGATGTAATATATTTATTATTTCATTGCAACTTATATACTTGAGGATTTGACATGCCCAAATAATTATGTGATAAAAAGCTAACAAATGAAGTATGCATACCTTGACCCTAGAATTTTATATTACTACATACATAATTTTTGACAAATTAATTTTTATTCATAATGGATTAATATATTTAATTATAAATTTTAATAGGAAATATATTAGATTGCACATCCTTATTGAAAATTACTTGTTGGTCAATACCAAAGGTAATGGATCTAATAACTTGTTATTCAAGACCATTATTTTGAATATAGAAGGATGATGTGGCTTGCTCTCTATGACATACTCCTTAAGGTGTGTAATATCCTATTTTGACTTGTGCACCAATGTCATGGATATGTACATCCTATGTTGTATATCTCATAAAAAATCCTTAGATCCATAATCAAACACATACATATTAGTAAACAAATCTGTTGTTGTGATATTTCACCAAAAATAACATGAATCACCCAATGAGAAGTGACAAACAATCACAAGATCTAGAGAAATCATTATTAGATTAACAACTTTTCTTTTCATTTGAGAGAGTAAGCTCCCTCATATGGTAGGTTTTTATGTAATTTTAACTAGAAAGTATTAAAAAAATAAAAACAAGGGAAAAATAAAAAGAACATTGAGAACCCTATGTACGATCATACAAGATGCTAGAGAAGATTCTTTACATAAAGGTAGAAGAATAAAAGTGAAAATAAGGAATAATTCATAATAGCTAATGGAGACATAAAGTCCTCTAGTTCATGTGTACAACATCATTGAGAAAGAGAGTTTGATAGTTTACCCTTTCAATGTACCAATAAAATGAGAAAAACTAATCACACATTAGACATACAAATAATCTACAATAAATGAAAAAATATAAAGATACAAATCTCTAAAGTGTTCTTCTCATTCCTTCAAATCAAAGCACAAAATCTCCATTCCCTTTCCTATGTAGCCAAAAGTACAAGAAAAACATGAAGAACTAATTATAGGTCAAACATACAAAAAGCCTAAAATTAATGTAGAATAATTGACACAAAGTTTAAGAAAATACTTCAGATCTCTTCAAAAAATGGAGTTAAAAGTCTCCTTGCAATCTCTATAAAATGGTTGTGTTGAGAGGAGAAAAATTCTAAGTATAGCTCATTAAAATTATAAAACCTTACAATAAATAGGGGAAAATATAGTTATCTTTCCCCTATAATTGTTTTCCCCTTTCACTTCTTACACTTTATAAAACATTAAACTATATATTCCAAGCCCTCAAGTGAGTGTACAATATTTAATTCATTAAAATAAATGATTTTCAAACATTAATAAAATTGAATTTATAATTACATTTTGAGTCTTCTTTGAAACTTGTGGTTGAATGATTTTTGTAAAATTTCATCGAATAATTTCTATGCATTGACTATAGGTGATGATTTCTAGGATATTTTGTCAAACATTATCAACAAACTTTGCCTTCATGTATTGTATACATTTTTAACAAAACATTTACAACCCAATGTGGTCCCTATATGTTTTTGGCACTAAGCTAAACCAAGAAACACTTTTGAATGTCATGAGTACCAATTTTCGCTTGCATATAAGGTACAAACCTTTTCATGTAGCTTAGCAAAAGAGTCAAAACTACCTTTTTTGAAGCAAAAAAGCTACAAATTCACCATCAAGCACAATTCCATGTCTTATTTACCAAGACAAGTGAATTTTTCAATAACATCCTTTGTACAAACTTAAATGTATTTTCTCAAATTTCTCAATTGATGATAGAGTTTTAATCAAGGCATCATCAATGATTGTTTCATGTTTAAGGCACAATTTACTACAACACAAAGATTTGTAAGATATTATCTCCATGCTGAATTTCTTTTGAAAGTTGATGACTATCAAATAATTAAGGTATGTTATATAATCTTTGTAGACAATGTTGCTCTTCTTAAAATTTACTTTAAATCCATACATAAGAATTGGTTAGGATATAGTTTTCCAAATTGTAATGTAAGGAGTCACTCACATTAGAGCTCTTGAATATCATTAGCTAAAGTGGCTTCATAAGTAGCTAGATTTTGTATTAAACCATTTGGTAGTTTATATATTATCTAAGATCCTTTTTCTCTAGTTGGTTCTTCCCATTTAGTTGAAGGAAGGCCATCAAAAGATGAAATTATAACTATTTCAAAATGGAGTTGCTCTCCACTTGCTTGGAAAAAACCACCACAAATTTTCCATTCCTTTGAACAAGAGAATATCAAGGCCACATATAAACAAAGAGAAGTATTGACTGGTTCTTGAGTCAAATAAACATATATAAATTTCCATTTTGATCTAAACAAATTTTAAGGCTAAGAGCCTGAAGTAGGTAGCAATATGAATTACTTTATATGTATTTAGATAAATCTAAGATATAATTATATTTGAAACCAACCATCATTTTATAAATTTTGAATGGTGTTGCCTTAAGATTAGATATAAGCATCTGCACAATGTTCATCTCATCCACAACTTTAGATATAGACTTAGCACTGTCAATGAATTGGTGTAAAATTAAGCCAAAACATTTATAAATATTCCCCACATCATCATCTATACATGTATGGATGAGCAAGGAAAACTCTTGAATAACATGTCATTATCAACACCAAACTTGACTCTAGCAATCCACCATTCCTTAGATCGACTTTGTCATTCTAAGAGTGAACTTGGAAGCTCCTTAAAACTATATTGAAATATTTCAATTTCATGAAATTTTTGCTTATCATTGGAAAGAAATGTCTTGAAGATTCATTGTCAAACTACTAGAACTACTTCTTACACATTAGCTTCTAAACACTTTAGGCATTGAGAGAGAATCTCATGCCATTTTCTTATGTACCACTTTACCACATCATATACTCCATCTTTTGCAAGTACAATTCCATAGGTTAAACCTTCATATATTTCCCACTCTTCTTCATAAAGCAATGGATTGTTAAACATAGATTCACAAGGGTCCACTGGCTAAGATGATTTGAGAAATTTTTTGTCCAGACATGACCAATGAAATCCAAAACTAATGTGATCTTATACCCAAATGCTCTATAATACAATATAAAACAACTATCCCATTTCCCATAGGAGTCTCTCTTAGTCTCCATGACCACCACAAAAAACTAATGTTGTAGATGGATTTGTCTTGTTTTCTCAACGATCTTCTCTCATAGTTATATAATGGTCCAAGCCCTATCCAACGCCCTAATAGACGGTGAAGGCCGCATAATCTAACTTAAAATATACCTATTGCACTTGTTTGTAAGTTTCGATGCATTTCAGCAAATCCATTTCATGCATATCCTACAACCATTGCATTCCATGAGATAAAATCTCCTTACGGCATCATGTCAAACAGTTCATGCTCTTTGTCTATGCTCAACATACTTGTTTTCCAGGGCAATCGCAACTACAGTCTCCTCCATGCATTCGTGGATGTTAATATGCTATCCCAAGGATTTCATTTTGTCACAGGCAATGGGATTTGCATTTACACCAGCCAAACATTTGTCTGAATTTTTTTGACGTCTTCAGAACAGATCCACTTTATATAGACTACAGTCGATATAAAACCATGCTTCTAAGGCATTTTTGTTTGATGGGTTGCGTGCCTGGTTTATGTTCACATATGTTTCTTATATTTCTTTTGATGGGTATTCACGCCTTGTTCAAAAACTCCAATAATGGTGCAGGCAGAGAAGTTGATTTGGTTTCTGAGAATTGGCATGACATGCCATTTGCATTTGGTTAAAAAGTTTTTAAATGTTTCCAATGGATTTGTGCTACATTTCTATGAAGTAACCCTGGTGCCCATGAAAGTTCATATCTTTCAGGTGTTTGTGAAACGATTCATACGCCAAGCAAGGCTTTTATGATTCTATTCAAAGATTTAACTTAAGCTTCACGCCTGCAAATTATATATGTTTCTAGAGCTTCTTCAATGAATCCAATTCATATGTATACTGTAGTCGTCGTATTTCATGAGACGTCTCCCCTTTGTGGCTTCCAACGATTCGGCTGTCTCCGGGAAGTAACGTGCTTGCTGAGCATGAATCCTCCAATGAAATCGCTTCAAATCTCCTCAAATACGCTTGTAGAATAGTGCAGTTAGGTTTTTGAGAAAATGGGTAGAAATGGGTCATGACTAGTCTTTTCATTCTATGTGGATTATAGCATGAGTGTATTACAAACTTACATAAGTTTAGTAGTGACTAAGTTTTGGATTTGGCATTACGAAATTATAACATGTTCATGTTATATAATTAGAGTGTATTGTGATTTTTATAATGTGAACAAGGAAAAATAAGTTTTGAAGGGATCTAGAAACTCTTTACAATTAGAAAAGGCTGAAAAAGATTAAGCAACTACCATCAAACAACCCTAAAAAATAAAATAGCTGTTACAAGATGAACCTTGACACACAAACAACTAAACCCACAACAAAACATTAGCAAAAAAACTAAACAAACAAAACCTAAAGTAGATTATCTAAAACCTTAACCACTTCCAGATTACTGGAGATAACATTATCATGCATCTCCACCACATCTTCAAGCTCCTGGAAATGAATAGCAACCCTCTTTTTGGTCTTGCTTTTGGTTCACATACACGGGCCATCATCCCTGCTCTTCTCCACCCAATTCTTTCGATTAACATCAACAATCACCTCCTCATTCTCACTGAGATCCAACTATTTACCAGTCCATCTAAGGGCTTTTTCATTCAGCAAAGTAAGCCCCTGCGCACTTGAATTGAGAGACTAGTTACTAAATTGTAGCATAGACTACAAATCATGACAAATTTTATTGACTGTATCCTCCAAGGACACGAGCCTCTCCTCATGATCCCTATTAACTTTATCCTCCAAGGACATGAGCCTCCCCTCATGATCCTTACCCATTTTCTCATCATCCATCGCCACCTCGTCAAGAACAACATTCATTGTTTTAAACTTGCTTTTCACTGTCCACTCCTTCATGTTACAATTGACTAGCACCACACAGATATTTTGCATTTCATTCAGCTTAGCATTAAGATCCTTGACCTCCGAGAAAAGCCATTTAAACAATGAAAGGAGATTATTCGTTCCATCCTCCACCATTCTACAACAAGCTTCCAGATTTATTTTATCCCAATTCAGAGGCTCAACATAAGGAATAGCAACATTCTCAAGCTAACACTTTGAATCCAAACCTTTGCCCTTCAAATCATCACTAGCTGGAGAATCCTCCAAATCTACCACTTCAACCTCCACACACTTCTTATTAGAGTTCATTGCCGAGTTCATTAGTAGCTCCAACAACCCTTTCTTATCTTTGACCTGCTCAAAACGCTTATAGTCAGGAGTTTGCAACCCAGTTTGCATAGGGGAAACATTCCCAGAACTCTTAATGCCATTGCCTAGAAGACCTTTTTCTTCCACACAAAGCCCCTTATCAACCTTATTGCTCCCATGTTTCCCCTTAATAGTATGAACATGGGACACACCAAAATCTTTCACACCATCCTCAACCAAGATTTTTCCTATCCTGCAATCCTGCTTCTCATCCTTTAGACCACCTTTCTTCCCCTTAGACCCCTTCTTGGCACCAAATGTCACAACCTCCTTTATCTCAATGTCAGTCACATAGCCCTTCGACCAAGAATTAGATATCTCAGGATCGAGGTCCTGCATAGGCTTATCATCTTTATCCAATGACTCCAACTCTTCAGAGCCATCCTCCTTATAATCCCTATCCTGGCACTCCTCTGCAAAGTCCCCCATATCATAACCTAGAGTAGGCCCCTTACATTTCTGTCCACTAGAAATATTAGGAATTTCAAGAATAAATTTCATTTTGATATAGTCAATGATTAGGAGCATGAGCCCCTCATGGAGAATAGCTTTGCTAGCATTTCTTCTATTATCTTCTATGCTAGTTTCGATGGAGAGGAGAAAATAGTAGAGAAATGACACCAAACTATTGTGCCTAAAGTGATTCAATAGCATAAAATGGTACCCATAGGTTACAAAATACCTACCATCAAGCGTGAAATATTTCATAATTGCCAACGCCACATCCCTCCAAAGTGGCTTGATAGAAGAATGGTCATACCCTCCGCTTCCCACACCCCTAAGCTTGTCTCATTCCTTACCCTGGAAGAAATTAGCCAAAACACACTTGGAAGCCCCATGGTCTCTACAAACCATTCATGGGTAATCCTATGATTTTAGCAATTAAACCCTCAACAATTAAGCCTTCAGTAATATTCACCTCCACCCCCTAATAGCGCAACATACGATTATTCCAGCCCTTTACAAAAACCTTAGTGGCCTTGGAATCAAACCCATGCAGTTTAAGTAGATAGGGGAAAAATCCCCCCTTCTCCAAATACTCCCACACAACTGCATTACCACTAAACTCCTCACAGGAAAGAAGCTCTTGTCTGCAACAATCTCCCCCCATGGAAACCAAAGACACCCTCACTGCGACCTTCTCCTTATTTTTGAGCAGAAAGAACTAAGAGAACAATCTAGAAACAAGGCAATAAGGCCCCCATAATCCATGTAAACCTGATAGCACGAGTACACCTTGCTATAATTACCACATCCATCAGCTCATTTCCATAAGATTTAATTATTTTTAGAATGGGCTCTAAACTCTATATTCCTAAACCAAATAGAGAGGAGATAAAGCCAAAAAAAAACATTATCTCCTAAGATTACCACTACGAGACAAGACATTTGATCATGATAAATAATTCTTTGAAGATTAATGAGGATGGTATCATAAAATGCCAACATTTATGAGACAAGACCCCCACATTCGCAAAACCATCAAACAAGGTATTTGCCTCATGGAAAGCATGTGAAATTTTATAATCATCAAAGGAACTTAAAATAGAAAGAGAATCCTCGATGATAAGCATGATGGACCACGATGGGGGATTCACCTTCATTAAATAGTTAATAATATTAAGGGAATCCTGTTCCAACCACACTTTTCTCAGCCCAACCTCTTTAGCAAGAAGGAGGCCATGATAGGCTATTGATGCCTCTGCAAAGTGGTTTGTCTGGGTTCCCAAACGAAGCACCACCATGGAGACAAGCCTACCATACTCATCACGTAACACTCCCCCACAACCAGCTGGTCTCAGATTCCTGTTAGCAACACCTTCAAAGTTAACTTTGAACCATTCTGAGAGGGAGCTTTCCAATGAACCCCCTCCTTGGAAGATTTAGGTTTCTTCAACAACAAAGAAATACCACAAGAAAGATTCCATCTGCTACCAATCGACAAGTCATGATCAAAGACCACAACCTTCAGACCATGGATATAAAGCAGAGGGACTTCAAAAAGAAAATTTTCTCTTATCACTTCACAAATTTTGAAAGTAAGCCTTAAGGGAGGAAGCTCCGACTGATGGAAGGTACGATTATTCCGTTCTTTCCAAATTCCCCACGCCACATGCGGAAAAATAAGAGACCATAACAAAGAAAGAGCAGGATTCAAGGTAGGAGCCACCCACTAAGACCAAAGGTCCATGATAGATGAAGGGAAGACCCAAGATAAATTCCACAACTGAAGGACATGGGCCCAGACTTCTGAAGAGAAACTACAACCAACAAGAAGATGATTAACATCCTCAACAATCTCCTTACACAATAAGCATCTATTAGGCAGAGCATAACCCCTCTTAGACAAATTGTTAAGAGTCAAGATTTTATCTTGACAGTGAAGACAAAAAAAAATGTTGACTTTAGGTAGGAGCTTTAGGTTCCACATGTGACGCCATAAAGGAGGGGGGCCAAAGATATGCATATGGTTAGAAAAATTTGAAGACATAGAAAACTGGCCATTCGGAGAAAACTGCCACACCCCTCTATCAATAGGGAAGGAAGCCGATTAGTAGGGAAGGAAGCCAAAATATGAATCAGAGATAAGAACTAATAGAGGGGTTTAAGATCCCTATTAACCAAATCAAGCCTTTTCCAATTACCATCAACAATATAATCTAACACAAAAACACCCTGAGATCCAATACAAAAGTCGTTGAAGGGGGTCACCCAAAGTTCATCCTGAACATGTTATAGATTATTTTGATTTAATTTTTTTTGACATTCTTTGGCTCCCATCTTTTTATACATACCGCTTTCATCTATTTCATAAAGAATTTTCATCCAAATCAATGCTAAGATTTTACTATCTACAATAAATTTCTAGAAAATTCAAGATTGTCAAAAAAGACAACGCTTAAGGTTTTTGAGTTGATTTCTAGAATTTTTCTTAAATCCTTATCATGTTTCTTCAACTTTTTCATTAATTCAATGAACTCAAAGAAGAAAAACTAGTAGAGTGAAAACAAATGAGAAGAGGACTCTGTTAAAGATATTTAGTTAATTTTATAGGGTTTTGAGTGTTGCTACATGAGAACAATTATGGGATGTTATTCTTTATTTCGAGGGTTTATAGTTAAGTTGGAATTTGGTATAGGGAGATCAATTGAGAATTATTTCCATTCATGTCATTAAGATTGGTGAATTGTCATAGTTTTGATGTCTTCGAGGAGTTCTCATATATAAAATAGAGAAGCTTCATCAAAATTGTCATATGTTTAGCCACCTATCAAGATTCATTATTTTTAATTAGAGCTATTAATAGATTACATTATTAGTCATCACTTTTTTCAAGAAGATGAGCATATTCTAAGAAGTTATTTTTAGATGATCTTCAAGAAAGTATGTTCATAGTATATAGTAATCTTTATTATCTAGTTTAATTGAATATTGATTGAGTTTAGATTTAGTATGAGAAAATATTTTGTTATTTTATTTTATTTTATTTTCACTCAATGTCTTGTAAACCTTATAAATAAGTTCTTTCAACACTTAGTTTAGGGATCCAATTTAGTTTAGGGATCCAATATTATTAATATAGTATTATCGATTTAATCAAGTTTAGTAAAGCCTATCTTGCTTTTAAATTTCTATTAAGATGTCATGTATTATTTTTATGTCTTTGATTAGATAAGCAAGGGAAGGGCCCTAATCCCATGGTATAGCCAAAACTTAAAAGAGAACAAGGTGGGTAAAACAACACCACCAGCCAGCAACAAGAAACACCATATCCAGGGAGGCACACAGGCCAAAAAATAGAACTATAACCATGGAACCATTGTACCTAATAAAAAACAAGAGATTACTACAAAGGTTCTTTAAATCATGAAGACCATTTATCAGGTCCACCATATACTAGCAAGTCTAAAACCTTAATAGGGCTATTTGGAAATAGCTATCCAGAATATCAAAACCAACCAACAAAAAGAGTAGAGAAACCATATCAAGAAACATAACAGGAACAATGCCAATCATTGGCATTAGCTAACAAATCCCCTTGGTCACCAAGATGAGAGACCAGCTTCCTCCAATCTAGGCCAGCTCCAATGGTAACAACAACCATTCCAAGGGTGGGCAAGACAACTCCACTCCCAACCACTAGAAGATAAGCATTCTTTGAAAGTTTGATACCATGCACACTCTTCAAAATAGCCAACCAACAACAAGCCTTATGCTCAGAAAGCCACATTCTAGAGCCATAACTAATCCTCTCCAATAACCAATTTTCCCCTCCACCTCTATAGGAGAAATTACAACTACCCACTCCACTGCCACAAAGACTCCCTAGCAATCATGACCTCCACCTCAATAGGAAGGGACTCCACCTCAATTGCAGCAGCAAGGGGGAAGACTTGTAGAAAAAGTATGAGCCACCCATGAAAACCTCAGAACCCAACTCCACCTCCATAGGAGAGGTCTCCACCTCAAAAGGAGAGGACTCCACCTCAATAGGAGACACCATCTGAGGAGCTAGGAGGAAAACACACATTCTAGTAGAGAGAGAACACATAGCAACAAAAGGAAACAATAAACTTTGAGTCTTCAAACTAAACTTTGAAAGTCTACCCACGAAGGATATTCTTGCAACAAGGGAGTCCACAACACCCTTGAAAACTGTCTGCAATCTTGTCACAAGAGGAACCAACAATCCTTCAAAGAGGGCCTCAAAGGTCATCTTGAACCACAAGTACAACAAATCCACCATAGCATCAGATACAACCACAACACCCTTGAGGGCAATCAATAGTCTCATCACAAAAGGGACCAACAATCCTTCAAAGTAGGTCTCAAAGGAAATTTTATACCATAAGTTCCTCATATCCACCATAATTACAATAACAGCTCCACTTGAGGCCAACCCTATCACCTCCTTAAACAAGCCCCAACCCTCTTGAGGCAGAAGCATAGAGCAGCAAGTATAAGTATTACATAAGGTATAACCCTTGAAAAACCCTTGTATAGAGGCATCAAAGCAAGAATCAACATGGTAAACCCCCCTTCTCCACCAAAAGAGCTGATTGAGAAAACCAAACACCAACACACCAACAAAAAAAGAAAAACACCCTAAAAGAACGACAAAGGCAGGACATCTCCAATAGAGGCTAAGCACCATATGCAATATGGCAACCCAAAGACATTGGAAACAACTCACAAAAACATGCCTTCCAGAGCCCAGAGTCAGTAAGACCAAAATCTTGAAAACCTCATAAGCAGGGATGATTAGCTCTAAGACAAAACCAGAGAACAAAGCACCTGACAAAAACAAGGAAGGGCAGAGCATAAGAAGCCCAAAAACACCAACAGACCCACAAGGGCACCATAGACTTATAGCCACACTCCCACCGCCAAAGGATAAACATTGGGGAAAATAGAGAAGACCTCAAGAGACTAGGCCCAAGGGTCCACTGAAGATAACAAGACCATGACTGGAAACAACAACCTTGATGAAGCTTTATCATTAGAAGAAAAAGGAAAAAGCATAACGAAGTTTCGATGGTAGAAACCGAGCACAATAACATTAGAATCATCACCCAAACCAACAACCATAAAGAGGCTCTTCAAAATAACATGGCATAAGAAGCACAAAGGCCCACTAGGGCACCACAATGAACCTCTTAAGGAATCACCCAACCATCCTCCCTCCTTCAAGCTGAACAAACACTGAAGGAACGAAGCAGCACTCAGAAGAAAACAAAGAGTGATCAAAGTTTTGAGCCAAAAACCAAGCAGCTCACACCTAGAAACCACACCCATGCCTTCACCCGCAAGGAGATGAAACACAACCAAGGAAAGATCCAAGACAAGATAAAAAGGCTGAGTAACTAGCTCGCAGGCCAAAACTAACTTCCCCTCACAGACACAGAAAGTAGAGCAAAGCACAATCATCACCCAAACCTTCCAACGCTCAGGCAGAGGATAAGGTGCCACCCCAGAAAAGTTGTTCTCAACTCCACACCTCTCGGAAGCCCATAGAGGGAAGCAAGAACACCAATGGCTGATAGGATCATCCAAACCCCCACAAGTAGTGAACACACCAAAAAGCTCAAAAAGCTCCTCAGATTTCTACTGAGAGAAGAGCAACATCACAAAAGAGCGCCACACAAGATCATCTTCATTGCCAAGATTGGCCTCACCATCGTCAATTTTCATAGAAATTGAACGGCCTGAACTGCTCCTTTTCCCACCACTTAAGCTCGCCATTGCTCTTAGTGCTGTTTTTATTTTTTTATGTTTCCAAAGGAAAAATAAATTATCATAGACTTTCCATTTTGTTCATATTTAAAGGTACACACTCAAATGCTAACAATATGTTGATGATGAGATTTAGTTAGTTGTTATTTTAGAGTTAAAATTAAATATTAATTGTAATATTAATATGATAAGGAACTTAATGTTGTGTTATGGATTTCTATTTTGATTTAAAATGTGGGTTGCGATTATTTGGTTTATGAATTGTTTTATAACTATGAATGTAACATTAGCTTTATTGATGAGATGTTCTCATGTATATATTAATCCTTTATTATGTGAAATGTGCTTGCATGATTGCATGATTGAGTTATGAATGTGATTAATACTTTAATTAATTATTATCATAGATGGATTTGATAGATAAATTTGAGTGCATGGGATTATAGTTTGACTAAGATAAAGAAAAAGGGGGGTTGGTTATTAAGAACCAATTCACAATATTTCTCTTTTTCTCGGAGCAACAAGACATTGACTGTGTGTAAACTTGTGATAGTAATGATAGTGTTGGAAATTGCATACCCTCTACAATTTTCAACCTACATTTTGTGCTCATTTTAATTTCCACTCCCATAACATGTTTTAGGTTCCATTTAACAACTCGACCTAGCCTTCTACCCTAATACAAATGTCAATGATGCTATTCATTATAATTTTTTCAATTTATATGCTCTATCTAACATTTCCATTCATATAGTTTATTATTTTTGGGCCTTCTTACCCTCTATTGTAGTTGTGGGTATTCCCACATAATTATAAAAATGTTTGCTAAAAAATAAAAAAATAATTATTGATGAAACTTGCATGACATAATTTGATGACTCTTTTTCAATTACTCTTTGGTCATGTCTGAATTCCATATTTAATCAAGAGGTATTTCTATTTGTTATCTTATAGATATAAAACCTGAATCCAATTGAAATTAATCATCTTCAAATGTTTCTCTCCTTTAAATATTCATACACAACTCATTAAGTTTTCTCTCACTTTCCCTTAGCTAGCTCCCATTCTTGCTCTTGATTTATCTCAAGTCATTCTTCTCATTCTCTAAATAAATTATCATTTCTATTTATTGTAAGAAATCTCTCGCATGCCAATGAAGCCATTACTTTTCACCATTGTTGATGATTGAAGCTTTATTGCAAATTTGAAGAAATATTTATATAGTAATAGGTCTTTATTATATTGTTGTAGGTTCCTCTTCTAACTTCATCATAGATTTTTGAGAGGTGGATTTGAGTGCATTTACCTTATCTTCTCTTACTCATAAATTATTTCTACATACTTTTAGGTTTATCAAATAATTTTCATTGATAACATTCTCATATCTTAGTTTTCCTTTCATGTAATTTTTAATATAATTTAAAGAAATAAATCATATTATCCTTCTCCTTGAGAGAAGTAAATGGTGTTGCAATTCCTCCTCCTAAGATCCTTCATTTACACTCTTCTCTCTTTCTTTTATTCCTCAATAGTATTTACTCAAGGGAAATCCTCCTTTGAGGGTGTATTTTTATTCCTCCATAATTTTGAAGATCTCCTCTTGAAGTCTTCTCTTAAATTGAGGGATCTTCCCATTTTTAATTTTTGATATCATCAAAATATTTAACATAATATTGTGGACAAGATTATTGGTCTATTTAATTTATCTTTTCAAAATTATTAATTTATTGCATTTATGCCTATTTTATCACATTTGGTACATAACTTGAATGATATAATTCTTATTATTCTTGCATGCAAATTTAGAGTAGTGTGTAAATACCTTATTTAGATTTAATAATAATTCACAAACTATATTTTAACATTATTCATAATCCTAAGTGCACACACATAAAACCTATTTGGCTATATATGGAAGTTAAAATACTAAAATATGGGTCTAGTCACTTTTGCAAGCTCCTATCCAAACACCTCATTTATCTTAGATATAGGTTCAATATTTTGGACACTCCAAAGTAGAAAATTCTCTGTTGGTGACACATGGTCCCTACTAGTAGGTTTTCCACTTTTTTATTTTATGTAGATAGAGACTAAACTATGGCCATATTGAAATCCTTGTGAGTGTGATCACATTCCTATATCAAAACTAATCCCTATGCTATATTCAAGCTTCAACTAATCATTGAATCATTTTTCATGATCTTTGTCACCTTTTATATTCATGTAAATTTCCATTTTATAAGTTTTATCTCTATATCAATCTAGTTTCATTTTTATAAAAGATAAATCATAATTGTATTGATTAGATTGATAATTCACATTTATATTTTTGTACTTCTTTTCTTAAGGAAATCAATTAGATTGTTAGTTTAATTAATATTTATTGAAAATATTAAATTAATCACTTTTTAATAAAAAGGTAATGCTAAATTTAATCTTTCATTTTGGTGAACCCAACCATTTAACTCCAAAACCTTTTCTCTATTTCCTTCCCTAATGAAGAAAAAATAAATAAAAAGTAAAGATTAAATAATTTTTTTGGGATGCTACCCCAAACCCTATTCATATATCCTAAAGGAGAAAAATAATGGTGCTCAGTTGATTTGTGTTAGCATTTGACCAACCTATTATTTTCTCCCCTTAATCTAGCCTTCTCACCATTCTATGTATTCTCCCTATTATCCACTATATGTTCCCTTACTTCCCATTTTTACACATTCCTTGATTAATCTCTTATCTTTTATATTTTACCACGGGTCCATGTTATTTATCTTGAGATTCCTTACATGTGCACATTCATCATTCATCATTTATTTCATTTATCTATGGTCACATTCCTTTTCCTACTTCTCATTATCCTTTAACCACATCTTCAAACCCCTTGGATCTCTTACAAGATACTGTGGTGTTTTCTTATTCCCTTGCTACCTAAATTGATCCTATTACAAAAATTAATAATCCTTCATCACCATGACTCACACATTTATTGATAATCTATCTTTAAGTACCTTTGATGACTCTTCTTTGAGTGATGATGAGGCTCATGTTCACATTGATCCTTTCTTTTGTTAAGATGTACCCTTATTTTATTCATTTTATTTTGGGGGACTAAGTACATATTTAGGATAATATTAAGCATGTTTTTGTCACCAATCACTTTCTTAACATTACATTGAATAACCTTCCAAAAACATGGGACATCAAAATTCCTTCTCATGATTCTTTATTTATTGATTCTTCTTGTGTATCTAAGGCACTTCTCCTAGACCTAGATCCTTTCCAATATATTTCTCCACCTTCTATACCCATTACCCCTTTCATGCCATTTCCTTTCCTAGATGCATCATCATATACTTATTCTAAACTAGATCCCTCTCTCTTTGTGTGTCCTCTTATTATAGCACCTACCCCATGTGTCACTTCAATCCTTACCTCTCCCCTTATAGATGAGATATCATTAAATCCTTCCAACTCAAATTTTACTCCCTCTCCCCCTTCTCCTTATTTATCCCATTAGATTAATAGTTTAATTTTATGGTCCTATATTTATTTTCTTAAGGAAATTAATATGATTTTTAGTCTAATTAATATGCATTACAAGGATAAAATTAATCTCCTTTAAATAATAAAAGTAAAATCATTTTTTATATTTCACTAATTAGTCTTGATTGTGTGTGGCTAGGACCTTTTGTTCACAATCATATACTTTTTTCCAAGTGTTATCACTTGTTTATTTATGTTTATTATGGTTTTTAAGAATGTATTTTGTTATGCTGCATCAATTTATTTATACTCTTTTAAAATGCATGTATTTTACACTCTTTTAGGACTCATATTTGGGGAAATGTGTATTTCAAGCCAGAGTTAAAAATATTTTTACTTAAATCTTTGTGTTTTGAACCCAAGGTATGGCTAACTAAGGGTAGGATACTTTAGGGACTACTAGGAGTTTTTTAGAAGGTATTTTATACCTTTGGAAGCCTTGGATGGTGCATGGGTAGATTGATCTTGGAAAACTTGAGTGCACATAATCCAAGTCAACTCATGCATTCAATATTAAATAAGGAAGTGGAGTGCACTTCACTTTACCTTTATTTTGGAGGTGAACCCATATGGGGTCATATGGATTAACTATGAGATCATTAATGCTTTGTAAGAAGTTCCTTGTTTCTTTTAAGAGGATGTTTACTTGGGGTTTTCGGATGCCATGTGGATTTATCCCATTGGTTGGGAAAGAGTGACATGTAATTACTTTTTAAACCCTTCCTTTTGGTTTGAGAAAGAAATCCTCTTTCATTTTGAAACATTCTTGTTGGTTTTGAAGAGCTTTACTCTTTTATCTTTGAATATGGGAGGTTTTTAAGATAGGGAGGTCTTTTCTTTACCATTTTTTTGGGAATATTGAGTGGGAGTAGGATTCCTAATTTTAAATTCTAGATTGTATGTATGTTTTATGATTTTATGAGAAGGAATTATTTTTAGTATCTTTATTGTGCGTGCATGTGTGGGTTGTGTAAATTTATTTGATTTATAGTTTTGTTTTCCCCTCTAGATTATCTTTATGGAGAAACATGGGAATTTGCATTATCTTGGAGAGGGTTATGTGTGGGTGTTTTCTTGGGTGTATTTATGGATATTTTAGATGTGTGGTTCTTGGATTTAGGGTGCTTGGATAAAAAAATAGTAGAGATAAAAGGTGAGATGTTTAGTTTGAACCTCATTAAGCCTTGTGTTATGTGTGGAATGTTTGATCTT
This sequence comes from Sequoia sempervirens, assembly GCA_007258455.2. NCBI lineage: Eukaryota > Viridiplantae > Streptophyta > Pinopsida > Cupressales > Cupressaceae > Sequoia > Sequoia sempervirens. Next base: position 218,267 of record VDFB02324164.1, on the reverse strand, counting down.
GTGTGCTAAGGTTATACTATCTTGTTGCTGAAGGACACACAATCTACTAAGAGGGGGGGTGAATTAATAGATATAAACAATTTTTTTTTTGATGAATATGGCAGATATCTATATTAAATTAAAGATAAAATACATATTCACAAAAAAAAAGGGTGGTAAAAAGGCACACCCCGAGAGTCACATGGGCAGTGCCCAGAAAACCAAAAGATTAACTAACATGGGCCGAGCCCAGAAGTCCATGAGTACAAAAACATAAAATGGGCCATTAAGTGGCCAGAGTAGTGCCAACAGAGCCAGGAGGGTCTTTGTCATCCAAAATTTTCCCCATACATCAGCGGGGTCAATGACGTTAGGAGGAGGGCCCCAACCATCATCAACATCTTTATCTTTTTCTTATTCTTTATCCTCATGTCGGGGCGAGATTGCAATGCTAGATGTGGAAAGCATTTACTAGTATCTGGCTAGCTAGAGCTAGAAGCAGGAGTGTCATCAGAGGGCCACTCGGACCCACCGCCGCCACTCCTCGAAGTGCCACCAGAAAGGCCACCCCTGGCCAGCCCATGGTGAAGGGGAGCGAGTCCGCCGAGGAGGGCGAGAATCCCATTGAAGAGGAGGCTAAGAGTGGGGGTGCACAAAACTACTCCATTGCTAGCCCCAAGAGGGCGATCGGCCATAGGAAGAGGTGGGAAAAGCGAGCACCTGAGAATAGTGCAAGGGGCATTGCCCCAGTGATCCAGCAACACTTGTAGGTGAACAACTTCAAGTGCAACTTTGTTAGCTTGCACCTAGATCTGTAAAAGCACATTAGAACAAATAACTGCTTTAGCATATAAAGAAACATTAATATCCATTTGAGAATGAGCAAATATGTAGGAATTTCTATCTTTCTAGATATTGAAAAGGATTTCCACCCTGAAAGTGTGCCAAAGTGGGTATACTTAGCAAGAAATCTGGGCGAATCTCCTAGTAGAATCATATGCCAGGAGAAAGGCTCTGGTCTGAAGGGATGAAAGAAGTCATGAATCCAAGTCCAAACCTATTGAGCTCTGGGACAAAACTAGAAAAGATGCTTAAAATTCTTAGCTTGCCCAAAAAAAAAGGTAGCGAGGGTCCTGGACCCCCAGGTGAACAAGCCAAGAACCCATAGGAAAGCCTTGAAAAAGAATACACCAAGCAAAGTGGGAAAGTTTCGGCTCAACACTTGCAGACCAAGTGGTAGCAAATCTTTTACACCAGACATGAGCAAGAGATTGAAGAAGAAACCTCTGGTTCAAACCCTAAATCATAGGAAAATGTGGTGAAGGCCACCTATAACCAAGCCGAGGCTTGTAATTCTAGGGTGTCTGGATACCACTTCCAATCCTTCCACCATGGTTTGGTCCCATGAATTCCAACCTTATGAAGCATCTTTGTAGGGATAGCATTCACCAGACCATGAAAAGTAGCATGGTCCTGGTTGTGAAGCTTGTACAGGGCACAAAACTCTTCCCACTACATGATACACATAGTGGGTCTATGAAAAATTTGTTGCAGGGTCTAAATGCTATTTTTGTGAAATATGAGTGCCTTAAGCCAAGGTGATTTATCCAATGGCTAACCATTACTGGAAAAAAAGGGGTGACCACCAAATATTCTGTTGGTCGAGTGAGTGCCCATCACTAAAACCAGAACCAATCCAGTGAATCTAGGGTTTAACAGCCTCCCAGGCTTTCCAAATTCTCTTAGCCACAAAATTTCCCACAATTTAGATTGGTTCCTCCATAACTAAAACGGTTTGAAGACCAATCCCCTTCCAAGTAGGTATGTGCGTAGGAAAACCAGACTGGATACAATGTCTGAGAAAATTTTTCCAGGCCTCATTACCAGTGAGGGCACAGATTATCCATTTGACACACAAGGCAGTCCCTTGCCACTGAGTGGAGAGTAACCCAACTAAAAACCCTCATAAGTAATTAAGCATAAAAAAAAACCATAAAAACATAAAGAACACAAGAGAACACCATATTTACATGGAAAACCCAAGATGGGAAAAACCACAGTGAGAATAACTACTTGGATCTACTATCCAAATCCAGCCTCACAATGCATAAATATACAAGTAAATTTTACACACTAAAGTAGGCACCAACCTATGAAAGAAACCAATCCCCTAATGTTCTACTAGGCACCAACCTACAAGAGACACCAATCCCCAAATGATAGAATACAACACGTAGAACACTAGTCGTACCAGAATACAATGATAAAGCTTGTGGATCTGAAATATATCACAAATATGTGCTAGAGACAATGTTGACACTCTTCCTCACTAAGAATGATCTTTTGATACTGCCACACTCTCTTTTCATCACACTTTCTCCTTTATACCATTTTGCTTCACATGAATGTAATTATACTTCATAGTTTTGTACTCAAAATCACTCACTCAGGAGTCACATCACATGCATCTAAAAATTTGAAATATATACATGAAATTACATTTACACTCTTCAATAATGGCTAGGAATCTTCAAATAGCCAAGATGAAATAAGGTGGACCTAAATTCAATTTACATGAAATGTGCAATAGGTCAATCCAATTTTAATGTTCTTGCTATCGAAAGAACATGATGCCATGCACTACCATCGGAACCTTAACTAGTACCTATCATAACACCACATGCAATATTTTAATTCCACACACTACTAGTCATTACCACACATTCCTTGAACAATGAATAGGCTAACAAACCTCCTGTCACTTCAAACTTCTTGCATGTTGAATATATCCTCTAGAAACTCAGAAAAATGATAGAACTAGTGTAGACATACTCTCCTTCCAAACCACATAGAAACATTACATTTCTAAAAGAAATGCCAGCCACATTTGTATTTCCAAAGAAATCTCTTTGCCCAAAAGATATCCTTACATAGACTTCTAGACCACCATATTCATACTGATTGCATACTCTGCATGGTGTAATAATCATACAATACACACCAAATCCTGGAAAGGAAATCACACCAATAAAAATAATGATGAATGTTACTTGATACAGGATCTGATTGATGAGACAAATTCTTCATGATTAACACCTTTGAATATAAAACATGCATATATGACAAGGGAATATAATGATAATTCTAGTACTCCTACCATCTTTTTCATCTTTGATAACCTTGAAAATAATGATATTTTTGGAAGCCTTGAAACCCTTGGACAACATTCTTCTTCATTAATGATACACCTTTGAGATCAATGGCGACCTATGTTCAACAATCTCCCCCTTTTTCATTTATGGAAAACAAAAAATGTTAACTACACATGAAGCTATTTTCTCCCCCTTAGAATGATTTCTTATCTATATTATTTTGAGTCCACTATTCTTTCTGAGAAATTCAACATCCCCCCTTTGGAAAATGTAGCATTTGAGTCCATTGTTCTTTTTGAGCAATTTATCATTTTGGGTTCACTCTCTCTCCCTTTGACATCCATGGAAAAGGTTCAACAATGCAAACACATCCTTCAAATGTAGAGAATTATAGAACATTTCTTTGAACTATCCTAACTACATCAACACTTCTTCCTCCTTTCATCATTTCCAGTACACTATACAATCCAAAAACTTATTTCTCGGATGGAATCCCCTTGATTCCATGCTTAACTACCTCTGAAAATATTGCACAAGACCACCAAGCCTTCTTGCAGTAGGGAGACCAAGATCCCCATCAACCTATGCTTCCTCTTGATTTAAGAGGAGAGAGAAACAACCCCCAACTTTTTCTAGAGAAACACAATTTTCTCCTTAGGAAGTGGCTTTGTGAATATATTTGCTACTTGCTCCTTTGTATCAACATACTCCAACTTCACCTCCTTCTCTACAACCTTCTCCCTCAAGAAATGATACTTGATTGCAAGGTGTTTTTTCCTTGAGTTCATCACTAGATTCTTTGAAATATTTATAGCATCTTTGTTATCACAAAGAATAGTGATAGGTTCATCAAACTCAATCTTCATTTCCTTCAAATTTTTCTTTATCCAAAGCACATGAGTGCAACATGATGCTGCAACAATATATCATTCTTTTTCTATAGATAAATAAACTAATTCATGTTTCTTACTCAACCAAGACATCAAATTATCACCAAGAAAGAATACATCATAATTTGTTCTCTTTCAGTCATCGACACATCCTTCCCAATCAACATCTATGTACGTAGTTAGAGTAAAAATTTCACTCTTTGGATACCACAATCCAAAATCTTCAGTAGCCTTCAAATGCCTGAATATTCTCTTTATTTCTTTAACATGAGCCTTTTTAGGTGTTGCATGAAACCTGGTAACCATTCCAACTTCCTACATTATATTTGGTCTAGATGCTATCACATACAACAAACTACCAATTATAGATCTATACAAAGTTTGATCTACCGAACCAGACTCATCATATTTACTTAAATTTCATCCCATAACCATAGGTGTTCTTGTTGGATATTGTTGATATGTGGTTGTCATTGATGTCAACACTATTGGCATTAATGTCTTTAAGGTTGTATATGTCGAGGATATTGAGAAAATTGTAATAAAATAAGTTGCAGGTTGTCGGTGATGCAATGAAGTTTAGTATGGTGGCTAGCTCAGTATATTGATAATGAGAGGTTGTGGATTAAAGGGTTTATTGAAAAGTATATCTAGTTTATCCACATGAATTTTTAGAGGTTCACATGAAAATTTGATTGAGTTATGAGTATCTGTGTTCTGATAGTTGTTCTATTGCTTTAGTTGGTGTTCCTGAAAGAAGATGATGTGATTCTAGTAATTTGAGTTGTTGCAGATGCTTCTATAGTGATTCATGATGATTTTGGATGTTTCTAGATCATTCTCTATCTATGTTGTTGGTATACATTGATCATTGTGCTTGCGATTGGTGATTTTCTTTTGTGAGTTCATTTTTTTCATGATCATGGCTGGCAGGGTGATTGTAGTGTGTTCTGGATCTTCGAGGCATAATTTTTGAAGGTGTTTCATGTTCGAGACATGTTGTTTTGGGTCCTTAATATGTTTTGGCATATATTGTTTGGTTTGCATTGATAATTGTTTATTGATTTGGGCTGACAGGTTGTACACATTTCATATTTTGTTGGGCCGACATGTAGTTGATGTTATCCTTAGTTGCGGATATATATGATTGATTGTTTACACCATTTGATGGTGTGGTGTGTGATGTATGCTCCGTGCTAAGTGTGAATAATGTTCTAATCTTTCAAAGGAAGATGTAAAGTGTGAAGAAGAGTTTATGTGCTTAACCGGAACTGTAATCAGGCATTAGAAGATGTTATTTTCTCAATTCAAAATCTTTCAGATGTAATTTGAATGTTACTGTAAGAGAGTGAGTCTTCTTTTGGGAGGTAATCCTTTTGTATTTGAGTAGTGAGCTCTAGGAAGTGTGCCTAAATGCATGTGCATTTCCCATTTATAATACTTTTATACTTTTAATAGGGTATAATCTTGTGGATTAACCTCCACTATGGATTTTCCCCTAACAAGGTTTCCACGTAAAAAAATCTTGGTATTATGTGGTTTTTTGATGTGGTGATGGTTTATGCTTTCATGTTTATTTATCAGATATGAGAATAAGTTTAATAAGTACAATTTCTGTGACAACTAATTCACCCCCCATCCTAGTTTTCTACCCTTTTGTTGCCAACAATTGGTATCAAAGCAGGTTCCTCAGAAGAATTCTAATAGCTTGAGGTGATCCGGGATGGCAACATATAAGAAGGATAGTCTGAGATTTGATGGAACTAATTATTTTGTGTGGAAGACTCGAATGGAGTGTCATATAAGATGCATTGGTGAACCTTATTGGACAATTACAAAGAATAGGTATATCATCCCACAGAATGGTCCTTCTACTACAGGTGAGATTAAGGAAGTCAAGTACAATATCAGGGATAAGGAAGCATTGTTGAGTGCTCTAACTGATTCCAAGATGACAAATGTAATGGATCTGAAGACTACTTATGAGATCTGAAAAAAGTTGGAAACTTTGTATGAAGGTGATACCCGTGTGAAGATTGCTAAGCTACAAAGCCTGAAAGGGAAATATGAAACATTGAGAATGGGTGAAGATGAGAACATCACTTCTTTTATGTAGAGAGTGAATGAACTTGTGTGTAGTATCAGATGTGTTGGTGGAACATTGGAAGAATCAAAGATTTTGCTAAAGTGCTCAAATCCTTTCCTACTGCATACAAACACAAAGTTGATGCTATTGAGGAGATACAGATTGTGACAAATGTAACCAGAGACATGTTGATTGGTAAGCTTGTTGCTTTTGAGTTAAGTGAGTTTGGTGAATCTCTTCCTAAGACAAAATCTACATTCAAAGCTACTATCTCTAGAAAAGATAAGTAGAGATATGATCTGGGAGAAAGTTCTTCTAGAAAAATGTCCAAGTATGAGCAGGAAATGAGAGAGATTGAAGAAGAAGAGAGAAAACTAGATGAGATTGAAGCACTTGTTGTCAAAAGAGTAGCTAGAGGAGAAGGAAAGTATAAAGGGAAATTTCCTCTTAAATGTTTTTCTTGCAATAAGATATGTCAGTTCCTAATCCAAGACCTAACAAGCCTAGATTCCAAAGAAAGTGTTATTATGTTGCTGATGAAGGTGTGATAGATGATGAATCTGATAAATGGAATTTAAGTGAGGATGAATGGGTATTTATTGCTATCAAGGAAAATGATCCAAAACCTATTGAATCTGCTAGTTGCATAAATGTGGAGAAAGATCTAGCTGCCAGAGTTGAAGAAAAATATGAATGGGTGATAGATAGTGGATGCTCTCATCACATGACAGGTGATAAAAGTAAATTTGTGAGCTTGGAAAAGTATGATGGTGGTGTTGTAATATTTGGTGATGACAAAGCTGGTGTAATCTGTGGCAGAGGATCCGTTTCTCTTGATGGTAAGAATAATACTGATGATGATCTATATGTGGAAGGTTTGAAGCATAATCTCTTAAGTGTTGGACAAATGGTTGACAAGGGATACAATATTCAATTCAAGAATGAGAAGTGTAGAATATTGGGGAGTTCTAGAAATGTGATTGCATCTGGTACAAAAATAAAAGGTAATATCTTTCACCTGAGTGTTGCTAGTAAAAGTTGTCTGATTGCTCAAGTTGATGAAAGTTGGTTGTGGCATAGGAGATTGTGCCATGTAAACATTGACAATATTATTAATATAAGTTCTACTTAGGTAGTGAGAGATCTTCCTAAGTTGATAAAACCTACTAATACTATATGCAAGGAATGTTAGTTAGGGAAACAAACTAGAGTTTCATTCTGGAGAAAACGACATTGTTCAAATGAAGTGTTGGAGCTTGTACATATTGACTTGTGTGGTCCTTCTAGAGTCAAATTTTACAAGGAGACAGGTATTTCATGTTACATATTGATGATTATTCTAGATTTATGTGGATTACTTTCTTAAGGGAGAAATCTAAAGCTCTAGAGAAATCCAAGATTTTTAAGGCTATGGTTGAGACAAAGATAGGTCTGAAGATTAAATGTCTGAGATCAGATAGAGGTGGTGAATTCACTTTTGGTGAGTTTAATTCTTTTTGTGAAGAGCATGTGATAAAGAGACAATTATCTGCCTTGCGGACCCCTTAGCAAAATGGAGTTGTGGAAAGGAAGAACAGGACAATTCAAGAAGCTACTAGGAGTATGATGTTGGAAGGAAATGCTTTGCATATCTACTAGAGAGAAGTTTTGATTATTGTCGTTTACACTCTCAATCAGGGACATGTCAAAGGTGCTACTGGTAAGACTCCTTATGAGCCATGGTTTGGTCATAAGCCTATTGTTAGATACTTCAAAATATTTGGGAGTAAATTCTATATAAAAAGAGATGAAGATATAGGAAATTTTGATGCTAGAAGTGATCAAGGAATCTTTCTTGGTTATTCTACTAAAAGTAAACCTACTGGTGCTACAAAAAGAGATTGAGGAAATTAATTGAAAGTAATAATGTCAAGGTTCATGAAGAAATAGTTAGACCATCCAAAACCTGCAAATATGATTTAGACGATCAAAATGAAATTTTAGATAAAGGAAAGAAAGTTCAGACTCCAAATCAAGTTTTGATCATTTCGGCGAATCTGGAAAATCAAGAGGAAGAAACTAGTGAAAGTGCAAAAGTGAGATCACAAGAGCCTGAAGTTCATGAACACCCTAAGACTCCAAGTTATGTAAGACTAAATCATTTAGAAGATTAGATTATAGGTGATAAGAACAAAGGTGTTCAAACTAGGAGAAGAATTGCAGAAGAATACTGTTTGATCTCAAAGACCGAGCCTAATAGTGTCAATGAAGAATGCAAAGATGAACATTGGGTGGAAGCAATGAAACAAGAACAACTGCAAATTGAGAAGAATGATACATGGATTCTTGTTCCTAGACCTAAGGAAAAAAATGTAATTGGAACTAAATGGGTCTTTCGAAACAAAGTGAATGAGAAAGGTGAAGTTGTTAGAAACAAAACAAGACTTGTGTGTAAAGGATATTCTCAGATGGAAGGAATTGACTTTGAACAAAATTTTGCTCATGTTGCTAGGATTGAAGTTGTGAGACTATTTCTTGCTTAAGTTGCTTACAAAAACTTCAAGGTTTATCAGATGGATGTCAAGTTTGCATTTCTAAATGGTGAACTGGAAGAAGAAGTTTATAGTGAGGAACCTGATGGATTTCAATTGACTAATCAAGGAAGTATGGTTTTCCGATTGAAGAAAGAATTGTATGGAATTAAGCAAGCCCTAAGAGCATGGTATGCTAGATTGGAAAAGTATTTGTTGAAGCTTAGATTTAATAAAGGTACTGCTGATAGTAATTTGTGTAGATAGGGAAATAATCAGGAGATTTAGTGTAATGAAAACAATAAAATGACTAAATCCTATCAAGCACAATAGAGTACGAAACAACAAGGAAATCACAATACGAAGCACAAATGGAAACCGATCTCTGCGCCAACTCGATTTATCTCCATTGCTCTTCTCCACTTGCACAAGGATGCAAGATTTCGAAGGTTGATAATAGAGGAGGAATGTTGATTGCTCACTATTGCAGTGTAACGACTGGATATGATGACAAATGGAGAATGATAGAAATGGATGAAAGATTAAGGAATGATTTTGGTAGAATGAGGATGTTTGAAGAAGATCCAATCCAAATGGCTTGTGAAAGGTTTGATTTATAGATTTTTTATTTGTACAGAGATAAGATTTGACAAGATTCAATAAGGATTTGATTTTTGACAAAAGAGGAAATATGACGAGATGAGATAAGATTTCAAAAAAAGATAGAAAGATTTCATTTCCTATTTTAAAGGAAATAAATCTTGAAAAAGACGAGAAGGATAATTGATGAATTATCTAATTAAATAAATAAATTAGATACACATGAGTTCAGTTTTGGAAAGAAAGCAAGAAGATATTTTTAAGATTTTATTAATTAAATAAATTTTGGATTTATTTAATTAACGTTGAATTTATGATTTCATTAATTAAATAATATAAATTATTTAATTAACATTAGAGGAATGGATAGATTATGAATTAATTAATTAAATAATATAAATTATTTAATTAACATTAGAGAAATGGATGGATTATGAATATGAATTTAATTAAATAAATAAAATTTATTTAATTAAATAGATGATGGCATGGGTACCTAGGGCAAAGCATGCTACAAGATGCCTAAATGATGCAATGCCGAGACAGGTGTTGTAAGAGGACAATTTTTTGATGTCTACAATTTGTATTTCAAGATTGACCATGATAAAGATTTGATTGTTGAAGTCTTTGTTGATGATATCTTTTTTGGAGGAGATGATAGTTTGTGCATGAAGTTTTTTTATGAGATGTAGAGTGAGTTTGAGATGTCTATGATTGGAGAAATGAAATTCTTTTTGGGATTGTAAATTACTCAGCTAGATAGAGGGATCTTTATATCTCAGTCCAAGTATGTGAAAGAATTGCTAAAGAAGTTTGGTATGGAAGACTCAAAGCCAGTGGGTACACCTATGGTGACAGGATGTAAGTTGACACAAGATGATGATTCTCCTAAAATAAATCAGACTAGATAAAGAAGATGAACTTACTTTGAGTGCTTATACTGATGCTAATTGGGCAGGAGATGTGAATGACATAAAGATTACTCGTGATGGTGCATTTTTCTTAGGAAAGAAGCTGATTTCATGGTTAAGTAAGAAGAAGAATGCCATTTCTTTATCTATTGTAGAGGCATAATACATTGTTGCTACTAACAATTGTACTCAAGTATTGTGGATGAAGTAGATGTTGAAAGATATCAGAGTTGTGTATGATGAAACTATTGCTATTTTTTTTTATAATCAAGTGCAATTAACATTTCTAAGAATCTGGTGTTGCATTCAAAAACCAAGCATATATCTATCAAGTTTCACTTTTTGAGAGAGAAGGTGAGTGAAAAGGAAGTCAGATTGGAGTATGTGCCCACTAAGGAACAAATTGTAGATATCTTTACCAAGCCCTTGCCTAAGGATAATTTTGAGTATCTTAGAGGGAAGCTAGGGGTGATTACCCCTCCTAATCATAATTAAGATGCATTGACTTGCATCAGTTTGTGCATTTCATAGTCATATCTCATGATCCAAATTGATGTTGTGGTGGCTACTACTTAGGGGGAGTAGTCACATGTTCAGAAATGTGGTTGAAATCTTGTGTGGAGAAACATAATGTGTATCTTTTTCATTGATTTCAAAGGGGGAGAAGAGTCATGTGAAAAACTTTGAATGAGTTAAGGAGAAAAGAGTAAAAATCCAAGGGGGAGAAAGTGCTAAGAGAAAGTATCATTGATGGTGTTTTTCACATCATGTGTTGCCATCAATTTCAAAGGGGGAGATTGTTGGATATTTCTTATATGTGGTTGTCATTGATGTCAACACTATTGGAATTAATGTCTTTAAGGATATATATGTCGAGGATATTGAGAAAATTGTAATAAAATAAGTTGTAGGTTGTCGGTGATGCAGTGAAGTTCAGTATGGTGGCTAGCTCAGTATATTGATGATAAGAGGTTGTGGATTAAAGGGTTTGTTGACAAGTATATCTAGTTTATCCACATGAAGTTTCAGAGGTTCGCATGAAGATTTGATTGAGTTATGAGTATTTGTGTTCTAATAGTTGTTCTATTGCTTTAGTTGGTGTTCCTAAAAGAAGATGATGTGATTCTAATAATTTGAGTTGTTGCGGATGCTTTTGTAGTGATTCATGATGCTTGTGGATGTTTCTAGATCATGCTCTATCTGTGTTGTTGGTCCACATTGATCGTTGTGCTCACGATTGGTAATTTTCTTTTGTGAGTTCATGTTTTTCATGATCATGGCAGGCAGGGTGATTGTAGTGTGTTGCGGATCTTCAAGGCATAAATTTTTGAAGGTGTTTCATGTTCGAGACATATTTTTTTGGGTCTTGTTGGAGTTATGGATAGACACTGAGAGGGGGGGTGAATTAGTGTCTAAACTTTTTCAACTTCAACCAAGATTTTTAATTTTGATTTCCTTTTCTTTCAACAATAGAGTAGAGTAATCACTTTTGAAAGCACAAAGATATGACAACATTAACTCAGTCTATTAGACAACTTATGAAAATATGATTTGAGTGAGATATCTTGCATTTTCCAAAATAGTTATGGCTGACGTTGATTAACAATCAAAGCATGATGATAGTGCAGGTGCAACTCATAAGACTGTGCAAATGATGATCAACATTATTGACTCACTTCTTAAACAATTTATTTGAATGCAACTTTAAAGACAAGAAAGGTATTGAGACAACAAACACCTTTAGCACTTTATAACTATTCTTGAGAAATGAAACAAATGAGAACTTTTAAGCTTCCTTTTGAATTAGACTCTTCAACAATGATTTGTGCAAGATATTTGAACTAAATATTTGCAAATATGAAGGAACTATCATTCAACAATGTTCAGACTGATAAAAATTATCACAATCAAGAAAAACAGTATGACATTGTGAACCCCAAATCTAGGTACTTGCAAAACAACATGATTAAACAAGTTAAACAAGGAAATGCAAGCCTAAACATGGATTCCCCATGAGATTCATTAACATAACCCAAATTAGGAAGAAAATGATGAAAAATACAATGAAATCACAAAAATAAGATTGAATCCTAATTAAGCAAGCAAACTCTTAATCCCATGGGGGAATTGGTGCCAATTTGATGTGAAAATTGGCCCTTTCCCAATCCCTAAGATGCAAGTTGAAGATTGTTGAGGAATGTTGATCCACTTTGATGATGAATGTGAGATCTCCAAGCCAAATCTGAAAAAAAGCCTAACTAAGAACTCAAATGATGGATGAGAATTGCTAAGTATTTTATCATGGTAACTTTGCTTGGAATGTGGATGATAAAATGAGGAGAGGAGCTCTTCATTTATAGGATTTCAAGATGGATGAAAGTCCAAAAGTGAGCAATGTGGGACTAACTTTCATCCAATGATATGGTGCCACTTGTCAAGCTATGAATGAATGATGGTTGTGCAAGATTTGGGGTTTGTGCCAATAAATGCCAATATTTGAAATTCAAATTTGTTGAAATGACATGTAAGAGGGAAGGGGAAAATGCAATAAATGCCACTTGGCTCAAGGCAAAGGACATGTAAGAGGTCTTAAATGCCTTGTTGGAAGGACTTATTCCCACTTGGATTTTGAATTCAAATTAGGGGAATATTCCAAAAGATGCCATGTGAGGGAAAATAGGGATTTAATAAATGAATTAAATCTATTTTCATGTGCAACTTGCATTATCTAGAGGATGTGACATGAGATTAGATTAAATTAATCAAGGATTGATTAATTTAACAGGAGATTAGATGATGTGACTTATTTGACTTAGATTTATGGATTCATTTAAATCAGATAAGAAATGAATATGATTAGAGGCTAATTAAATAAAGATTTTGATTTATTTAATTAAAGAGGATGATGTTAGATTAAATCAAATAAGGTTTTAATTTATTTAATTTAATAGATAGACTTTAGAGATTTAATTAAATAAATTGATTGTTTAATTAAATAGGGATAATTAGATCAGATGGATTGATTTAATTAACAAGAGAAAGTGACTTAATTAGACAAAATGATCTATTTAATTAAGAGATGAATATTGATGAATTTAATCAGATAAGGGAATTTGATTAAACGGTTAGACCGAGGGATGATTTAGGAAGAAACGATGTTAGTAAGTCAGGATCGAATGCACGATGCCAATCAGTATATTTTCAATGTCTACATTTTGCCCCTCTTTGAAGCAATGCACTCGTTGTGCTGGTTCAAAGAATAATTGATCTCGATCAAAGCCAAATTTTTTTGATATTAAAAACTTGCCCCATTGTTGCTTGGCGAGAGAAAACATGCCATTATAATGCCCCCTCAAGAGATCGGACAAAAATTTTAATTTTTTGGGTGATCTCGTGAAAAAAAGGTGACAAAGTGGTCGACAGGTCCACAAGGCGTCCAAAAGGCTAAAAACGTGTCTAAACGCAATAAAACGATGAAAAACAAGCCTCAAATGGACGAAAACAGGTTTGGGGGTCCAAAACCCTAGCAGGACAGCTAATTAGGGCTAAAAAACCTTAATTTTTAGGCTAAAAAGGGGCCCGAGGGGTCACTTTCAAGTCATTTTCACACACCTCCGCTAGCAAACCTCGAGATTTGAGTTCTAACCTCCTGACGATATGGCGCAACAATAGCTTCCTTTACACATTTTCGACTGAATCCAGACCTACCAGCGGCCACCAGGCATCGGTGCCCCAGTATGTGACCCTAACTGAAGCTTCATTTTTTCAATTTAGTGCATTTATTACTAGGTTTAGGGAGAGCTCGCCTCCAGTGACACTATTATAGCGCTGCTCGGTGTTTGAAGTGCACTGCTTTTGGGAATTTTGTGCTGCAGTGGCACTGTTTAGCGCCGCAGCAGTGCAGTTTGGAGTTTAAAAAACTCCACCACTGGGGTCGACTCGGCTTGGACTCAGCGGGCCAATTTTGGAAAAGTGTGCCGCGGTGGCGCCCTTTTCATGAAAATTGCGACGCTGAAGGTTAAACTACACCATGACAACTCAATTTATCAAAAATCCGGGTCTAGCGTCGGAGTTTGAGAAAACTCAAACTGCGACGCCTTCACAAATTGCGCCGCTGGGAACGAGTTTGGAGTGTTAGGTCAGGAAATTTTTTTAATTTTTTAACATTCTAACTTTGCGTGATGCAGGACAGACCCAGGGAGCTTTATTCGCGGGAGCACCGGTCACAGGATTTGGCGAGTGTCCTATGGGACTTGAGTGATAGGGATCAGGACTGACTTGGAGTCACCAGCCTATGGCACATTGCATACGTAGTGCTCGTGCGCACACACCTTGGGATGCTATTAGCGCTGGCTGAGAGGTGGCACAGCGAGACCTCATCATTTCATCTTCCCACTGGTAAGGCGACCATCACATTAGAGGATGTTTGGCACATACTACGGTTGCCCATTCATGGCCGCCAGATGATCCATGATATGGAGGAGGGACGCGATTGCTATACTCGAGTCCTCACCATACGAGATATCATTTATTGCGAGGGACAAATCGAGCTGGAGAGGTATAGAGTTGTAGCACCTCCCTTCCGCTGGGCGATTGCGGCAATCATTTCAGGTTTGGTTGCCCCAGACTGACGAGGGTGGTACTTCAGTCCTGGATGGGGATATTGCTGGGAGAGGATAGTTCAGGATAGGCCGGTTTGATTCGCGTGGGGGCTCATACTTCTGGCCTCACTTTACAGGGATCTCCACGAGTATGCATACATGGATGGCAGAGCACTGGGAGTTGGGGTGACACTTTTGCATGTTTGGGCATGGGAGCACATTTCTGTGCTACGTCCACGAGTGGTTCTAGTTCCGATGGGGGCAAAGGATGACTTGGTGACACGATACAAAGGGGGTGTGTCCTTTACACATACTAGAGAGCATAGGATCCCCCACTGGAGGCGGGTCATAGATGAGATGCTCATATTCACTTGGAGACCATACCTCGGTTAACTTGGATGGGCTGATGATGCAGACCAACTCTTCTATTGTCACCAGGACCGCTACATGCAGGGCCAAGAGCACACTATGATAGAGAGATACTTGCCTGGGCATGTATAGCGTTAGTTTGGGGAGCCGTAGGATCAGCCAGATGATGGTTACGTGGCCGTCTTTGCACGTAGCATGACACAGACATCATGGGGCCCTGGTATTCCTACCGCATAGGTGGTTGACAGTTTTTGACATTTGGTAGCCCGACCATGGGCCTACAATAAGGGTTTGGTAGATCTGGGCATGACAGGCCTACAAAGACTGGTTTAGACCTCCTCTCTAGTTGACTATCCTAGGTGAGGATCCAGAGGCACACAAGGTCAGAGGCAGGGGTAGAGGATCGAGATCTGATAGGATCCCCCATTGATGCCCCCAGTTCAACCAGATTAGGAGGATGTCCCCATGCAGGACCAGCAGTAGGATCCGCTAGTCCCACCACCACGAGCCGAGGGTGAGGGTCAGGTACATGCACAGCTAGCAGGGCAGGCAAACGCACAGGATGCCTTGATTTTGCAGTTACAGATGCAGGTGCAGGCAGTGACAACTGAGCGAGACCAGGCACGAGCTGAGAGAGAGCAGCTCAGAGCAGAGAGAGACCAGGCTGTACAGCAGCGACAGGTTGCAGAGCTACAGGCAGCTACAAAGCTGGGCCATAGGCAGCAGATTGAGAGTATGACAGCCACCTCGTCCTCGTAGGGTACAGTGTTGGTCTGATCCTATAGGGAGGCCATCCGAGAGATAGAGTACTACCACCAAGCCTATCACAGCCATGTACCTAGAGCAGATTGGGTTCCTAATTACTCAGAGCGAGCCAACCAGAGACCACCAGAGGGTCACGGTGATAGGGGTGAGGGCAGCATTCACAGAGATCATCCTTGATCCAGATATTATGATGTATACTTTTGGTGCCTTATGGGCTCATTTTTGATAGCCCTAATGAGCATTTTTGTACTGATTGACACACTTGTACAATGATCTGATTATTATTCTTGTACTATGATAGTGATATGATATATATGAGTTGATTTTGATGCGATGCCATGTGTACTCCTATATTTATGCATGTATGATTCTTCTTTCTATATGTTTATGGATGCATTTGTTTTGAATGATGTTTTATGCATTTGATTATGACCTATGATATGATGTGCAATGATAACTATATGATGATTTATTTTATGCGAATGTGATATGCGAAATGATTTGATTTATGGCATATGCAATGATGTGTAGAAACTACTTATATATGAGATGATTTATGGATGAATGTGATATGATGCAATGGTCGTGATAAAATGAAATGATGGTACGAGATGCTTAGAATAACAAATGTTATTGTCCTAAGTGATGATGTATGTGATGCAATGTTAATGCAATATGATATGTATGCCAAATGAATTGAATGCTTATATTCCTATTGTTTATGATTATAATGATTTATGAGATACTTCCATTCATGCTATGTGATGATTTATGAAATGTAAATGAATGCTTATGCAATGATCAATGTAGTGTCATGAGATGCAATGTAATGGGTGAAATGTGATGATATGGATGTACCTATTTATATGATGATGAGAATGCGATGTTTCCTATATGATATGTAATGCAATGTGCTAGTGATGTCTATATGATGTGCTTATGCAATATGCTAATGATTTGTGGATGCAGGGTCGATGATGATGATGGTGATGATGAGCAACTGTCATAGTACCCTGTTAGCGTGGTTAGTGAGAAGAGAAGAAGTTATTTCAACAAGACGCAAGATGACACAAATGCAGATGATGATGATGATTACTTATTGAGGAATTGGGATTTTCAAAGGGCCAAATTTTCTTATGTTTGATAACACACGTGGTACGATGCATCAAGGTATAGAAAACCAGGATGGCGTGGTACTTAGTGTGATGGACTTTGACTCAACAATCAGATAGGAGTATTCTTGTTCACACCTGACATACGGAAACCTTGCTAGGATGTATTTCAGAAGTTTCAGACATCTCGAACCAAAACACAAAGGGGTAAACCTATCCCTGTAATAGTCAACAAGTTTCCCTAGACCTCTTCCATATATGCCTAACAAAGCATGTATTCGCTGAGGTTATATTGCAAGAACGTCCAACAAGCACAATAGACAAAAGATAATGATCATTGCCCCATTCCTATTTCTCTAAATCCGCTATTTTGGGATATCATCGAGACGTCCTTGGAATGAGTGCAAAATAAGATAAGTCGAAAGATAAAGACCAAGTAAATAAACAGAATAATGCTCTTCAATACCGCTAACGAAAAAGGATGTGTTTTCTAAGGATGATAAGCAAAAATTATTGCCAAAAGATAATGCCCATTGTAGGAAGGATTCATCCTAGGAGATGTTAGTGGATGGCGGCACGTCATTTCATTTATAAGGGATGATTGATATGGGAAAAATTCAGATGATGAGTTACGATACGAAGAGGTGACCAATTTGTTTAGGTACCGACTTAGACTTAAGACTTTGACACTTTTGAGTTCTACTTTTAAACTGCTAGACTTGTTTCCAATTGTTTTACGAAAGGTTGACGATGACGATCAGTTTATTGTGGATGATTGATTATTGTGGATGCAAGCAAGATGAGGCAAATGGATTTTTTCAAATATTTGGATTTTTTGGAGTTTTGCAATGTTTTGAGGCTATTTTTGGTATTTTTTTGAGGTTTTCAAATGTTTTGATTTTCAATTTTCTAATTTTTTGGGATTTTCTGAGATTTTGACCAAGAGACCAATCTAAAGACCTATCTTAGGGGCCTTGGGGGTTGGTCAACAGACGAGCCTTGCCTACGTTATACACGTAGAGACCACGTAGTTTGACTGACGACTTGACCAATTTACAGATGATGATATACATGATGAGATGTCAGTTTATTATGACGGACTCCTATAGGACTGACCTAAATGTCTCGGGGGATGATCAAAGATCAACCTTGCCTACGTTCAAGCTCAGAGATGACATAGTTTGACAAGATGACCCTTTTTTTAAGATTTTGATGATTTTGAATATTTTTGGGTTTTCTGATTTTTTGATGTTTTTGGATTTTCTGATTTGAAGATTTTAAGACCATACACAAATCCGATCCGATGAGATCATGCCCCCAGCATGATGCAATAGAATATTCTGATAAAGGAAAGACAAAGTGACCTTGAGGATGGGCCGAGTAGTACTAGGAGGGATCATGATACGAAAACAGGACCAAGTTATGGTACAAATGTGAGTGGATGAATGATGGATGGAGACCTGAATGTGATGGATGGTGGAAGCGAAATGGATGGATGATGCAAATCAAGCCATAAAGATCCTGGTGGATGGAAAGTGCTTATTTACATAAGGCGCCTATTTGCCAGATTTTCACCAAGGTACTTGTCCAAAGTGCCACCAAAGTGGTATTCACTAGAGGACAATTTTTTTGATCCTTTTTTGATTTTTTTGGATTTTTTGCTTTTTGCTTTTTTTGTTGTTACCAAGATGCCTGCTTGCCAGGTTTTTGCCGAAGTAACCATTTTTTCAGGACTTTTTCTAATTTTTTGGATTTTTTGGTTCTACACCTTGAAAGAATTAGGCATAAATTTTTTTGAGATGGGAGCTATTCATGGGCTCTTGCAGAGGTTCCCCTTCGGGTGTTGATAGTTGATATGGCTCTGACTTATAACTTGCTATGATGATGAAAGGTCCTAACCAATTAGGTTTGAACTTGCCTTTGCTGCTGGGATTTGGGACATTCTTATGATTTTCTTTTAAGACTAGTTCTCTGACTTGGAAAGTCCTGCTTCTAATCTTCTTGTTATAGCTCCATTTGAGTCTATTTTGATAGACTTGCAGATGATTCAAAGAATCTATGCGTCTCTCATCCAATAGCTCCAGCTCATTCAATCTTGACACCCGGTAGTCCTCATCAGTAATGAGGTTTTACAATGATATTCTGAGGGATGGGAGCTCAATCTCATTTGGGAGTATGACTTCTGATCCGTAGACCAAGGAGAATGGGGTGGCGCCAGTGGGTGTGCGGATGCTAGTTCGATAAGCCCAGAGGGCGGGATTAAGCTGCAAGTGCTAGTCACGACCTACGTCATTGACTATTTTCTTGAGGATTTTGAGGATGGTTTTGTTCATGGCTTCTACTTGGCCATTGCCTTGGGGATAGTACGGGGTGGAAAAGAGATGCTGGATTTTGAATTTCTTGTACAAGTCGTGAACCTCTTGGTTCTTCAATGGTGTCCCATTATCTGAGATAATGGCTTGTGGGACACTATAACGACAGATGAGATAGTTCAAGATAAATTTTGAGATCTTCTTCCGAGTGATATACATCATTGGTATGGCCTCCACCCACTTTGTGAAGTACTTAGTTGTAGTTATAATGAATTTATGGCCATTGGATGAGGTGGGTGAGATTTTCCCAATGAGATCGAGGCCCCACTGCGAGAAAGGCCATGGTGTGACGATTGGATGGAGCTCTTGAGCTGGAGCATGGATGAGATCTCCATGCTGCTGACATTGTAAACACTTTTTAGCATGATCATGTGCTACTCTTTCCATTGTGGGCCAGTAATACCCTAGCCTCAGCAGTTTCTTGGCGATGGTCATCCCACTCGAGTGTGAGCCACAGATACCGTTATGAACCTCGGTTAGAGTAGTTAATGCCTCCTCAGCATTTAGACAACATGGTAAGGTACCTTCTATGCTTCTATGGTATAAGGTATCACCTACGATGACAAATCTGGATGCCTTTTTAATAAAGGTTCATTTTAGGCTCGATGGTAGGTCAGCGGGTATGACTCCTATTTGAAGATATGTATATATGTCATGATACCAAGGATCGCTAGGACCAATGATTTCACACACATATTTTGATTCTGATACCTCGAATGTGGGAATGAGAAGTTGCTCGATCAAAAATTCATATTTCAACACGTTGTGAGGGATGTTTACTAGAGACCCAATTGTAGCCATGGCGTCAGCAGCTCTATTGTTGGTTCTTGGAATCTGCTCAAATGTTATGTCAATGAAGGATTCCTTTAAAGTCTCCACCAATTTCTTGTATGGAGTTAGTTTGTTATCCTTAGTCTGATATTCATTATTGACCTGATTTATGATCAACTAAGAGTCTCCATACACCTTGAGAGCTATGATGTTCCATTGCACTACTATCCTGAGGCCTATAGTCAAAGCCTTGTATTCCGCTATGTTGTTCGTGCAAGGGAATGCTAGTTTGTATGACCTTGGTATGCAGTCCCCTTGTGGGGTGATGAAGAAGACACCAGCTCCTGATCTGTGCTACGTGTATGAGCCGTCAAAGTATAGCTTCCAGTTGTCTGCTATGTTGAGGTTAAAAATGGATTCGTCTGGAAATTCAGATACAAGAGGATTCTTAGAATACATAGGCACTTCTGCTAGTTGATCCGCGATGACTTGTCCCTTGATAGCTTTCCTCTCTACTTACTTGATGTCATACTCTGATAATAGCATTACCCACTTTTTCATTATTCCTGTGAGCATTTCCTTGGATAAGAGATACTTGAGGGGGTCAATTTTCACAATGAGCTTTATCTTGTGTGCCAGCATGTAGTGTCTAAATTTTTGGGATGCAAACACTATTGCGAGGCAAGCTTTCTTGATGAAGGAGTAATTTAGCTCATGACCGACCATTGTCTTGCTGATATAGTAGATGGCCCTCTCTGTTCTGTTTTCATCATGCTGAGCTAAGAGAGCTCCTAGGGCTGCTGCTGTTGCTGATACATATAAGATCAATGGATTTCTCAGGATAGGTGGCATTAACACTGGTGGTGTCAGTAGGTATTCCTTGGTTTTGTTGAATGCTTCTTCACATTTTGTATCCCATTTGTATGCTACCCCCTTGTGGAGTAGGTGAGAGTATGGGTTCTGCTTGTCTGCCAGTTGCGCTATGAATCGTCAGATGGATTGAAGTTGGCCTTGAAGGCTTCTCAGTTGTTTTAGTGTCTTTGGTGCTTCCATCTCGAGAATTGCTTCTACTTTTGCCGGATCCACCTCGATACGCCTCATGGAGACTATGTACCCTAGCAGTTTACCTGATTGTACGCCAAAGACACACTTCTTAGGGTTTAGTCTGACTTTGTATTCCTCCAGTCTATCAAAGATAGCACTTAGGGTTGCTATATGATCTTGTCTTTTTCTTGACTTAGCTAGAATATCATCGACATAGTCTTCAACTATTTTGTGAATCATGTCATGGAATATTAGTGTCATAGCCCTTTGATAGGTTGCTCCTGCATTCTTTAAACCAAATGGCATCATGTTCTAGCAGTAGGTCCCCCATGGACAAGTGAAGGCCGTTTTATGTTGATCTTCCTTTGCTATCATGATCTAGTTATATCCTGAAAATCCATCCATTAATGATAGCATCTCATGCCCTGGTGTCATATCCACTATCATGTCAATGTTGGGAAGTGGAAATCATCCTTGGGACATGCCTTGTTCAAATCTCTAAAGTTCATACAGATTCTAATGGCTCTGTCAGGTTTTGACACAGGTACCAAATTTGACACCCATTCTAGATAATTGATTGGTCGGATAAATCCTGCATCTAATAACTTTTTGAGTTCCATTTTGACCAATAGAGCGATTTGAGGATGCATTTTCCAAAGCTTTTGTTTGGCTGGTTTTGCTTTAGGATACACAGCTAAATGATGAACCACAGTTTCTGGATCTAGCCCTGGCATGTCAGCATAACTCCATGCGAAGTTTATTTGTCTTTCCTTTAGGAATGCTGCTAGGAGTTCTTGTTCTTCTGATAATAGTGATTCCGCATAGAATGTGATATGTGGGGTCTCCTCTGTTCCTATGTTGACCGGATTGCACTTTTCGGCCAAGACTGCTGACTTCTCTTGATGGATGGCTCTTAAGGGAAGATTTAATCCTTCATCCTCAGGCACCTCAAAGAGGTTTTCACTATTGGATGTGTCCTTTCTTTTTACTATTTTCTTGTCAGAGAGTGCCACAGTGTGGTTTTCACTTAAGGACTTGGATATGATTCTTAGTTTCTCACTTTTGTGACTGAAGGATTCAATCGTTTCCCTGTAATAAGCATGTGTGTCTAACTCCATTATAAACCCTACCTTATGGTCTCCATCTGGAATGTTATCCCTCAATCCCATGAATTATAAGAGTGCCTCATTATTTTCGAATGTATCAAGAATTGGTGGTCCTCGTTGGTCATAGTCGATCAGTTGGGGGTAGACTAAACAAATCTCATGGTTTTGATGATCGGATTCAAAGGAGAGGGTGCTAATCATACATAGGGTGGTATCTTCGAATAACCTAGGGAGATTGGATATGGTATCTTCATCATCGCTACTAATATAGGGCTTAGTTATCAAGTTATGTGTGTTGCTACCTGTGACTATTGGTGAGTGTACTTGTACTAGCACTAGCTAAGGAGAGACATTAGCTGCTCTAACCAGAGGACCTCGACCATGTATGGTTATTCTCAGAGGGGTACATCCAAGGCCAAGATTTGTTATGGGTCATGTCTCTAGCATGATAGGTATTGTGAGCCCATTGTCATTTTGTCCCAATCGTTGATTTCTATCATAACCCATTGCAAGCATCATTTGTAGGCCTTTGCTTGCTCATCCATTGGTAATTCAAGTATCGATCTTTCATCTCGATACAACATGTGTGATGGATCTACTTCAATAACGTCATGGCCAAGGTATCCCTAGCTTGTGAATTCGGGATAATCTTCAGGAGCCGTTCATGATGTGGAAGCTTGGTTTTCTTGTGGGCGTCCTCGTGATCTAGGAGATTGTGGTAACTCTCCTATCACAAAGGAATTATTAGGAAGCCTATAGCTTCCACAACCATCCTCCTAGATGATGAGCTTGATGTCAAAGATGGTGGGAATGGCGGGGATGGTGGGTGTCTCTGTCACAGAAGTGGACGCGAGAGTGGCGGGGTCGATGTATGGTGTGGATGGGCCTTCATCATTCTTTGGCACTTGGGGGATTTTGTAATATTTGGCCTCAATGTTTTTGCAATATGAGAACGGTTCGGGATCTCCATGAATGGTAACCTCTTGTCCATTATGTGTAAATTTCACACATTGGTGGAAGGTTGATGCTATGACTTTCATCGCATGGATCCATGGGTGTCCCAGGAGGATGTTGTATGGCAAGTTGAGGTCTAGGACCTGACAGGTGGTTTCAATGAGCGTTGGTCCTACTTGAATAGGGAGTTTAATCGTGCCCTAAGACAATATTTCTTGGTCATCATATGCTCTGATTGTTATGCCTTTACCTTTGTCGATGGAATCCTCTGCTATTTTCAACTGCTTGATGAGGCTGAGAGAGAAAATGTTCAAACCTGCATCCCCATCCACCAGGACCTTTTTGATTTTTCTCTTGTTTACAATGGCTTCCAAATGAAGTGCACGATTGTGAGATGGTTGGGCAGGGAAATCTTGGTTAGAGAATGTAAGGAGATTAGGTGTTATGATATTCCCGACCATAGCTTGGAATTGGTCTGCATCAAGATCTGCGGGGACGGTGGATGAGGCTAATGCTTTATCAAGGATATTTTTATGTGCTGATGATATTTTCAACAACTCCATTATGGAGATGTGTGCTAGTGTTCGCTTGAGTTGTTCCACGACACTGTAGCTATGCGGAACAACTCTGGATGAAGGGACTCTATTAGGTTGGGATGATCCTGCAATGGTGACTTTGCCGCCTCTTGTGGTGACTCCAAAATCTTCGGCATGGGTGCCCTTGATGGTGATGACCATGCAGTCTTCATTTAGGGATGTGACAATTGTTTCATATACATGATTTACACTACCTTTTCCTTTATCATTTTTGTTCCCTTTATTGCCATGATTCAGCATCGGATTCGTGTAGATTTTTAGATCCTGATTTCCAATAGGTTGTTCCACATTTATGATTCTTTTGTCAATGAGATCTTGGATGATATTTTAAAGTCTCATACAATTATTTGTGGTGTGACCTTTGATCTTATGAAATTCACAGAGTTGATTTTCGTTGTACCAAGAGGGTTTGAAGTCAGGTTCTTGGTAATTTTCAAATGTAGGTGCTTTGATGAGTTTTTCATCAATGAGATTTTTCATGATGTCCTCAAGTGGTTCGCCCAAAGTAGTGTATTTTCGTTTTGGATAACTCTTGCGTTGGGGTGGTCCTCTTTGATCATTGAGGTTATTGATGGTTGGATTATTGTTGGGTTGATATGTTGTGTGATGAGTGTTTTGGTGTTGATTTTGGATTTGCGGTGTGGGTGTATTTTGGTGTGGACCACTAATGACCACCTTGGCATCTACTACACCATCATTAGTAACGTTCTTGTTCCTTGCCCACATACGAGGTTTGTCATTGTAATTGGACGATGGGTAGTTGTTTTGTAGTTGGTGATATGACATTGATTCGGCGGGTTGGGTCGCAAGGGCTCTTTCGATACTAAGCGCCTTGGAGATCAGTTGATCATAGGTGGTGATTCCCTGAACCTTGAGATGAAATGACAAGCGGTTTTCAAGGTTGGCTATGATTGTGCAGACTTGTTCTTCTAGCATAGTCCACTTGCTTTGATTAGCCTTGGATCACCATCGTTGAAGAAATGAAGCAAAAGATTCATTCTTCCCTTGTTTTAGAGCGTATAGTTCTTCGAGACTAACATCCATTGCAATATTACATGCATAGTTTTTAATGAATGCATCTCTGATTTCTTGGAATGTTCTAATGCCTGAAGGTAAGTGAGAGAACCATTCTATAGCGTTGCCTACCAAGCTTCTAGGAAATAGCCGTATCAGATAAGTATCATCGTATGTGACCTCCATGCAATGAACCTAGAATTCCCTGATGTGATCTTCAAGGTTTCCCATCCCTCGATATTTTTCAAATTTGGGGATCTCAAATCCCTTAGGGAATGGTTTCATTTCTAAGCTCCTATCAAATGGATAGGGACACAAGTTGCTTGATTTTTTGGTTGTTCGGCCTGACTGAAGGTCGATCACTTGTTGTGATAGCAACTTGAGTTGTGTCGTTACATTGCTTTGTGGATTAGGGGTGGGATGAATGTATTTTGAGGTGTTTGGATCATGGTTTGGATGGATGGATTGGTCGGTACATTGTTCGATGGTATCGGTATGTTGTGGCAGGCGAAGTAGGCTTCTACTTGCTTTTGGATGAACAATGCTTGTTGTTGATCTTGTTGTTGTTGCGCTAGGATTTGTGCTTGTTGTTGTGCTTGCTGTTGTTCTAACAACTCTTGTTGTTGTGCTTGTTGTTGTTCCCACAACACTTTTTGTTGGGCTTCCAACTCTATTGCTTCTTGTTGCTCTTGGTATTGCTTTAGTGCTTGCTGATATGCTTGCATTTGTGCTGCTTGTGCTTGTGCTTGTTGTGTTTGATATTGAGCTTGCGCTTGTGCCTGTGCTGCTTGTGCTTGTACAGCTTGTTGTTGCAATAATTATTGTGCTTGAGTGACTCTTTGTGCTTGTAATGCTTGGGAAACTTGGGCAGCTTGAGCGGCTTTTTGTTGTTGTTGTTATTGCAGTAAAGCTTGAGCTTGTTGAGCTTGTTGCGCTTGTATTGCAGCTTGTGTAGCTTTGGCTGCTTGAGCAGCTTGTTGCACAACTTTTTGTTTTTGAACTTGTTGGTAGCCTCTTTGGAAAGTAGCTTGCAATGCTGTGTCGAATTGGTTTGACGTGGTGAACGTTGGTGGTGGTGGGGGTGGTGGTGGATTTGGAATGGTGGTGGATGATGATGTTGTGTTGATGTTTTGGGTGTTGGATAATGGTATTGATGTGATTAGTCCTTGAGAGACCATGCTTTGTGATGTTAGGGGGATATTTGATGATGTTTCCATTGCTTGTGTGTTTGTCATTTGTTGTTGTGATATCAATGACAAATTTTGTGTGTTTGGTGCAATGCTTTGATTAATGGTTGGGATATAGGTTTGATTGATACTTGGTAGGAGAGGAAGCCCTAAACCAAGGAGTGGTGTGGATGATAATGGTAATGGCGGAAAAGGTGGAAAGGTGAGGGGTGTGAGTTGTTGTAAGAATGTCATGGTGTCGAATAAGCTCCCTAGTCCGAATGTATCTCCCTCTTCTTGTGAGTTTGTGAGAAGAGGTGTTTGTGGTGCTCCATGAAAAGATGTTGATGATGGGTCATAATGTAAAGTGAGGAACATTTTTGTGTAATGGGTTGTTGATTGTGTTTTGTTCCAAGGTGGTGCTTGCGTCCAAATTTTGATTGTTAACAAGGGGATGTGATTGAAGAGCATTGAGAAATGTGTTTCCCTTGTTGACATTTGGTTGAGTTGGAGCAAATGATGTGATTTTTGGAATGTTTCGTGTAATGTTTTGAGATGGAGGTGTAGATGAAATGGGGATGGTGGATGAGATCGAAGGAAATGATGTATCCACTATAGTACTCACATCAAAATCTGAAGGCAACTTGGCCCCTTGTTTTGCTAGTTCAAGCATGTACAACGAAGGGTTAAGTTTCATCATGATGCTGATGATTCTATGGTTGTCTAGATTTTGGAGCATTTCCATCATTTCCTCGCGAGACATTCCAAAGGTGAGGTCCTCCCCTTGATTTTATTCTTGTGGATTTTGGGATGATGAGGGGATCAATGGATTGCTTGATTCAGTTGGATTCATTTCTGCGTTTGTTTGGCTAAGGTCACTTGAAGCGGGAGTTTCCTTGTGGGCTTCCATACTCTTCTTGTATTGAGATCTCATTTGAACCATAAAACAAGGATCAATCTTTGCGAATATGGGAGATGAATCTCTTGATTCTTTGGATTGATCTTTATCTTATGTTCCAAAGTGAAAAGTTTTAGGATGCTTTGAGGATCAAAGGTGATGATATGATAATGATGGATGATATGAATGTTTTGGATTTTTGATAAATCTTGAATGAGACACTAGGCTTTTAGGACATTGTGGATTCTTGATTTGAGATTTTGTCCTTGATTTTGGATTTTGATTTTGATTTTGATTTTTGAACAAAAAGACCCTAAGATGTTGGATGATGATCTAAGGGGTAGCTTTGTTCAAAGGATGATAATTTGAATATGTGTGAGGAGACAGATGCATCTACCCACACCTATTCAAACAAGATGATTGTTTCACTAAGCATATGAAGAAGGATTCATCTACATACACCAAGCTAGACAATATGATTTTGATAATTTTGACTAAATATATGCAAAAGGATGCATCTACACATACCTAGCCAAAGATGTTTTGATAAATTTTCTCAAGGATTTTATCTCAATGATTTTGATAATTTTTTATTTTACCACAAAGCCTAGTATCAATGGATGGTTTCAAGATTTTCCAAAAGGTGATGATGAGATGTATTTTGTTTTGATGTTTTGGAGGATGGGTGAAAAATGATTTTTGATGTGTTTTGATCCTAAAAAAGAACCTAGAAAGATACACTTTGTTTGCTTAGACCTAGGTATTGAAGAGCATGCAAATGCTTCCTAATGACCTTTGTAACCAAGAAATGATTTGAACATTTTGGATTTCCAATCAATGATTTGTGCTTTTGGGATTTGGAGTCTTCAACACACATGAAAGTTTATTTTTGTTTAGCTTTGCTTAATGTCTTTATTTTACCAAAAACACTTTCTTCAATTAGGTTTTCAAACTAAGATATCCCATGTCTTAATTTCTTCAAATCCCCACAAAATATGTCATGTGGAAATTTAATGAACTTAAGGCAAGGGTTTCCTATTGTTTACTTAAGAAGACAAATTGAGATTTAATCCAATGCTTAGAAACCTCTAAGGATGTGAATCCCAAGGGAAAGCAATAACATATGGATTGAGTCAATGGTATTTGTCTTCAAAAGGGTTTGAAATTTGGATGATGTTAAGTGTTTGTTTCCATGATGTTTTCGATCAAGCAATGCATTTTGTAACCTAAGAACAATTACAATCCTATGGATGTGTAAGACAATATTTGTTGGATTTCCACTTGGACAAGTCCAACTACACTTATCTCTAGTAGATGGTTAGATGCTTGACCCCACTGGCTCCCTCCATGGCTCATTAACGCCAATCGGGCAGCCAAGCATCAACACCCATGAAACTCCCATGGCATGCTTTCCATCTCTACTAGAAGACCGTGAAAGTGTGGGGTGGCTTCAGAACGACCGTTCTTGCACCAACAAATAGATAAAGGATTTTGGAAAATTCTATCACATGGGTTCTAGTAAGGACTTTCTGTTCGTAGGAGTTGACCCAATGTGGCAAGAGTCCCCTTTCAGATCCATCTTGTTGGAGTCAACCGCGTGATATTGGCGTTTCTTCCAATATCCACATTTATATCCTGGTTGGAAATACTCTCGGGTTTAGAGTGTTACCGGTTGAGCCATTCCCTTGGGTGATTACTTTTTCCCACAAGGCGGGCCCTCTAAGATAAACAAAAGTGAATGAAGAAAAAAATCCGTAACTCGATCAATCTTTGATAGCAACAAAGAGAGAGAATGTACGCGAAGATGCCCCCACTCACACTCGCACAATAGTTTGTTCAATTTTAAGCCCGAATTGAATTGTGGAAGTGATTGCTTTGTCTTAACCCAAAGTCATGGAAAAGACCTTTTGATTCTCAAGATCACTATAAAGTGCGAGAGAAGTGCATACGTCCTTTTCCAATGCCTTTAGCCTAAGTAAGCCCTCACAAAAAACACAACTACACTTATTCTTTTTAAACCTTCAAAGCAATATGTGAGTTCATTTTAGAGCACCAAATCACAAGTGAAAGACATTTGTTCAATTGTTTAACCCATAAACGAAATCTAGTAAGTTGTAGATCCTAAGGTTCTTTTTAAATCCGTTTGTGAGCAATAAACAAAAGAGTCCTTTTTAAACCCAAATGAAAGCTAGTGTTCTAAAGAAAGCAAAAGATGGAAAACTCCTTAAGGAAGTGTCAAACAAACACTTAAGTGTTTAAAAACACTTTGATTAGATAAGACATCATTACCATGCTCCTTCTTCCTTTGCTTTTAGCTTCCAACCTACAAAGAAAATAAATAGTTAGATTCTAAAAAAAAAAAAAGAAGAGAAATTAAAAAGCAGAAAACAGAAGAAGAAGCAATCATAAATTAAAGCACATGCTAAAAATTTAATTTTTCCCTTTTACTGTCTTCCAGTGTCATAACTCGTGAAGGCATCGCTCTTACAGTGCCGCTTTACCAGTCAACGGTGCTCTATGTCGAGACAGAGAGCATGATAGCTTCACTATTTTCACCCAGCGTCGCAGTTCTTAAAAGCGTCAGAGTTTTGAAAATTTCTGAAACTGAGGCAGATCAGTGAGTCTAGTGGCGTAGTTTGAAATTTGAATTTTCTTGGCGGGATGAGCCCAACAGCGGAGTTTAGGTGCGCGCGGTGCTATATAGTGATGCTGGCGAGCCCGCGACGCTAAAACAGCGATGCTGATGAGCTCGCGGCTCTAAAAATAGTGACGCTGAAGAGCCCGCGTCGGAATTTTCTGTGTGTCAAGAAAACACAAAATTTTTGAGGAAATGTTGGAATTTATGATGTCAAGCCCTCTTTCTAGTGCCAAAATGTGAACCCCAAATCTAGATACCTGCAAAACAACATGATTAAACAAGTTAAACAAGGAAATGCAAGCCTAAACATGGATTCCCCATGAGATTCATTAACATAACCCAAATTAGGAAGAAAATGATGAAAACTACAATGAAATCACAAAAACAAGATTGAATCCTAATTAAGCAAGCAAACTCTTAATCCCATGGAGGAATTGGTGTCAATTTGATGTGAAAATTGGCCCTTTCCCAATCCCTAAGATGCAATTTGATGATTGTTGAGGAATGTTGATCCACTTTGATGATGAATGTGAGAGCTCCAAGCCAAATCTGCAAAAAAGCCTAACTAAGAACTCAAATGATGGATGAGAATTGCTAAGTATTTTAGCATGGTAACTTTGTTTGGAATGTGGATGATAAAATGAGGAGAGGAGCTCTTCATTTATAGGATTTCAAGATGGATGAAATTCCAAATTTGAGCAATGTGGGACTAACTTTCATCCAATGATATGGTGCCACTTGTCAAGCTATGAATGGATGATGGTTGTGCAAGATTTGGGGTTTGTGCCAATAAATGCCAATATTTGAAATTCAAATTTGTTGAAATGACATGTAAGAGGGAAGGGGAAAATGCAATAAATGCCACTTGGCTCAAGGCAAAGGACATGTAAGAGGTCTTAAATGCCTTGTTGGAAGGACTTATTCCCACTTGGATTTTGAATTCAAATTAGGGGAATATTCCAAAAGATGCCATGTGAGGGAAAATAGGGATTTAATAAATGAATTAAATCTATTTTCATGTTCAACTTGCATTATCTAAAGGATGTGACATGAGATTAGATTAAATTAATCAAGGATTGATTAATTTAACAGGAGATTAGATGATGTGACTTATTTGACTTAGATTTATGGATTCATTTAAATCGGATAAGAGATGAATATGACTAGAGGCTAATTAAATAAAGATTTTGATTTATTTAATTAAAGAGGATGATGTTAGATTAAATCAAATAAGGTTTTAATTTATTTAATTTAATAGATAGACTTTAGAGATTTAATTAAATAAGTTGATTATTTAATTAAATAGGGATAATTAGATCAGATGGATTAATTTAATTAACAAAGGAAAGTGACTTAATTAGACAAAATGATTTATTTAATTAAGAGACGAATATTGATGAATTTAATCAGATAAGGGAATTTGATTAAACGATTAGACCGAGGGATGATTTAGGAAGAAACGATGTTAGTAAGTTAGGATCGAATGCACGATGCCAATCAGTATATTTTTGATGTCTATAGACATCAAACAAAGAGACCATAAGAAAAATGATTTTCTAAGTTGAAAGCCCTCTTGGGGTAGAAAAACCACTCCTAAACTGCCTTACTGGCTTAATCTTTAAAAACCACTGTTAACAATGCCTTATAGGCTAATTTCTGAGCACCAACTCAAGGAGCACCAACCCCTCAAATTATTTTCAGAACAATAATAATATCAGAGGATCTCTCTATTTTCAAGTAAGCTCAAGAAACTCAACACTCTTATCTACCTAATACCCTAAGAATCCAACTCTTTGAATCCTTAAAATATTAAATAGAAAAGAATTACAACTCTTTTTTGTGTCATGTTTTCCAAATTTTGTATTACAGAGTTTTTCAATACATCTCTTCATATAACCAAAAATAACTATGTCTCAAAATTACAACCAGCAGCACTTTCAGTATTCACAACACTGCGTTTTATACATCTTTTCCAGTGTGTATTCTTCAAAGAGATTCGAGGTCAAAGGAGAGTTGAAACCTCCTTTCTATTTTTAGGAAAAAGGATGCCAAAAAAATAAATGTCTGCAGCAGTAACGCCTGTCCAGTAGGTTGTTAATAAACTATCAATCAAAGTTCCTTTTTGAAACTGCAAATGCCTTTCACAAAAAACTAGATGCTTCATTAAAACAAAATACTCATTTGAAACTATTTTCAGAATACCCATATGCAGAATCCATCAATTTGTAACGAATGTAATGTGTCAGTAATGAAACTGGCAAATCTTTCACAAGAATTTAAAACACTCTTGCTAATTTTAGAATATGAAGTTGAATAATGATAATCTGTAGATGATGGTAAAAATCAAGAGTAACGCCTGTCCAGAGAGCTTTAATTTCTACGCTGAATCAGGAGATTTCAAATTGTAACTGATAGATTTTCATCAAAACCACGACTGCTTCCCAATTCTCAGAGAATATTTTGCCATGTAACTGATCTGAGATTCGATGCCAACCAATGATGTCAGCCTGCAACTATATTTAGAAATTTCCATGTTGGCCACAGTGACAGAGTTTGTTAATCGTTCGTCGAGACATCTAGATAGTTCTACCAAAGGAAATTAAATCGATAGTCATTCCCCTTAGTTATTGCTTTCGCCATGACCCATCAAAGTTGGGGAGAAGTCATAATGAATATCCTATGTTACGCCGAGAGCCATGTAACGTTCTTCTAGTCGATGAGACAAAAAAGTTCTCTCACCGAAATGTAACCTTCATTCTCATGAGAGTCGCCATGACAAATTGTTATCGGGGAGACATTTTGTAGATTTCATTATGTTTCACTGAAAGACCTTATCCATTATGAGTCGCTATGACAAAAACACACTCTTGCTGAGATGTATCCTAGATTCGCCTTTGCTAAGACAATGCATAGTCGGGGTGACTTCTCGTAGAGCATCCTGTGTCTTATCGAAAGCCGACGTGATCAAACTTGTCGCCGTGACATATCGATGTTGGGGAGACCTCTCGAAGAGCACTCTATGTCATACCAAAAAACTTTATCCACTCTGAGTTGCTGAGACAATACCAACCTCTCACCGAAAGCCCCTCATAAGACTTAGTCAGCAAGACCTGACAAGTTTGCTATGACATTATATCGAAGCTGAGACCTCTTACCAATATGCAATTTTTCCAACGACAGTTGGTAAGACTAAAGTAAGCTCACCAAGACATTACAACAAAGAAAAACCTTTCACTGATGAGCACCCTTTGTTTCCGGTTGGGGAGACATGATGAGTTCATAAAGACATCATTTCAATGATATAACTTATGCCAATACGATCCTTTTCTATCGCCGAAACAAAAGAGAAGTCCTATCGAAAGCTGCCTGTGAAACTCCATGTGTAATGTTGGCGAGACCAAAGGTCACTCGCCAAGACCTCACTTTGATAACCCTAACACTTACCGATGTATCATCCCGCCACCGGTCGGTGTGACAATGTACAATCACTATGACTTCACACCGAAAGCAATATGTTTGGCCAAAGTGAATCTTTAATGTGCCAGTCGGCAAGACACAAAGTGCTCGATGAAACAACATGCCGAAGACTAGACTCCTGCCGAAATGTGTATCCTTTTCAATTAAAAGGATGAACTTTCACCTTGAATAGAACCACACTAACACCTAAAAATGTAATTTAGTGAATGCCACCAATCTGCACATGGAACTCGAGGCATCAGTACACAAAAAACTAAATCCATGAATAAGTGCAGAATATCAAAACCAACTGAACCCATCTGAATGTAAACCAATGCCAAAGTCATCAAAGAGGTGCCATTAAAAAAGCATAAGGATCCAAACAGAGACTGATCATCAAAGAGAACCAACTGAAAGAGATTTTGTCATCAAGGATGAGCCATAAACACAACTGAGAACCAACAGGTCCTTACTATGTTTTGGCTAAAATTGTTTGGTTCACATTGATAATTGTTTATTGATTTGGGCTGACAGTTTGTACACATTTCATATTTTGTTGGGTTGACATGTAGTTGATGTTATCCTTAGTTTTGGATATATATGATTGATTTTTTACACCATTTGATGGTGTGGTGTGCGATGTATGCTCTATGCTAAGTGTGAATAATGTTCTAATATTTAGAAGGTAGAAGTAAAGTGTGAAGAAGAGTTTATGTGCTTAACCAAAACTGTAATCAGGCATTAGAAGATGTTATTTTCTTAGTTCAAAATATTTCAGATATAATCTGAATGTTATTGTAAGACAATGAGTCTTCTTTTGGGCAATAAGCCTGTCATATTTGAGAATTGAGCTCTAGACAGTGTGCCTAAATGCATGTGCATTCCCCATTTATAATACTTTTATACTTTTATTAACAGGGTATAATCTTGTGGATTAACCTTCACCATGGTTTTTCCCCTAAAAGGGTTTCCATGTAAAAAATCTTGGTGTTATGTGTGTTTTTGATGTGGTGATGGTTTATTCTTTTATGTTTATTTATTAGATCTAAGAATAAGTTTAATAAGTACAATTTATGTGACAACTGATTCACCCCCCCTCTCAGTTGTCTACCCTTGTGTTGCCAACAGTTCCAATCGGTTTGCAATATTCCATCTTGAACTTACTTAGTATATCCTTTATGTACTTGTGTTGTGAAATATAAATTCCTTTATTTGATTATGCAATCTACAACCCAAGAAAGAAGGATAATTCTCCTAACATTGACATTTCAAACTCATTCTGCATTGCCTTTTGAAATTCCTTGCTCAAGTCATCACTACTTCTTCCAAAAATGATGTCATCTACATATACCACAACTATCAGTAATTGATCACTTTCTATTTTATGTACATATTACTATTTTCACTTCATCTTCAAAACCCTTTTTGTTGTAAGTATCCATCCAACCTTGATTACCAAGCTCTGGGAGCCTATTTGAGTCCATACAAATCCTTCTTCAATCTACAAACAAAATATAGATTTCCAGAACATTGAAATCCTTTCAGTTGTTCAATATAAACCTCTTCTTCTAGTTGTCCTTCAAGAATGCTTAATTCACATCCATCTAGTACACATTGAAGTTCCATAAAGATGAAAGAGCTAAGAACATATTTATTGCCTCGAGTCTTGCTACTTGAGAAATTGTCTCTTTAAATTCTATCACAACTATCAACAATTGATCACTTTCTATTTTTATGTACATATTACTATCTTCACTTCCTCTTCAAAACCCTTGTTGTTATAAGTATCCATACGACCTTGAATACCAAGCTCTGGGAGCTTGTTTGAGTCCCTACAAAGCCTTCTTCAATTTGCAAACAAACTATAGATTGTCAGAACATTGAAATCCTTTTGATTTTTCAATATAAACCTCTTCTTCTAGCTTTCCATTCAAGAATGCTGACTTCACATCCATCTAGTACACATTGAAGTTCTTGAAATCTGAAAGAGCTAAGAACATCTTGATTATCTCTAGTCTTTCTACTTGAGAAAATGTCTCTTCAAATTAGGTCGGCACCAAAACATTCCTATGATGGAAAGGAATGAAGGAAAACCACAAAAATTCTTAGATAGGACCTGAATCCATCCTTACATGCCATGCCATGCTTCCACAAATAATTAAGTACCTTTGCAAGTAGTGTAAACACCAAGGTTGGTTGTTACCCGTGTAAACACCATTAAAATTTTGAGTACACACTTCCTTTAATTCATCCATAACTCGTAGACAATAAATTTCACTTGAACACACTCTAGAATATTCCACAAAAACCTTAAAACCCAGAAAACTCCTCCACAACAACTTTCACTTGAAGAATGTACATGCCCAGTACATCCAAACAACTCTGCCATACACTATAACTCAAGAAACTGACTTTTGAATCTCCAAACCTCGAACCACCTTGAATGAACAAAGATACCAACATAATCAACACTCCTTTAGATGCACAAGACTTAAAACATAATTGTATAGAAATGTAGAGCAAATACATTTCTCCTAGACACTTCTGCAATGCATAGTTCACACTCTGGTGAACACAACTTCTGTATAGCGATCCAACACACCAAATTATAGATACAACACCTCTAAACAACTTTGATCAACATATCTGAAGCACATAGGCAGATCTTCAACCTAGAATAAATGTAGACCAACACAAGAACACAACCCTATAACTGAGAACACCACTGCAACACATTGTTTCTTCTTTTTATCAAATTTTCTCAAAAGCATGGGGAAACCAAGCACCAGAGACACATCCTCATCATCTTTAGTACTTCCTGAACACAACTGAACCAATAGAACCTCAAACATAGATTGGAGAAGCTTATCAAAGCAACACTAGAGGTTGACACCAATAGCTTAGTAATGACAACATAATGCAACTAATCAAAGCATGGATAAAATCAACTACTCATACCCTTGCAACAATCTCACCCAACAATATAGGCTTGTTGGCATCAATGACAACACTAACTACTCATATTTGCAATAATATGTTACTTGACATAGGATCTAATTGATGAGACAACTTCTTCATGATTAACACCTCCAGTTACACAACACACATATATGGAAAGGGAATATAATGATAATTATAGTACTCCTACCATATTTTTCATCTTTGAAAACCTTGACAATAATGGCATTTTTTATAACATTAACACCCTTGGAAAACATTCTTCTTCATTAATGACAAACCTTTGACATTAATGATGACCTATGTTCAATAGTTTCTTGGTTGCTTGGTGATTCTCTAATATCATGGATTTATAATGCTTTTGCTTACCATATGGTTGTAAGGTGAGCTCTTCATATTGGTCAAGTGATTGGTTGGAGCTTGAAACCCCTTTTTTTCTTGGAGATGTAGATTGTGAAGAAGAAAGGAAAATCAATGTGCTAATTTTAGCCCTACATTCCCCCTTAGGAGTAAAATATTTTTTGTTTTAAATTTTTTGTGCCCCGAGAAAAAATAAAATAAGATTTTTTTTTATCATTTATATAAAGTAGATATATTTGGAAGAATGTAAATGAGTATAGGTAAAGTGATGTATTTTTTATTTTTTTGAACAATGTGGAAGAAGAACTTGGATTTTTTAATTGTGAGAAACTCTATAGGTAAGTGTAAGCTAATAGGTCTAATTTTAGTAGAAGTGTTAGTTTTAAAAAAAAAATTTGACAAGAATGGGTACCCAAGCCTAAACACATACTCACTTAAAATGGTTACTTTTTATGCTTTGGGTTCCCATTCCTAAATAGATACTCATTATAATGCCTACCCATTTCAATAATGGGTACACATTTTGTACAACTATTTTTTGAAGCTTTGCAAGCTCATTTTTACCTATAGACATGACACCAACAACCTTTGGATGGCTCCTCGGAATGGGTACTTGAGTTTGTGACCCCCATCCACCACCTATTTTACCTCCTCCCTTCATAATGAAATTTCCATTGTCTCTAGCTAGGTTTCGTTAAAAATTTAATGTATTTTTGTCAATTCATAGGATTTAGGGTTTGTGTTTAATATATATTGACTTTTTATGCAAATTTTGTATAAATGAAATTTATGTTTTAAATTTTTGTATAAATGATTATCATATTTTAGGTCATACATATGAATTATTCATGTTAGTATTAATCTTTTGATCCCTCACATTCTTCTAAGCCATTTACACTATTTTTTAGCCTTCTATGCACTACCCCATATTATGTAGTCTTTCCATGGTCATGTCTATACATTATTTCCTTCCCTTTATTGAACCCAAAAATAAATCCAATCTATTTATTATAGTAGTTACTAGTATCTTAATATCAAACACAAAACCTAATATAAACATATTGAACCCACAACCCAATACCAAATACAAACATTGCTAAAAGAGTAATTTACCTACTATATATGCACACTACTCTTGTGATTTAGTAATTTGAAAAGACTTTGAAAACCATGTCTAATACAATAATATTATATTAATTTAATTTTAGAGGCTCATATACTAGATGGAAACCATAACCCATGGTCCCTAATGATTCTAATAAGGCTAGCTAGCAATAAGATAAAAATAAAATATTAATTGACCAATTTGACTACCACATCCAATAATTATTGCAACACAACAAAATATTGTAGATAATAAAAAACTAAATAATACCTAATAAAAACCAAAGAGACACAAATAATCATGCTCTTAAATAATTGAATCATTATCATAATCAAATTGTATCTACTCATATCCATTGAAATAACACACCCTTTTTATTATACTTTTTAGGGCCTATGTTTGATAGTCATAATATAGGGCCTAAATTTGATAATCAACCTTGACTATTAAGAAAATTATTTGTGAAGTTATTCATTTAAAGTTCCCTTTCAAATACTATAGATAGATTTCATGATATTTGATCTCATTAGTGACTAATAGGAAAACCGCCCCTTTTTTTCCTCATCAAATGTTGCATTTTTAAAAGAAACACATCATGTACCATTATTTCATGTTCATGATTCCCATACTTGTCTAAAATTTAGTGATGATACCTTGCACATTCCTAGTTGCATGGGATTATACTATGGGGTTGACATCCCTATCAAAAATAAAAGTTAAAAAATCTAGAGAAAAATAATGTAAGTTGAAATATATTACTCTCACGCATCAAACTAAAATAAAATAATTCCATCAAAAAATAATATTCGTTATTGAGATTTCCCACTCCTTTTCCTTTTCAATTGATCTGCCCTATAGGGCACTTTATGTTCAAAATATTGATTTAGAGTGCCTTCTATCTATTTCTACTAGTCTACATGGCCCAAGATTGGATCACTACTTTGTAATGTACCTTCATTCCTCCAACTCCTAATTCCATATATACTTATCTTTTCCCTCTCTTAGGATCCTAGACTAAATAATGAATAATTTCTTGAAACCTTCATGTTAAGACACTCACTCCTTGTCCTTCCATATTACTATTTTACCCATTATATTAAGTATATTCCTTTGCACTCATATTATATCTCCTTTTCTTTCCCACTTACACTATAGTGTACACATAGAATACAATTGAATCAAGGTTCCTTATTTTCTTGGTGTATAAAATTAAGACTACATTGTGAAACCTACTTATATAGTGCAGTGTTACCATGTACGTTTACTTAGTGAACCCCTCTCCAAATGTAATATTCCTATAACCAAGAAAAAATAGGCCCTCTTCTCCTTCTTTATAGGATGGGGTAGAATAAGTCACATATTAACCACTTAAAAAAAATCTTATAGGCTATGGAAACTGAAAACCTATTGCCATTGGGAAGGTGGAACCTCATGTCATTCCCAATCCTAAACCAATCCTACCAAGCTTTCTATCATAGACAAGGATACTAGGTATATAATTGTCATAGGATGACCTTGGGTTCAAAGGATGAAATATATCTTATATACACTCTTTTAGGAGTTTTTTTCTTCACTTAGAATAGGTCCATGATATTGGAAAATATCAATATTCCATTATATCCTCCCATGTAACTTATTTAAGTAACTTTTCAAAGTTTCCTAGCCTTATCAAGTCACTAATTTTATCTTCAATTGCAAAATATTGTGATAAACATGATCAAAGCCCTCTTCCTTATATTAATGATCATGATGGTACCAATTTGGTGTACACCTACTACCATAAGGAAGGTAGACCTTCATGTAATTCTCAATCCTAAAAAATTCCTACAAATATTTTATCATAGGTAAGGATACTAGGTATAACATTATCATAGGATGACCTTGAGTTCAAAGGATAAAATCTATCCCATATACACTCTTTGAGGAGGTTTATTTTTTCTTCACTTAGGATAGGTCCATGATAATAATGTTGGAGTAAAATGGTATTTACCTAATTAAATTTTTAATTACTTAGGCCCCTTTTCACTCTATCTACTTAAGCTTACTCAATTCATATAATTTTTTATGTCTCAAGTCATAGGATGAGGACACATGCCATGAACCAATTTTATCCTCACCTAGGGTTTTTATAGGATTATTTATTTATTTATTTTTCTTGTTCATTTTATAAGGATTCTTCATTGTATTATCCTTAGTAAGTAATATTTACAGATTAATGATGATTCATATTTTGCATCAATAGCTCTTAGCCTCCATTTATTTTCATTTTCTCTCTTTGTGTGGTAGGTGTTTGATTGTAGGAAATCCTTGGGACCTATAGGGTTGATGAATCAAATCCAACAACCAATAGATATCAATATTCCATTAAATCCTCTCATGTAGCTTATTTAAGGAATTTTTCAAAGTTTCCTATCCTTATCAAGTCACTAATTTGATCCTCTTGTCCAAAATATTCTGATAAACATGATCAAAGACCTATTCCTTATATTAATGATTGTGATGGTGCTAATTTGGTGCACACCTATCATCAAGAAAGTGGACCTTAATATCATTTCCAACCCTAAACTATTCCTAAAAAGATTTTCATCATAGACAAGGATACTAGGTATAACAAAACCAAGAAAACTTGCATAAGCCCTCTTCTCCTTATTTATATGATGGGTAGGATAAGTCACATATTAAACACTTTGAAAAAACTATTATAAGATATAAAAAATTAAAATATACTACCATCAAGAAGATGGAACTTCATGTCATTCCCAATCCTAAATATTGTAGGAGAATCCATGATCATTGATAATCTTGTGTCAACCAAAAATGTTTCCTTGCTTTGTTTTGTATTTTCAATAATGGCTAATGTGGGGAATTAATTATTTTAATTTCCAAATATTGTAATTTTCCCCTATGATAATTTGTAATTATAATTTTAGAGGTGGATTTACTTTGGTAAATGTTTCAAGGGCATCTCATAGGAATATTCTAGCCTAGGTGTCCATTTCAAGGTGGAGATCACTCATCAATGCATGTCCTTACATGTTATTTGTATGATTTTCATGCTCTTGCATGGGGTGCCCAAGTTTGCATGTTGGTGCATCTTCTTTCTTAGAGCCGTCAGATTTGTTGGAGTCGTTGGAGAATAATGAAGCACATGGGATTGACCAAATTTGATTGGCCATGGTTTAGGTACCCATGTGAAGGTCATGTGAGCATTGAGTAATTTTTTATTATTTTGTGATTTATTCTCCAAATGGGGCGTGGGTTTTCCAAGGTGGTGTTTTTCTTGTGGTTTTGGAAAACCATAGTGGTTTTTCTCATTCAAAAACTTCTATATTATGATGCTGTGTCATTTGGAGAGGGGGATTTGAAGTTTTTGTAGGTTGAAATGGGTAGATGCTGAAGGATTTTGAGGAGGATGTATGACTCCATGATTGTATATTTTTTCCTTTAAAAAGACCATAAGTGAAGGGAGGTTGTGAGCTCCCATGTTTTTAATCCATTTCAATTTGAAATAATATGATATATGTTTATGCCTTCTTACAATTTGTTGTGTGGTTGTTTGTTTCAAATTTGGGGGCATAGTTCTTGGAGAAGGAGACCGAGACTTCATGTTTTTTCAGGTTTGAAGGTGTTTTAACAACAAAAAATAAAATTTTAGGTTGCAATTTTATTGCATCAGGGACTTCTCATTGAAGATTATAGATTGAAGGAGCTAGAAGCTATAGGAAGGGGATAGATTGAAGGAGGTCAATTTGAGATTGATCTTTTCTATTTGTAATAGAATTATATCAATAATATTTTAGTTTTTTAATGGATTACATCAACCCATATGGCTGCAAACAATCTAATTTCAGATTTTCTATGTTTTACATGTAATTTCATGATATTTTGAATAAGAAACCATAGTTAATTCTTGTAGATTTATGAGTTGTTTCAAACCATTTATAAGTTGCATTTTCATATTGTTGGGGTTTGTGATTGAGGGTTGGATCCTCTTACATTAGTGGTACCAGAGTGAGATTTCTTGAGTGTGAATGAATAAGCATCGATGTGAGGCAATTTTCACTAGGACCTGGGGTGGAGAGTGTTGAGGATTTGTAAAAAGATCACTGAGTGAGGTAGTTTACATGTGTAGAATCTGAGGGTTTTGAAAATTTATGTTAAGGATTTGTGAGGCCTTAAGGATTGAAAAGAGGAAGAAGAAAATGAATTTTTTCATTGGATGGATTTTGAGGATTCTTGGATTTGAGAAAATAAAATAAAGAGATCAAGAATAAATAAGAGTTGGAATGATAAATTTGAAGTAGTAGGTGAAAGAAATGGAAGCAAAGATTGAAAGGATAAAACAATAAGAGAGGATAGATGGAGGTAATTGTGATTATCTTTCTAATGATATTTTTATTTCAGGAAAGAAAGATGATGTAACAAGGTGTCATGCTTGTGGAACATACGAAGAAGAAGATGATGAATACAAATAAATTGATTTACTTGAAGCTGAGACATGTCTTGTTGAAGGCATAATGGTGCAGAATGAGGAGGTTGTATATGAAAAAGAAGAGGTTGTAGTAGAAGTTGATATGATGGAATTTGAGTGTCCTAAGTATGATGAGGTGATTGGTGAGGAAGGAGGAGATCCCCTCTCAAGAGAGGAGATAAGGAAGATAAAAGAGTTATTTATAGCCAAAGAAAGTGTAGCAATTGTGTTAGATGAAGATGTTGTAGCGATAGAGCTTGAGAAGGTTACAACAAATAAAGAGGGTAAAGAAGATTTATATCAATAAAAGAAGAGTGGCTTGCAAAACTTGTTGATGGATGTGAGAAGATAAATATTATAGTGAAGGATGAAGAAGATGATGTTGGAGAAGCAAAAAGGATGTGGTAAATTCTGATTTTGAGATTAAAAATGATGATTATATACCTTGTATAGAAGAGATTATAGCTGTAGAAGATAAAAAATATAGTTGCAGATTGGTATGTGGATGTTGCATGTTTGTGTATAGAGGTTGTAGATGCTGGTGTAGGAGGAACTTGATGGAGGTGGTCGGTTTGTGATGGGTTGGATCTCACAAAGAAGGAAAGAAAGGAAGAAGAGATGTGGTGAAGGAGGATGGTCTATGGTGGATGTAAGTCCATGATAGAAAGCAAGAATAAAGTGCACACTTGGTGGAGGATGACAACTTTCCCAGCTAAGTGTTGGAAGAGATGGAGGAAGAAATTATTTTGTCTAATTTAGTGATGGAGTTTTCATAGGATTGCTTGCAATCCAAAAGGGTGGTACTACAACTCAACTCCATTTTGTGAATCCATTTTCACAATATTTTTCCTACCTTTGGTGTCTGATGCAGGAGCATCCATGGGCATTGATAACCTTACATCAACCAAAAATATTTCCTTTCTTTGTTTTGTATTTTCAATAAGGTATAATGTGTGGGGAATTAATTATTTTAATTTCTACATATTGTAAATTTCCCCTATGGAAATTTGTAATTGTAATTTTGGAGGTGGATTTACTTTGGTCAATCTTTCAAGGGCATCTCAGAGGAATATTCTAGACTAGGCATCCATTTCAAGGTGGGGAACACTCATCAATGCATGTCCTTGCATGTTGATTTGTATGATTTACATGCTCTTGCATGTTGGGGAACCCAAGTTTGCATGTTGGTGCATGTTCTTTCTTAGAGCCTTCGGAGAATAATGAAGCAAATCGGATTGACCAAATTTGATTGGCCATGGTTTAGGTACCCATGTGAAGGCTATGTGAGAATTGAGTAATTTCTATTATTTAATGATTTATTCTCCAAATGCAGCATGGGTTTTCCAAGGAGGTGTTTTTCTTGTGGTTTTGTAAAACCATAGTGGTTTTTCTCATTCACAAACTTCTATATTATGATGCCTTGTCATTTGGAGAGGGGGCTTTGGAGTTTTTGCAGGTTGAGATGGGGAGATGCTGCAAGATTTTGAGGAGTATGTATAACTCCATGATTGCATATTTTTTCCTATAGAAAGCCCATGTTTGAATGGAGCTTGTGAGCTCCCATGTTTTTAGTCCATTTCAATTTGAAATAATATGAAAAATGTTGCCACCTTCTTACAATTTGTTGTGTGGTTGTTTATTTCAGATTTGGGGGCATAGTTCTTGGAGAAGGAGACCGAGACTTCATGTTTTTTCAGGTTTGAAGGTGTTTGAACAGCAATAAAAAAACTTTTAGGTTGCAATTTTATTGTAGTAGGGACTTTTCATTTAAGTTTGTAGATTGAAGGAGCTAGAAGCTACAAGAAGGAGATAGATTGAGAGAGGTCAAATTGAGATTGATCTTTTCTATTTGTAAGAGACTTATATCATTCATATTTCAGTTTTGTAATGGATTCCATTAGCCAATATGGCTGCAAACAATATGATTTCATATTTGCTATGTTTTACATGTAATTTCATGAAATTTTGAATAAGAAACCATATTTACTTCTTGAAAATTTATGAGTTGTTACAAACCATTTATAAGTTGCATTTTTAGATTGTTGGGGTTTGTGATTGAGGGTTGGATCCTCTTACATCACTAAACCATTCCTACAAATATTTTCATCATAGACAAGGATAATATATATAACATTATCATAAGATGACCTTGGATTCAAAGGAAAAAATCTATCCCATATACACTCTTTGAGGAGGGTTTTTTTCTTCCCATTAAAGTTAATAATTTAAATTACAAAATGATGAATATTTTTTTTATTTTATTATTTGGTGCAGTCATGGATGGAGGGTCCAAAAAGGATTGTCCAACCATGCAACTTAGAGTTCAATATAGTGAAAAATAACACAAGAATATGCTCAA
Source organism: Sequoia sempervirens (assembly GCA_007258455.2). NCBI lineage: Eukaryota > Viridiplantae > Streptophyta > Pinopsida > Cupressales > Cupressaceae > Sequoia > Sequoia sempervirens. Next base: position 174,024 of record VDFB02324164.1, on the reverse strand, counting down.
TAAACATGAACTATCATCGATGCAACAACTCACACTCTTACATGCATCATATGCCTTATATGAAAAATAATTATTGCTCATAGGCTTGCTGCAAGGGCATTATAGATATGAAAATTGACACAAGGACTTATTGCATCCCACAACCTAGAAGGTTGGATTGAATTGCGAACTACTTGATTAAATACTAAACTACTTTCCAAATTATTACAAAGGATCTTAAATATGAATCTCTAGCTCCCAATATGATTTGTGTCGGCCTTGAAGGCTTACAAACCCAAATGAATGATCAAGCATGTAGGTCGGGCTCAAACATGAGAAGATAACACATTGATAAATGAAATGAAATGTGGATCTCCAAGAAAGTTCCCCTTGGACCTAAAATGCTTGAATGATGTTCCATTAAGCTCTGCACATTCTAGAAAAAGGTCTACACAACAAAACTAGACTAGGTCACCCCAAATACTCTAACTGAGAATGACAATGAAATTCTGAGAGTGATAACTCTCTGTAAACAAATGTAGATCTCCTAAAATCTAGATATGTTGTAGATGACCTCGTGTAGGACTTATATATTTCTCCATGAGTTGAGAAATGATAATGTGGTAAAATATAGAATGAAATGCTAAAACAACTACATACTGAACTAGAAGAAAATAAATGTTTTTGGTTGATACCAGATTGCTTTACAACCATGGATGCTCCTGCATCAGACACTCGAGGTTGGAAGAAAAGTGAGTCCCTCACTTTACAGGGGCTAGAGGAAAACCAAAATGGTCCACCTTAGCTTGAGAAATCCATGATGAATCCTCCTCTAGTCTTCCTTTCCAATTTACCAGGTAATCCTTGTACTCTTTGTTCCTAGTGCTCCTTCCAATTCTTGAATCCAAGATCTTCTCAATCTTCTTTGGTAGTTGATGTGGCAACTGCTCTTCCAATCCAAATTCTTTGTTACTCCCACTTGACTATCCTTCATGGTACTTATAGATGTGTGCAACATTGAAAATAGGTGATATACCAAGTGTCTTTGGTAACTCCACTTAATATGCATTTCCTGAATCAAACTTTATGAGAATCTTACATGGTCCAATCTTCCTCATCTTCAACTTATTATGTGTTCCTACTAGAAACCTTTCCTTTTTGAGATATACCATAACTTCATCTCCAATATAAAATTCCTTGTCTCCTTTTTTCATCTACCTTCTCCTCATACTTACTGTTCATGTCCTCCAAGTGCTCTCAAACCCGACTATGCAATGTTTCCATGAATCCTATAAATTCTTCTACTTCTTCACTCCCCTTAGCTATCATATTGATTTCTTTGAGCTCTATAACTCGTTTGGGATGTATTCTGATCACAATATCAAATGGTGTCTTCGATGTGCTCTAGTTTACTAAATTATTGTATGCAAACTCTACTTGTGGTAGAACTATATCCCAATTTCTTACCTTATCTCCAACTAAACATATCAATAGGTTACTTGAAATATTGTTCACTACCTTTTTTTTTCCATCTATTTATGGGTGATATGTTGAGCTAAACTTCATATTTGTCTTCATTTTCTTCCACAATATCCTCTAAAATTATCCAATGAACTTGGTGTCCCTGTTTGAAACTATAATTTTTGATAATCCATGCAATCTCACAGTCTCCTTGAAAAATAGATCAATAACATGCACAACATCATTAATCTTCTTACAATGAAGGAAATTTTTCATCTTAGAAAATCTATCCACTACTACCATTATAGAATCATATCCTCTCTATGTTCTTGGTAATCTTGATATGAAATCCATGCTTATATCTTCCCAAGGTCTCTTCGGTACTATCAAAGGCTTTTATAATCTAGTACTCTGACTACTCCCTTTTGCTACTTGATAACTTTCATAACTTTGACATAATTCCTAACATCCTTTTATATTTGCGACCAAAAATAGTTCTCATTCACCAAAGCTAATGTCTTATCTACCCCAAAATGTCTTGCTAGTCCTCCACTATGCTTCTCCTTAATCAAATTATCCCTCATTGAAATCCTTGGAATACACAATTGATTTCCTTTGAACAACATGTCTTCCTGAATGAAATAATCAAACCATTGACTCCTATCTGCCACTATTGGTTTCTTACATGCACTCCATGCTTCAACAAGATCTAGATCATTCTCATACATATGCTTCGGTTCTTCAAAACCCAATACTTCCATCTTCATCTTTGTCAACAAATTCCTTCTTCTACTTAATGCATATGTAACTTTTTTTAGCTTGCCACTCCTATGCTTCATCACAAATGTATAACTCTGCCCATATCATATGTCTCTAGTTTAGCTTACCCTAACTATTCAAAAATTGCAAAGCTTGATGATCAATATACAACACAAAATCCTTAGGTAGCAAATAATGTATCCACTTCTTTAAGGCTTGAATTATGGCATAGAATTCCTGATCATAAACTAACTATCTCCTTCTGGCATCATTCAACTTATCACTAAAATAAGCTATTGGTCTCCCTTCTTAACTCAACACTGCTCTAATTGTATTTCCACTGGAATCATAATCAACTTGAAATAATTTGTCAAAATCAGGCAATGCTAACACTGGTTGCTCTATCACCTTTTTCTTTAGTAATTCAAAACATCTTTGTGCTTCGAATGTCCACTTAAATTCTTTCTTATCTCCTCTCATTATTTATATCATAGGTGTGCAAATGCTACTAAATCTCTTAATAAATTTCTAGTGGAAACTTTCCAATCCATGGAATGGTATCTCCTCTCCAATGTTCACCAGTGTAGGCCACTCAACAATTTCTCTAACCTTCTCAGGTTCCATCTTCAATCCTTCAATAGAAATGACAAATTCCAAGTATACTAACTCTATCTTTATAAAGCTACACTTATTGATGTTTATTGGAAACTTATCATCTCTTAACGTCTGTAATACTTTTCTAATGTGCTACAAATGCTCTGATCTATTCTTACTAAAAATTATAATATCATCCAAATAGACAATAAAAAACTTACCCAAAAATTGCTTCATCATCAACCTCATGAAAGTGCTAGGTGTATTAGTCAATACAAAAGGCATCACTAATCACTCATACAATCCCCCATTCATCTTAAATTCATTCTTGCATTCATCTCCTTCTTTGATTATGATTTGATGATACCCACATTTTAGGTCAATCTTTGTAAAATACTTTGCTCCACTCAAACAATCCATAATGTCATCCATACTTGGCAATGGGAATCTATAATTGACAGTGATCCTATTGATTTCTCTCAATTCTATACACATTATCCATTCTTCATCTTTCTTTGGTGCCAATACAATAGGTACCACACATGGGATTAATCTCTCTTTGATCAATCCTTTCCTCAACAACTCTTATATTTGTCTGTTCAACTCCATATTTTTTGCATGTGTCATCCTATGTGCTGCTTTGTTAGGAAAAATTTCTCTAGGTATTAGAGATCTATATGATTACTAATGCTCTATATTAGTGGTTATCCATCTGGTACATTCTCTGATATGATATATTCATACTCTGTCAACAGTTCTACTACTTCTTCCTTCTTTGGGGTAGAATTCTCTACCTTCAAACTACTACACTTCCTTGGAATAAATTCAAAACTCATATTCTCATGTCTTAATCCTTCCAGAAACTTCCTTCCATCTACCAAAAATAGTCTGGAAGTTCTACAAACTTCATTTTTGTCCTCTTCCTCCAAAGGTATCAATTTAATTATCTCTCCATTTGAATTCATAGTATAGGTATTTATTCTTTCATCATGTATTGCTTTCCTATCATATTTCCATGGTCTTCTTAACAATAAATGACATGCATCCATAGGCATAATATCACACAATACTTCATCATGATATGACCCTATATGAAATTTCACCAAGCACTGCTCATTCACCAAGATCTTATGTTCATCTTAAATCCATGCTATCTTATACGGCTTTGTATGTTTCAATATCTTCAAATTAAACTTGGTCACCATCTCTTCTAAAACTATATTGTCAACACTACCACTATCAATGATAACTTTACATATCTTTCCTCAAGACTTACATCTTGTTTTGAACAAACTCTTCCTTTGCAATGGTTCTTCAGTCACTTCTTCATGCATCAAATCTCTCCTCTTTACCAATGATTCACCTTTCTTAGGTTTCCCAACTAAATTAAGGGATCCAATAGGTTCTTCATCGACATAAGATACTGTTCTGGTATGCTCAGTTCTTTTACTAGTACTTCCTTGATGACATTCAAATGCTCTATGTCCTTCACCTCAACACTTGAAACAAGTTCCTCTAAATTATCGCTTCTTACATATTCCTTCATCACTCCTATATCCATCATTATGGTAGGAATTATGACCTCCTCTATCATGTTGCAGTAGAAATTTTGATCCTCTCTTCCTTTGGGATATGAATTATTGTCCTTCTCTTTACTATAGTAGGGTTTTCCATCCTTATTTTTCTTTGCATAAGGTCTTCTTTCTCTGGATTGTGATCCACTTCTCTATCTTTGCTCAAAATTCATGTTCAACTTTTCCTCTACCTTTAATGTAAATTGGTATGCTTCTTCAACTGATGTCATCTTTACCAAGATCAACTCTTCTTGGATGTTTTTTCTTAGTCCATTGATGTACCACACAATCTTTTCTGTACTCACTTCACTATGTACAACCCTGATGATCATCTTGTAGAAATCTTCATTGCACTCTTTCACAAACTTCTCCTTTTTCCTTAGGTTCTACAATCTTTTCAACAATTCAAGCTCATAATAAATAGGTATGAATTGATTCTTCAACTTTTTCACCATCCTATCCCACTTTGTGATTTTCTCCTTTCCTCTACTATTCCTATCGAATTGAACTTCTTTCCACCATATATTAGCATGCCCTTTCAACTTGGTTTTTTCAAATCTCTCTCTTTTCAAATCTTCAATTTCTTCATATTCAAAGTATTCTTCTATATCATTGATCCAATCTATCAATTCCTCAAGGTTTAAATTTCCCACATAATTTTGAATTTCAATTCTAGGTCGCTTATCAATCTTAGAAATAGCCTTTAATATCTTTACCTGATTTGAATCTTCTTTTTCTTCTAGGTTTTCTTCATTTTGATTTGTAGCATGATCTGATTCATCATTATCACTTTCATCTGCATGTCTGGGTTTTAGACTTCTCCTTCTATCTTCCTCTACAACATCCAATCATACTCTCATTGCTTGCATCATTTTCAACATCTCATCCATCCTTTCAACAACATTCTCCACAATATGTGTTTTCCTTGGTGACATATCTCTCCTTGGATCCGGTGCAACTACCTCAATTTGGTGATCTAGATACAAGGGTTTCAACTTCCTCACAATCGATGATCAATTGAAAACACATGTAGTTTTCCTTAGGTTGGTGATTTTTTCACCACAAGGAATGACTTCAAGTTTCACAAAACTCACTCTAATACCACTTGGTGTAGTCACAAATGGAGGGTCCAGAAAGGACTATCCAACCATGCAACTTAGAGTCCAAAACAATGGAAAATAACACAAGAATATGCTCAACAAATAGGAACTATCATTGATGCAACAACTCACACTCTTACATGCATCATATTCCTTATATGAAAAATAATTAGGGCTCACATGCCTACTAAAAGGAAATTACAGATATGAAAATTGGCACAAGGCCTTATTACATCCCACAACCTTGAAGGTTGGATTGAATTATGAACTACTACTGATGATCTACTTAATTAAATACCAAATTGATTTCTTAATGATTACAAAGGATATTAAGTATTAACCTCCAACTCCCAATATGATTTGTGTTGTCCTCAAGGGATTACAAACCCCAATGAATGATCAAGCGTGTAGGTCAGCCTCAAACATGAAAAGATAACACGTCAATAAATGAAATGAATTGTGGATCTCCAAGAAAGTTCCCCTTGGACCAAAAATGATTTAATGATGTTCAATTAATCTCCACACATTTTGAAAAAGGTTTGCACAACAAACCTGGGCTAGGTTAGTCCCAAATGCTCTGATGAGAATGACAGTGAAATTTTGAGAGCGATAACTTTCTACAAACAAATGGAGATCTCTTGAAATATAGATATGTTCAAGATGACCTTGTGTATATCTCATATCCTACTCCATGAGCTAAGAAATTATAATGTAGTAAATTTTGGAATGAAATGCTTAAACAATTACAAACTAAACAAAAATAAAATAAATGTTTTTGGTTGATATAGGATTGCTTTACAACTAGGGATGCTCTTGCATCATTAGTTATATAAATTTGTAATTTTTGAACATGATAAACTTAACATGTACATGTTTAACATTTTGAAATGTACAAGTAATTATTTATTTATTTTTATTTTAATTGTAAAAGCAAGTGACCTTCACATTACATTTCAATGAACCAAATACTAGAGTATGCATTTTTATTAGAATAATTTTTATAAAATATTTAACCCCCATGTAAAACCCCTATGTAAAACCTCCTCACTTGAAAAAATCCCACTTTAAACCCCTCACCCCCTCCATTGATAAACTATAAATGAAAACATAACCGTGCTAAAAAGAAAAAACTATATTTAATCCAAATTTTACCTGCTAAATTCCCCCACATGTAGCATGGTTCACATCTTCAATACAAACCATTGTTAATTTAATTAGGTCAATTGATGTTGATATAGATATATTTTGCATTTAGAAAGAGGAGATAAGAAAATTCTATGTAGATGGACTATTGTATAGATAGATTCTCAATTTACACATTACTAAACAAATAATAGCCCCATATTCATTGACCTCTGCACAAATCAACACATACCTCCAAACAAAAAAATAATTTCAACTAGGTGGTGTAGGCATCCAAATATTGTCACATTTTAGGAGTGATGGTGGATGGTCTTTCACCTTCCGCCACATGCCAATTTTGAGGTTTCATTGTATTTTTTGAGAAAATTATGGGTAAAACTTGAATTGGGTTTGATTCCCAATTATTTTGACATTAGATAATTCTAGGGTGTTGGTGGTGACATGCCACACCATAGGACATGGGCACATGTCAATCCAAATTTACCCATGCATGTTTCACCCATTATTGCTCCTTCTTCACCTAATATTCTTGCACCCATTTACTAGTGGAAAATAGTTTCGCCATTAGGCGCATTGAGTAGGCTCTTGGGAAATCTATTTGACCAAGCTACCCAAATGACAACTAAAGTTAGTGGTAGAGAGCATGAGGGAGATGGTGTTGGTCCTAGTACCTCACACATGTCAATGCCATGTGAACATTACAATCAACCATGATATGGTCTTGCTTGTGCATCCACTTCAAGAGCTACACCAGAGGAGTATTCATTCTTAGATTTAATATATGATCAACCTATGTAGAAAATGTCAGATTTCTTATGTAGAATGTAAATATTAAAATAAATAAATAGCTTGATCTATTTTAAAATATCATTTATCAATTAATAAATAATGAATTATATATTATAAAATATTTAGTGTAGACAATTAACTCAAGAAAATCATCTCAATTAGATCAATTATGTTTTATGTCGACAATTTTACAACTCAAAAAACCTTATGGGGTGGACCAATAAATTGACCCTAAAACCATAGAGTTCATTATTAAATATATAAATTTAATTAGTTTCTTCAAAGTAGATATATTTTAATACATATAATTTAATTCAAATACATGAATCTTGGGAGGGCATAAAATTCCATGTTGGATCAACCAAAAGGTATGGTGAGTACTCCTTTACATCAACTACTGTGCCCGAGTCATCCATGGCATGTAGTTAAAAATTGTAACATTTACACTTTGAATTAACTTGAAGTATATTTTTTTAATTTTAAAATCATTCTTGAATTTATATATTTATGTCTATATGTATGTAGGATGGTAGCACTATCAAGGTAGCTACTATTCCTACCACTTGTAAGGGACAATTTCATGAGTGGTCCATAACATTATAGGTAATATAGTAAAATTTCTATGCAATTTATAGGTCTTTTATATGTACATGTTTTAGTAAATAGTCAAACTTAATTTGTACTTTAGTTGAATATCTTGGATTAGTAGATGAGATTCTTGGTGCAAAATTGATAGATACACTAGGGCAGCAGGATGTGGGAGCTGATGAACATAATATGGTACGTGCACGCACACTTGAGTTTAGATTTAAATAGTTAATTTCATGATTTTATAAATTAAATAATATTATTTAAATAATATACATATAGTTTTAAAAAAATTATTTGATTTCAAGTTTCTTTTTCTTCTATAGTGTGAGCCGGGTGCATCTAATTCATGTGGAACAAAGAGGCCTCTCCATTTTGGTGATGATAAAATATAAATATAATTTGACATTGGTTTCATGGACTATGGAATGTATTATTTTATGGACTATGATGTAGCTATTTTATATGTTGACTATGAGTACATTTTAATATCATTTATTATGTATTTTAATATTTCATCGAATATACATATGTTTACCATGAGTACATTTCAGTATGTTCTTTTGTTTCATTTTGTGTTCTTTTCTAATTTTTTCTTTGTGGAGAACCATTGATATGAATTTAATAATATTTTTAGAAATTATTTTATGTTCAAGACTATAGTTTGGAATAAAAGGTAAAATTTATGAATTGCTCAAAAAATTGATAGGCTCTCATATATAACAATAATATATGAATATAAATTTATATGTTTATATTACAAAGATGATTGTTGTTGTACCAAAAGATTGACCTGTTAATGCCCAATACAACTACTAGAGTTAATGAATCCATGAGAGGTGGTTAAGCCATGTCACGAACCTAAGTACTGTGTTGCACAACACAAGGAGACCAAGGGCGCACAACTTGCAACAATCCCCTCAACACAAGCGAGGGGTTCAAAATCGTGACCCAAGCTTTGACACCAATTGTTGCAAAGATGATTGTCATTATGCCAAAAGATTGACCCATTAATGCCCGATTCAACCACTAGAGTTAATGAATCCATGGGAGGCAGTTAAGCCATGCCACGAACCCAAGCGTTGTGCTACACAACACAAGGAGACCAATGACACACACTTTGCAACAGTTTCAATATTCTCTATGTATGTGGTTTAAATTAACTATTATTTTAATTTTTACACATTGTGCCTCTTGAAATATAATCCTAGAGAAAATTTGGCAACATAGAATGTAGAATGCGAAATTTGTTCCTCTTGAAAAATAATCCTATAGAAAATTTGGTAACATAGAATGTGGAGTTTATTTAATGTGTAATTTATAATATCACTTACAATCTATCTATATATTTAATTATGAATTCAAATCCAAGTACTTTCAACTTAAATCATAATTCAGTTTCACTTTCTAAATTTTATGAGCTTTCACACTCTAGCAATGGTAACAACTTCCAATTGGTTAAAACTTAAGTCAAACTCCTATATTTACAATAATTAAAAAATCTCAAATAAAGGTCTATCTATTTAAATTTAAACTTCTCACATATTTATTATTTTAAATAAAATTTAGATAAATATGGGTTCATTGTCTAATAAAATGCACTAACAAGCTCTGTTTGGGTCAACTAAGTAAACCACACATGTTTAAGGGGGGGTCACAAGGAAAGATCACAATAACAAAATTTGGTAAAGAAGTGACATGGATTGAATTTTTTAGGGGCAGTCCTAAGTTCAAGAATGATTTAGTTGTGTAGTTTAAGGCAAGGTTATTTCTAGTCAATAAGGTCATTTAAAGTATATATTTAAAAAGATAGTCCCTCTTATGAAAATAATCTTCTAAATAGTAGGTAGAAAATATATTTCACTTATAAACAAGGTAATAATAATCCCTAATTAATAATTATACTTAGGTACCTAATATGGCTTGTCTTGCTACCTATGCTTTCCTTAATTGATCCAATTATTACTGCTAAATGAAAACTATCAAAATTTTATTCAAGGGTAAAATTATTCTAATTAGGGGTAAAATAATCTCAAGTATGAATTTAATTGTGAAAAAAATGATCCCAATCTATAATAACTACAAGTTATATGTTATAAAGTTTAGTCAAGGATTAAGTGTTCTAATGATTATCGTAGTTCTATTTCCTTTTGCAACTTTTGAAAAGGTTTTGATGAGTCTTAAGATCTCAATTAATAATAATTATATATTTCTCATGAAGCATAAGTATGGAGACTAATATTATATAATTAGAGTAAATAATATTATAGAATTATTATTACTAACAAGTGTTGGCAACACAAGGGAAGACAACTAAGAGAGGGGGTGAATCAGTTGTCACATAAATTATACTTATTAAACTTATTCTCAAATTTGATAAATAAACATGAAAAAATAAACCATCAACACATCAAAACACACATAACACCAAGATTTTTTACGTGGAAACCCTGTTAGGGGAAAAACCACGGTGAAGGTTAATCCACAAGATTATACTCTGTTAAAAGTATAAAAGAATTATAAATGGGGAATGCACATGCATTCGAGCACAATGCCTAGAGCTCACTACTCAAATACAAAAGGCTTACTACCCAAAGGAAGACACACTATTCTACAGTCACATTTAAATTACATCCAGAAGATTTTGAACTAAGAAAATAGCATCTTCTAATGCCTGATTACAGTTTCGGTTAAGAACATAAACACTTCTTTTTGCTCACTCTTCTTCACACTTTACTTCTACCTTCAAAATATTAGAACATTATTCACACACAACAATGAGCATACATTACACACCACTTGCTTCAAATGGTATAAACAATCGATCATATATATCCACAACTAAGGATTACATCAACTACATGTCGGCCCAACAAAATATAAAATGTGTACAAACTGTCGGCCCAAATCAATAAATAATTTATCAATGCGAACCAAACAATGTTAGCCACAACATAGTAAGGACCCAAAATAACATCCTCAAACATGAAACGCTTTAAAAAATTATGCCTCGAAGATCTGCAACACACTACAATCACCCTGTCAGCCATGATCATGAAAAACATGAAATCACAAAATAAAACCACCAATCGTGAGCACAACGATCAATGAAAACCAGAAACATAGATATAGCACGATCTAAAAACATCCACAAGCATCATGAATCACCACAGAAGCATCCACAACAAATCAAATTACTAGAATCACATTATCTTCTTTCAAGAGCACCAACTAAAGCAACAAAACAACTGTCAGAACATAGATACACATAACTCAATCAAATCTTCATGTGAACCTCTAGAACTTCATGTGGATAAACTAGATATAATTTTCAACAAACCCTTTAATCCACAACCTCTTATCATCAATATATTGAGCTAGCCACCATGCTGAACTTCATTGCATCACTAACAACCTGCAACTTATTTTATTACAATTTTCTCAATATCCTCGACATATACAACCTTAAAGACATTAATTCCAATAGTGTTGACATCAATGACAACCACATATCAGCAATATCCAACAATCTCCCCCCTTGGAATTGATGGCAACACATGATGTGAAAAACACCATCAACACAACTTTCTCTTAGCACTTTCTCCCCCTTAGATTTTGACTCTTTTCTCCTTAACTCTTTCATATTTTTCACATGACTCTTCTCCCCCTTTCACATCAATGACAAAGATACACATTATCTTTCTCCACACAAGCTCTAAACCACATTTCTGAACATCTAACTACTCCCCCTAAGTAGCAGCCACCACAACATCAATCTGGATCACAAGATATGACTATGAAATGCACGGTCTGATGCAAGTCAATTCATATTAGATTTTGATTAGGAGGGGTAATCACCCATAGCTTCCCTTTGAGATACTAAAAGTATCCTTAGGAAAGGGCTTGGTAAAGATATCTACAATTGTTCCTTAGTGGGCACATACTCCAATCTGACTTCCTTTTCACTCACTTCTCTCTCAAAAAGTGAAACTCAATAGATATATGCTTGGTTTTTTAATGCAGCACTGGATTCTTCGAAATGTTAATTGCACTTGAATTATCATAGAATATAGAAATAGGTTCATCATACAAGACTAGATGATATCTTTCAACATTTGCTTCATCGACAATACTTGAGTACAATTGTTAGCAATAGCAATGTATTATTCCTCTACAGTAGATAAAGAAATGGCATTCTGCTTCTTACTTAACCATGAAATTAGCTTCTTTCCCAAGAAAAATGCACCACCATTGGTACTCTTTCTATCATTCACATCTCCTACCCAATCAGCATAAGTAAAAGCACTCAAAGTAAGGTCATCTTCTCTAGGATACCATAGGCCAAAATCAATTGTCCCCTTCAAGTACCTGAAAATCCTCTTTACAGCTATCACATGAGATTCCTTAGGATCAGCTTGAAATCTTAAAACAATGCATATGACATTCATGATATTAGGTCTAGTTTGAGTCAACTAGAGAAATCCACAAATCATGGGTCTGTATCTAGTCTTATTTGTTTTAGGAGAATCATCATCTTATGTTAACTTACAATATATGGTCACCATAGGTGTACCAACAGGCTTTGAATCTTCCATACCAAACTTCTTCAGCAGTTCTTTCACATACTTGGACTGAGATATAAAGATCCCTCTATCTAGCTAAGTAATTTGAAATCCCAAAAAGAATTTTATTTCCCCAATCATAGACATCTCAAACTCACTCTGCATCTCATCAACAAACTCCATGCACAAACTATCATCTCCTCCAAAAATTATATCATCAACAAAGACTTCAACAATCAAATCTTTATCATGATCAATCTTGAAATACAAATTACTATCAGCAGTACCTTTATTAAATCCAAGCTTCAACAAATACTTGTCTAATCTAACATACCATGCTCTTGGGGCTTGCTTAAGTCCATGCAATGCTTTCTTCAACTGGAAAACCATATCTCCCTGATCAGTCAATTGGAATCCATCAGGTTGCTCAATATACACTTCTTCTTCCAGTTCACCATTTAGAAATGTTGACTTGACATCCATCTGATAAACCTTGAAGTTTTTGTAAGAAGCATAAGCAAGAAATAGTCTCATAGCTTCAATCCTAGAAATAGGAGAAAAAGTTTCTTCAAAGTCAATTCCTTCCATCTGAGAATATCCTTTACACACAAGTCTTTCTTTGTTTCTAACAACTTCACCTTGCTCATTCAGTTTGTTTTCAAAGACCCATTTAATTCCAATTACATTTTTGTCCTTAGGTCTAGGAACAAGAATCCATGTATCATTCTTCTCAATTTGTAGTAGTTCTTATTTCATTGCTTCCACCCAATATTCATCTTTGCATGCTTCATTGACACTATTAGGCTCAATCTTTGAGATCAAACAATATTCTTCTGCAATTCTTCTCCTAGTTTGAACACCTTTGTTCTTATCACCAATAATCTGATCTTCTGAATGATTTATTCTTACATACCTTGGAGTCTTAGGGTGTTCTTGAACTTCAGGCTCTTGTTATCTCACTTCTGCACTTACACTAGTTCCTTCCTCTTGATTTTACTAATTCACCAGAATGATCTAAACTTGATTTGAAGTCTGAACTTTCTTTTCTTTATCTGAACTATCATTTTGATCATCTAAATCATATCCATAGGTTCTAGTTTTTCTAACTGTGTCCTCATCAACCTTGACATTAGCACTTTCAATCACTTTCCTCAATCTCTTATTGTAGCACCGGTAGGCTTTACTTTTAGTAGAATAACCAAGAAAGATTCATTCATCATTTTGAGCATCAAACTTTCCTATATCTTCATCTCTTTTGATATAACATTTACTCCCAAAATTTTTGAAGTATCTAACAGTAGGCTTATGGCCATACCATAGCTCATAAGGAGTCTTACCTATATCACCTTTGACATATACTCGATTGAGAGTGTAAATGGCAGTACTCATAGCTTCTCTCTAGTAGATATGTAGAACATTTCCTTCCAACATCATAGTCCTAGGAGCTTCTTGAATTGTCATGTTCTTCCTTTCAACAACTCCATTTTGTTGAGGGGTCCACGAGGCAGATAATTGTCTCTTTATCCCATGCTCTTCACAAAAATAATTAAACTCACAAGAAGTGAATTCACCACCTCTATTTGATCTCAAACATTTAATCTTTAGACCTATCTATGTCTCAACCATAGCCTTAAAAATCTTGAATTTCTCTAGAGCTTCATATTTTTCCCTTAAGAAAGTAACCCACATCAATCTAGAATAATCATCAATAAGTAACATGAAATACCTGTCTCGTTGTAAACTTTTTGTTAGTGTAATTAATATTTAATTACACTTGCATAGCTTTACTTAGGTATATTTTAATTCCTAGGTTAATTATTATCATCCTTATCTTGTTGAGCTATCTTGTTGCTCAAGATAAGATTAGGGTTATGCATACTTTTCTTTTATAAAGAAAATCATCTCATGTAATTATGAATTCCTGAATAATAATATTTTGCACATCTTTTTGCAATAGCTTTACTTTTTCTTTTTCTTTTCTCTTATGTGGAAGGTTTTTTGGTTTGCGTGTCTAATCTTGGTTTCTGACATGGTATCAAAGCGTTGATTTGCAACCCCTTCTCATATTTTTTTGAAAAAATCATTATAGAGTTCGTTCAGGATTCCTTGAGGGTTTCATGCCTTGAGTTCATCTATGCAACATTTTGGAGTAGATCAGGCTTCACCATTGGATTCAGAGTGCTGGAAAAAGTCAAGATTGGCTTTTATTTTGCAGATTTTGGTCATCGTTTGCTAGATCTGTGAGGGTTTCAGGCTCAGAGATTTTTTACAAGCTCTGGGGGTATCCAAATTTTTGGAGCATTTTGAGCACAAACGGAGGTCACCATCGTGTTCGCAGGGCCAAAAACCCTAAAAATGCCTTTTGTTTCATTGATTTTGGTGAAAGTTGATTCTGGGAAAAAAAAATTGCCAGGGAGGTTGTATGGCCCTCCAGCACGCAGTATGAGGCAAAAATTTCAAAAAAAAAAATTGAAAATTTTGCAGAAAATTATGCACTTCCAGTTCAAATAGGCAAGCGCCACCACCGCACCACCCGGTGGCCAACAGGAGTGGTGTCCACCAGGCGGCACCACCTCCTCCACTGATCTGCCCATCAGCCCCCGTGAGCTCCTTTTGGCTCCACCTTGATCACATGGAGGACTGGGGGCCCTCCGCCAGCCCCTGAGGGCTTTCCTCCCTGCAGTCATGGTCCTATGGTGGACCAAGGGCCCGCGCCTAGCCCCCGACTGACAACAAAATATTCTGGAAAATATAGAGTATATATTGGTGGCCGAGAAAATTTTTCGGCAAGGGGGTGTTTTTTACCCCAACGGCCTCTAGGCTATCAAATTTTTACTCGTGAAGTGCTGACGTTAGCGGATGTACGACACTCTTTGCCCCCTCCTAACCCCAATTTTCCTTCAAGGAGCAGTTTTTTTTCTTTTTGGCATAACTTGGGCATACGGTATCAAAATCGGGAAAACAAGATATCACTAGAAAGCTGGTTTCGAGCACTTTCTTGTGGTATAGTTTATTTTTCAGCATTTTTCTATTTAGTTGAATTTATTTCTGTTTGAACCATATGTTTATTTATGGCTTCCAAGCTCATAACTTTTTGCCACGATCTCTGATTTTCATCATCTTTGCGGCATTGGAAAGGTATTGAGGAGCCCTAAATTGATGTTCATGGACATTTTTTTGTATATGTCCCAGGTTGATCGTTATTCCAGATTTGTCCCGATGGGTGTTTTTGAGATTACTTGGATGTTTTGGTAGTTGGAAGGGTGAAACTTGAATATTTTCACTTCGTTTTAGTACCACATCATTTTATTTTATTTTTATGCATGTTTAGCATTCTCTCCTTTTGCAATCATTGGGTATTGTAATAAATGAACTGATATAAAGTTCCATCAGGGGGTTTCTTGCATAATAATATGATTAGAGTGTGCATGCACTTTGATCTTCATCTTGTTTTTATGACAACTCGCATGGGTTATATTTGGTTTCTTAGTTTCTTTTGGCCACATATTGTCTTAGCTTGACACATATCATATTCACATCATTTCACACTTCAGACTGGGAGTTTATGGTTATTGGTCTGCATTGGTTCATATCCTTTTCAATTTGAGGGCCATGTTTTTATGGTTAATGTTCCAGAGTCTTTATGGTACTTGTTCCCATGGAAGAGTTTTAGTCTTAGTTTAGCATCGACATCAAGAAACATGGTTTCTAGATTTTGTCATCATCTCATCTACTGTTGTTCATAGATTCCAGGGTTGTTCTAGTTTGTGAGTTTTCCAGTGTTTTGTGGCATCGGGTCTGTTGTTGCATTATTATGATTCTGCTTTGGTTTCTTGTAGACAAAAGTATCTTTCCTTGCTTGTTGTATTTCGGTTCCAGTGTTACTCCACAGTGTTCTTCCAGTGCTTCTTTGTAGCAGTCATCTCATTGTGGGGGGTTTTGTCCCACTGGGTTTTCCTTCTCTACCTCATTATTGCATTTGTACATGGGTACCTAATCAGGCCTTGTTGTCGGGACCCATTCATTCTTTCTTGCATTCATCTTAGTTTTAGGTGCATGCTCTTTTAGTCTCCCTAAGTTGCACTTATGGGGGTGTTAGTGTAATTAATATTTAATTACACTTGCATAACTTTACTTAGGTATATTTTAATTCCTAGGTTAATTATTATCATCCTTATCTTGTTGAGCTATCTTGTTGCTCAAGATAATATTAGGGTTATGCATACTTTTCTTTTATAAAGAAAATCATCTCATGTAATTATGAATTCCTGAATAATAATATTTTGCACATCTTTTTGCAATAGCTTTTCTTTTTTCTAATTTTCTCTTATGTGGAAGGTTTTTTGGTTTGCGTGTCTAATCTTGGTTTCTAACACTTTTGATTCTAGAAGGACCACACAAGTCAGTATGCACATGCTCCAACACTTCATTTGAACAATGTTGTATGCTCCAAAATGAAACTCTACTTCGCTTCCCTAACTGACATTCCTTGCATATAGTATTAGTAGGTTTTATCAACTTAGGAAGATCTCTCACTACCTGAGTAGAACTTATCTTGATAATATTATCAAATTTTACATGACACATTCTCCTATGCCACAACCAACTTTCATCAACTTGAGTAATTAGACAACTTTTACCAACAACATTTAGGTGAAAGATATTACCTTTTTTTTTTGTACCATATGCAATCACATTTCTGGAACTCCCCAATATTGTACACTTTCCATTCTTGAATTGATTATTGTATCCCTTTTCAACCATTTTTCCAACACTTAAGAGATTATGCTTCAAACCTTCCACATATAGAACATCATTAGTATCATGCTTACCATCAAGAGAAATGGATCCTCTGCCATAGATTACACCAGCTTTGTGATCACCAAATATTACAACACCACCATCATACTTTTCCAAGCTCTCAAATTTACTTTTATCACCTGTCATGTGATGAGAGCATCCACTGTCAATCACCCATTTACCTTTTTCTTCAACTCTAGTAGCTAGAGCTTTTTCCACATTTGTGCAACTACCAGATTCAGTAGGTACTGGATCATCTTCCTTGATAGCAATAAACACCCATTCATCCTCACTTAAATTCCCTTTATCAAATTCATCATCTATTACACCTTCATCAGCAGCAAAATAATGCTTTCTTTGGAATCTACGCTTGTTAGGTCTTGGCTTAGGAACTCTTTCTAGACACCTTGAGGAAAAATGACCTATCTTATTACAAGAAAAACAATTAATAGGCAATTTCCCTTTATACTTACCTTCTCCTCTGGCTTCCCTCTTGACAATAAGTGCTTCAAGCTCATCTAATTTACTCTCTTCTTCTTCAATATCTCTCATTTCCTTCTCATACTTGGACATTTTTCTAGAAGAACTTTCTCCTGGATCATATCTCTGCTTGTCTTTTCTAGAGATAGTAGCTTTGAATGCAGATTTTGTCTTAGGAAGAGAATCACCAAACTCACTTAACTCAAAAGCATTAAGCTTACTAATCAACATGTCTCTGGTTACATTTGTAATAATGTGGATCTCCTCAATAGCAGTAGCCTTGTGTTTGTATGCAGCAGGCAAGGATCTAAGCACTTTAGCAACAATCTCTGATTCTTCCAATGTTCCACTAGCACATCTGATACTACACATAAGTTCATTCACTATCTGCATAAAAGAAGTGATGTTCTCATCTTCACCCATTCTCAACATTTCATATTTCCCTTTCAGGCTTTGTAGCTTAGCAATCTTCATATGGGCTTCACCTTCATACAAAGTTTCCAACTTTTTCTAGATCTCATTAGCATTCTTCAGCTCCATTACATTTTTCATCTCGAAATCAGTCAGAGCACTCAACAATGCTTGCTTAGCCCTGATATTGTACTCAGCTTCCTTAATCTCACCTGCAGTAGAAGGACCATTTTGTGGGATGATATACCTATTCTTTGTAATTATCTAGTAAGGTTTACCAATGCATCTTAGATGACACTCCATTTGAGTGTTCCATAGAGAATAATTAGTTCCATCAAATCTCAAACTATCCTTCTTATATGTCGCCATCCTGGATCACCTCAAGCTATTAAACTTCTTCTGAGGAACCTACTCTGATACCAATTCTTGGAAACACAAGGGCAAACAACTGAGAGGGGGGGTGAATCAGTTTTCATAGAAATTATACTTATTAAACTTATTCTTAGATTTGATAAATAAACATGAAAGCATAAACCATCACCACATCAAAACACACATAACACCAATATTTTTTATGTGGAGACCCTGTTAGGTGAAAAACCATGGTGGAGGTTAATCCAAAAGATTATACTTTGTTAAAAGTATAAAATAATTATAAATGGGGAATGCACATGCATTCAAGCACACTTCCTACAACTCACTGCTCAAATACAAAAGGCTTACTACCCAAAGGAAGACACACTATCTTACAATCACATTCAGATTACATCCAGAAGATTTTGAACTGAGAAAATAACATCGTCTAATACCTAATTATAGTTTTGATTAAGTACATAAACACTTTCTTCTGCTCACTCTTCTTCACACTTTACTTCTACCTTCGAAATATTAGAACATTATTCACACACAACACTGAGCATACATCACACACCACTTGCTTCAAATGATATAAACAATTGAGGATATATATCCACAACTAAGGATTACATCAACTGCATGTCGGCCCAACAAAATATAAAATGTGTACAAATTGTTGGCCCAAATCAATAAATAATTTATCAATGTGAACAAAAAAACATCGGCCACAACATAGTAAGGAACCAAAATAACATCCTCAAACATGAAACACCTTAAACAATTATGCCTTGAAGATCTGCAACATGCTACAATCACCCTATTGGCCATGATCATGAAATACATGAAATCACAAAAGAAAATCACCATTCGCGAGCACAACGATCAATGCAGACCAACAACACAGATAGAGAATGATTTAGAAACATTCACAAGCATCATTAATCACCACAGAAGCATCTGTAACAAATCAAATTACTAGAATGATATTATCTTCTTTCAGTAGCACCAACTAAAGCAACAAAACAACTGTCAGAACACAGATACTCATAACTCAATAAAATCTTCATGTGAACCTCTGAAACTTCATGTGGATAAACTAGATATACTTGTCAACAAACCCTTTAATCCACAACCTCTTATCATCAATATACTGAGCTAGCCACCATGCTGAACTTCACTACATCACTGACAACCTCCAACTTATTTTATTACAATTTTCTCAATATCCTCGACATATACAGCCTTAAAGACATTAATTCCAATAGTGTTGAAATCAATGAAAACCACATATCAGCAATATCCAACAACAATACCATCTATATATGATTTAATTCAATCATTAATTTTTATTTTGAATGAGTGTTGATGTGAATGATGTAGGTTGGTCTAGGATAAGAGGTGCACCTAAAAATCATTAAAATCCTTGATTTGCACTTTTATTAAGGACTTATAACTATATTGTATGGATTCAACCTCATAATTGTGAAGGTAATTCTTGGGATTGAAACTCCTTTGAACTCAAATAAGAGCATAAGATAAATTCAGCCATATGAAATAACACAACATTTCATTGTTTAGAAAAAATGAATTATGATGTTACAACACACAATACTTTGTAGTTGAGCTTGTCTTTTCTTGTTTTTGATTAGATAAGTAGGGAAAGGGCCTTGATCCTGTGGTTACAAAGCCATAACAATAAACATAAAAATAGGCTGGAAAGATCACCATCCTCCACCAAAAAATAGCAACAAAATGGCATGCGGGCCAAGTAACCAAAAATGCAACCACATAACTATCATCAGCATAATAAAAAAAAAATATCCCCAAGTTAAGCCCCAAAATAGTTCACATTCCATTTATGAGGTCAACCAAAGTCCAGCATGTATGAAACCATAACATAGCTATCATGAAATAGCAGTCCAGGACAATAAAACTAAGCACTAACAGATTCAGAGCAGCCATATAACTAGAGTATAAAGATAAGTCCTGAGGCCACACCCAACATGACATGATGCATGAGTCCATTGGATACCTTCATTAGCTTCCACCACATGGTTCCACCTCATAGCTAATAGAACAGGCCAAACAACCATCCACAACGAAACAACACAACACCCGAACACCATAACCTCCCAAAGGGTGGACAAAACCACCCAAAATTCCAACCAATTATTACAGATTTTAAAACATTTTGAAACTAATGAATCATGAGACAACCATCTCACAATAGTCTTAACTCTTAGAGAACCAAATTCAAATCCAAACACTGAGGCAAACCAATCACTCTGAGAGCCATAATTAGTGGTACTACTAGAGGTACCAAGAGCCCCCCTCTTCCAACTCCAAATGTTAGTGGAACCAAAAACATAGCCATAAACACATGAAATACTAATGGGGCAAAGAAGCCCATTCATTCCACTAGCCCCTCCACCTCTATAGGAGAAGTTGCCAAGAAAACCCTAACCACAGCAACAAGGAATCACAATCAAACCCAAACTCCACGTCAAAAGGAGTGGCCACCACCTCAATAGGAGTTACAATGGAGAAAACTTGCTAGGAAAGTATAAGCCACCACCTACACCCATAAAGCCCCTCTCCACCTCAAAAGGAGTGGCCTCCACCTCAATAGGAAGCCTGAACTACAAAGCTAGTAAGACACCAAATACTCCAATGGAAAGAGTAAACTTAGCAAGCAAGGCTAAGAGAACAAGTAAAAAATTCATCTTATCCTTAAGAGCAACAAACACCACCCCAATAGGACCCAATAAAGCCACATCCCTAGACAAAGCCTCAACCAAGATTCAAGGAACACAGACTTCTTCGAGCCAACATAAAGAGCATTTGGAGCATCACATCCGAAAGGAAACACCTAGTAACCATTAGCATAAGAACCAAGAGCCAACATAGAGAAAGGCCAACCAAGAATAGCAGGCCCGAAACCTTAGATTTCTCAGCCCCCCCAAAGATCATCAAAAAACCATCAAAGACCTTAGACAAATAAGCCCAAGAAATTCTGAGCTTCAAAACCTTTAGGGCCAGAAAAACAAAAATGAAGGAATCCACCTCACAAGTCATAAGACCCTCCATAATACCACAAAAGTAGACACCAAGATTCTCACTGGGGCAGAGCCCCATCCACAAGTCAATCACAAGCAATAGATAAACACTAGCCTCCATAAATAAGGAAGCCTCTCCAAGGTGCAACAAAAGGATCAACATCACAAGGCAAAATCTCCACAACCACCATAGAAGCTAACAAGAATCACCCATTAACCCCACACAAAGAGAGGAAGTGAAAACAACACTGGGGAACCCCCAACAACACCTAAACAAGAAGCTCACACCAACAAATATGAGTAAACCATCAATAGTGAACAGGAACTCCACCACCAAACTTAAGAGGAAGGAAAAACAATAGCTCATACAGAAAGTAGGACCATAGCCATGAAGCCAACAAGGGAGAATGCAACAACCACCATTGAATCCAAGTGGATCAGGGAAAATACAACCAAAAAATTCCTCACCACAAGAGCAATGACCAACTCTACACCCAATCCAACCACCGAAAGCACAAACAAAGTAGAGCCAAGGATGAGCAAAAGCCAAAAAAGAATGCCCAGCTTCAACAATGTCACCGAAGAGACCAAACATATGCCTCTCACAAGAAGAAAAGGCTAAGGAGGATGACCACTCAACCAATGCACCATCCAAAGGCAAGACAATGTCTCCCCACAGGCATAACCAACCGGAGGAAAAGTCAACAGACTTAGCAACAAATGGCCAAGAAACAACAGAAACAACCGAAACAAAATAGAGAGAGGGCCAGAGTATCCTCTCCCCAACACCTAGCAAGAAAAAATGACGCCTAGGGATGCCCAAAAACCAACAAACCATGTCATCATCCTCAGAATCAACTTTTCCACCATCATCACCTTCAAGGGAATTCAAAATTCCCCCTCCGCTTCCTTTCCCGCTCGCTATCACTGCCGCTCCCATCCTCTCTCAACTTGTCTTTTCTTGTTGATAAAAAAGGTTCACAAAATTATCTCACACTAAGCTTTATATTTATAGAATCTAAGAGAAGTGTTGCATGGGTACCTAAGCAACATTTTCAAGCATTCTATAAATGATTTGTATTTTTAATTGAAAATCATGCACTCAAATTTTATGATATTTTAAATTAATACTTCTTCAACTCTAAACATACATTGAAGCTCCAAAATTCTAGGCATAGGAATGTTGAAGCAATTATTCCACCAACATTAAAAACTACACATTTCTAATAGATTCATATTCATTAATTAAAACTATACATGTGCACCAAAAATAGTCACCAACATTTGCAATACCTATCTAATGATATATATAAAATTTTTAGGTCCATCGCCAAAAATACTTTAACAATTATGTTATTAGAATCATGAATTTAATATACAAGGCCTTTAATATTTATTCTCAATCTACAATGTGCACTCTGTTGGCAACACAAGGGCAAAAACCTAAGAGGGGGGGAGTGAATTAGTTGTCATAGAAATTGTACTTATTAAACTTATTCTTAGATCTAATAAATAAACATGAAAGCATAAACCATCACCACATCAAAAACATGCATAAAACCAAGATTTTTTATGTGGAAACCCTGTTAGGGGAAAAACCATGGTGGAGGTTAATCCACAAGATTATACCCTGTTAAAAGTATAAAAGTATTATAAATGGGGAATGCACATGCATTCAGGCACACTGCCTAGAGCTCACTGCTCAAATACAAAAGGCGTACTGTCTAAAAGAAGACTCACTATCTTACAATAACATTTGGATTACATCCAAAAGATTTTGAACTAATAAAATAGCATCTTCTAATGCCTGATTACAATTCTGGTAAGCACATAAACTCTTCTTCACAATTTACTTCTGCCTTCAAAAGATTAGAACATTATTCAAACTTAGCACAGAGCATACATCGCACACCACACCATCAAATGGTGTAAACAATCGATCATATATATCCACAACTAAGGATAACATCAACTACATGTTAGCCCAACAAATATGAAATGTGTACAAACTGTCGGCCCAAATCAATAAACAATTATCAATGTGAACCAAAAAATGTCAGCCAAAATATAGTAAGAACCCAAAACAACATGTCTCGAACACGAAACAACTTCAAAAATTATGCCTTGAAGATCCACAACACGATATAATCCCCCTGTCAGCCATGATCATGAAAAACATGAACTCACAGAAGAAAATCATCAATCGCGAGCACAACGATCAATGCAAACCAACAACATAGATAAAACATGATCTAGAAACATCCACAAGAATCATGAATCACTACAGAAGCATCCACAACAACTCAAATTGCTAGAATCACATCATCTTCTTTCAGGAACACCAACTAAAGCAATAGAACAATTGTCAGAACACAGATACTCATAACTCAATCAAATCTTCATGCGAACCTCTAAAAGTTCATGTGGATAAACTAGATATAATTTTCAACAAACCCTTTAATCTACAACCTCTTATCGTCAATATACTAAGCTAGCCACCATACTAAACTTCACTGCATCACCGACAAACTGCAACTTATTTTATTACAATTTTCTCAATATCCTTGACATATACAACCTTAAAGACATTAATTCCAATAGTGTTGACATCAATGACAACCACATATTGGAAATATCCAACACACTCTAACTAAAAAATTGATCCAATTTATGATGAACACTTGTAATGATAATAATTCCATCTAGTTATAGGAGATTTGAAACAAAATTGATAAAAAAAATATAATGAATATAAGTAAATATTTAATGAATGTAAGTAAATTAGCTATAGATACATGAGTCCTAACTCCAAGTCATATGAGAAAATTACAATAAATCAAGTTAGAAAATTAGACTAGAAATTCCTTACATTTAAGTGATGTCTACTATAGGAAAAATTATGTTGTATGATGTCACAAGTTGAATGCACAAGTAGTGGTCAATAATGCATACCCACATAAACAATTCATATAAAATATATCTTAGAAAGTAGAATTACATATATACTATGCCTTGATTCCATTTAGAATCAATGTATGTAAGCAGTCTAGTGAATGAAGGAGGTTCCTAGTACATAGGCATTCGAGTACGAGGTGTTAATGTAGTTATCACACACACAACAACATGTAAATAAACCCTTCCCACTGTGAACAAGAGAACCTATATAATTCTTGAAAGAATCACTAGGATTTCCTAGTTAGAGGTAATCTTAGCTATCCCAAGGCTGAAGAATTTCAGGTCTTGACACACTAGGTTCGCTCAGGGTTCGTTTTGCAATTGTTGTTAAACATAAGGGGCTTGCTAGTTTAAATATTTTAACTTTAAAACTTTCAAGTAATATGAAGATTTAGAAAATATGACATGTATTACTTCTCACTTTCAATATTCCAAGTCATTTAGAAAGAAATCTACCACTAGTACATAAACAACAATATACAATTAAAAAAACTACTAAAAACTGCATATAAATGACCAAACATGATCACGTGACCATTAGTAGTTTATTGCCAGTCATTTATAATGTGACCAAATTGATGACTAAACTATTTTTAGTCATTTATTGGTTGTTTTGATTGATCGATTTGGTAGTATATTTAGTCATTGATTATTATAATCTAGTCACTTATTTAGTCATTTTTTATTCACTGATATATTTAGTCATTTTTATTCATTGATTTCTATCCATTGGTAGTGTATTTAGTCATTAATTTTAATCATCATTTTGATCAATTTGGTAGTATATTTAGTCATTTTTATTCACTAATTTCACTGGTCATATATTTAGTCATATTTATTTAGTGTTCACTAATTTCTATCAATTGGTAGTATATTTAGTCACTTTAATTATTAATTGACATCAATTAGTAGTATATTTAGTCATTTTCATTGACTAATATTTGAGGATTTAATCCAAAACACCAAAATACACATCAATCATCAATTGCACATAATAAGACAACCATTGAGAAGGAAAAAATGTTGAACTTTATTAAAAGAAAGGTGTTCTTACAGTTTGCACAAGTCTGAAATATCTATCTTATAGAAATGACAAGAAAGAAACTTCTCCAAAAACTTCTACAATGATGGAAACGCATGTTTGGAGCCCTTCAATGTGAGCACATGCCCCTTTCATCTCTTAAAACTTCTACAACATTGGCAATCTTCCTAGAGCAAGCTGTAATGTGTAGAATCCAAGGTAAGTGTTGATTGTGTCCCATATATGAAGCTCTCTCCTTCAATGCAGTAAAAAATAACCCTAAAATATTTCCTCATTTATATGCAATGTGCCATTTGATATGAGCAATAGGGTGTTTCCTTTTCTACCATGAGCAAAGTGTGTCTCAATACAACCAACAAAATTACTATTAGTCTCAATTTAGAAAGAATAAAAGTGCATTATTTATTGCAAGTTTACAAAAGTAAGTCCAAACATAATAGAAAGATAAATCAATTAAAAAATTGTAGCCTTGTCAACAAATTCCTTAAATAGAGTGTTCAACATAGGCCTAAAATATGCATATTGAACCCTTGATTTTAGAACCTTGTTCAAAGTTTAAGAAAGGTGATACGCTCAGATTATAGTATGAATTTGAAATTATAGAATGAAGGCTATCAACACTAACCAGACTGGAACAACATTATCAACAAAATTTCCTGGAAACCAAGCCCAATAATGCCATCAGACTTAGACAACAAAAATGTCAACCCTGTTTCATGTATTGTCTTAGTTGCAATTTGTCCAATTTAATATTTTACAAGCTTTGATATAGGATGGAAAGAATATTTTGTTTCTTGAATAAGAATACAAATAATCCTCAATGCATTATAATATCACAAACCCATTTTTTGTGAAAATTATTTATTTGAAAGATTTCCAATCACAAATCCTGCAGATACCTATAAATGATGCCAAGAAAATTTCAAACAGGATTAGAACTTATTAGGTAAATACATGTTCAAGCACAAAGTCTATACTCACAAGAGCCATTAAGAAAAAATGATATGGTGATATACTTGATTTGAACCAAGCATATAGATTTCCGAATAGTGGCGGCTATGAATCACCATGTTAGTTATCATTGCAAGAGGAATGGTGAGGGACATTCCAAGAGTTGCAACAAGAGGTGTTTTCCATACCACAGATAGTTCCCTACAATTATTAGTAAAAATATGATTCCAACTTAGTTCTAGAATCAAAGGCCAAAATTAATGTATCCAAATAAGCATTACTTTGTAAGCTGCATACCAAAAGTAATGGGTAGGACACTTCCAATGAATCCATTTACAATCATAAATTCATCCATTTTGGCAGATTTAGGAATACTAAATTTTGGTTCAATGCCAATAGTAGCTAAAGGTCATACTGCAAGATAAAGTAAGCATAGATATTAGTTAATTTCAATATAATGATCATCTATGGAAATTACAAATTAGAAAGAATTAGAGGGAACGATTTAACAACAATCTATGCCAAGCAAAGCAACTACAAAAGGAGAGAAAACCTTATATATGGAATGGTAAAAGTAGATCGTAATGCCTATGCTTTGAAGATAAAATTATTTTTTGTATACTGCTTCTATCATGTAAGTATCGATGCATTGAAACAAAATATGAAGCCATGAAAATAAATATGACTACTTAGAGCATTCAATGAACTTCAATTTAAATTCTATGAATTGAAGTTTTGATTGATGCATTCAGATTCAAATAAAATCTACTAAATCCTTGTCTTCTTGGAGGCAAACCATACCTATATAGAGGTGTGCAATCATTATCTACATACAAGTATAGCTGATGAATGGTCTTATTCTTGTACCATCACTACCTTTATATGAAGTGCATTCTTGTCATATGTATCGACCTGTAATTTATGAGTCCCTTCAATATAACGAAAATGGAAAAGTTCATCGAAGAGAAATGCATGTATCGATGTGAAAAAGACATTGGTCCCTTCGATGAAGTGATAGCATTTATTTACCTAGCTTCAATAATGAAATGACCATGTCGAAGCAATAGGAGAATATCAAAAGAGATTGATTCGACTGGTGGAAAGATCAAATGGGAACAAGGTAAGGCATGATTGCTTGAGTGGAATTCGATAGAGACTTGCAATGGCCAGAGTTCAGGAAGATAGGATGTAGTGTACGCTGCTTTATCGTGGGCATACCCTAAGAAGTGTGCAGGAAGGCAGGTGACTCCCGCATCCCCATACAGAATCTTGAAGATCATGTGTTACTACGGTGACATTCCCTGCACTCCTGCAGAGACCAAGCAAGGAAAGTGTGGTATTGTGGTATTTCTCCTGCATCCCCACAAAACCAAAATTAGAAACCTAAGAATCATTGAGATATTGTGGTAAAATATAAGGTACACAAAAGCACGGGGGTGACAGTCAAGTGATAAAAATTAGAGAAGAAGATCAACATGTGGGAGAATATGTTGGAAGTAGTTTAAGCCCTACAACCAATTTTAGTGCTACTTCTACTATTGATATGTTTCTCAGTAGATTAAAGCACTCAAATCCTTCACCTCCCGGGATGAAGAGTGGAGGTGACGTTAAAACTGATTTGAGATAAATAGATGAAGATGTTTTCTCATTGGGATATTTGTGTAGATATTAGAATATCAAGACCCATTTGACCCATGGGAAATCATTTTCTTGATTGTGTTTTCTATTTTAATATACTTAAATGGTAATGCAGTGAAAATTCTTCATTATTGAACTTTATGCAGAATTTTTTGTGAAGGATTTGGTGATCCAAAGTGGAACTTGCAACTACAATATTTGATAAAAATCCACTTCCAAATATTTGATAAAATTTCACTTCAAATTAAAAGAAAGGGCTTTTAGTCAAATGGAAATCATAATGAATTTATGGCCTATCCTCGCTAATCCAATCAAAGATAACTGGATAAGGCTACTTACACCACCAATGGTCTCATTATCTACTCTTATATCATTTTATGGACTGTGGTACATGGTACTTCAACAATATGTGAAAAGGGATCTATGTTGTCAATGAAAACCTAGCAAAAGGTCACTCCATATGTGGAAGAACAAGCTTTGATATATTTCTTGATGACCTACTTCAAATTTTATTCCTTAACAACAATACACAAATGGATAGGAAATGGAGTGAAAATTTTCAAACAATTTAACCCTTATTTCTACCCACCAATTTATAGGGTCAATGTCACAAATATTATTCTTGCAGCTTTGTTAGGTGTTATATGCAGTAGTTGGTCACAAAATATATCCTAATTTATATAATATGTACTTAAATTTACAATTTGTACAATGCGTTCTAGATGGTTCACAATCATGCTAAACGAAACTAAATAAGTGTCTTTTGGATACACCTAGGGAAAAAGATTGATATGCACTTCAATTCAAGGCAATAAAGTTTTCTATGCTTTTTGACTTAAAGTAAACCTTACAACTATCACACTTACAATGTTTGGCTAGATGTAGAGTGAATAGTAGTACACACAAGGATAAAGTTGGTTGAACAATACAAAAGACTCTATGAATAAGAATAAGGGAATGACATGTAATGCTATTAGATTCACATTACTAAGACAAGCAATTCAAAGATTGTAGTTAATATTAAAAACACCTCAATCAATTTATCTACATACATCAAACTTATGAGTTAAAAATGTAGTTGCATTCAAAGCTACAATCAACCTAACACCTATTGTAATACAAATATTTTAGCAAATGCTAAGCAATGCTATTAGTTTGTAGGATGATGACATTTCAAACCTAGGTTGAAGGAAGGACTATAACCTTATGTTTCCAGCCACAAAGAGATCAAAGGGTAGTGAGTATTTTGTCGAAGAGTGGTAATGAAATGGCATCAAGGATCAACCTTTAGGGTTTCAAGACCAACCAAGCCCTAGATAGTGCCTCAAGTGTGGAAAACTTACAGTAGTACTGATAAACGAAGTGATGGTCATAGCAATTAAGATTGTAGTCATACTCAGTTTTAGGACAATCAAAACACTGCCATGGTTGACTATTCATAAGAAGCCAATGTATACATCATAGGTTGGTGATAGTCCCACATCACAGTGACTATGCAGGAAGATACAAATGATAGTTGAAAGGTATATGGAGGCAAAAATTTTGACCCTTGAGAAAAGCAATGAGTATCATATCAAGCATATACACTATGAAAGGAAGTCATGATGGGGTGCTACATGATTGTAGTTAGGCAGAGAAATGGAAAGCTTCTAGCAAAGTAAACCTTGTGTTTGAACCATGACATTATATGCAAGGATATTGTGAAATGAAAGTGCAAGATCGGGGTTAGACCTGTAGGTCATGCATAAGTCTTCAATCAAAGCATTCTTCACTGACACCCAAAAGACTCTTAGAGCCAAGAAAATAGTCATGATTTGGAATTCTTTAGGACAAGTGAGTTACCACCCTCTTTTGAAGTTATCATGGGATCATAGGTGGCAGTTTAAGAGTTTATATAAGAATATCTATGAGTGGAGATTTCAAGGAACTATTCACATTTTATGATGGGTATCCAAACCTTGAGCACTAAGTGATAGTGTATAATACAATGTTGATTGTGAAGTGCAGGGACATCAAATAGACCTAAACAAGGCTCTTTATATCAAACGTGGAAAATGAAAAGGCATCAAGGGTAATGATAGAGGTGTAAATGCATAAAGATGTGTGATGAAATAGTCTCAGGTATTGAAGGTAATGGTGAATGCAGTAGTGTTTTGTTAGGGATTTTCCATTCAAGCTAACACTGACTTGAATACCCAGAGGTTGTGGATGTGGGCAACTCCAATCATGTATTGTTCTTCAAATTCCTCTCTAAGGTTTCTTTTATGGAGTTCATCTTGAGTATCTTGGCCTTCCTTCCTGAAATGAACAATTGTTAGTATGTTTTATACTATATTGATAATTTATAAATAGAATTAATATTTGATATGTTTAAATACCCAACATGATTGGTCAAATAACATAACAAAAAATAATTGTTTACCGAGCCCTAGGATAGATAGTCAAATCACCTTCAGATTAGGAGTCATAGCCATAAGGGTTTCTAAAAAGGACAGTCAACAGGAGCACAAATTTTTAAGTCCTCTAATGCAAGGATAGTTTTCAAACCTTAGATGATAGTGATTAAATGCATACAATGATGAGAGGGAATATCCTTTAATGAGAATAACATCTTTTAGGATAGATTTATCAAGGGCATATCCATACCTCAAGAGGCACAATGCCAAGAAAGGGGCAACTGGCAATCAAATAGTGATTTTGAATGGAGGATTATTTGCAAGTCTTGCACTACTTTGGAGATTATAGGAACTATCTTGTTGAACAATCACCTGGGAATTTTTTTCATTTGATGAAACTCTTTCAAGTTTCATGGATATATTAGGTTGCATTAACATTAACTTCCCCAAACATTCATCAAAATAGTGGTTAAGGGAGGCCAAAATCCAAGATTGAGTGATAGTAATAGCTCGTAATAGATTTGGAGGTACTAATTGGAAAAATATGTACACTAGAAGGGATCATTTCATAAAGAATATCAAACTTTAGACAAATAATGTTATCAAGTTTTCATGTTTCTCTTTTTTTTGCTAATGATAAGAATACAGGCTCATACCCTCAAATATTGAATAGGAGTTTTACTTTCCAAACCCATCATCAACCATAATTACTTAAGGGTAGCCAATAAAATTTAAATGATAAAATTGATATTTATACTGAATTTTCAAGAAGAGCATAGTATCATACTGAGAAAATATTTAGTCTTCTATCACAAACTAGATGACAAATCTCAAGAAAAATTGAAGCTCAATCACACATAATCAGAAAGTATTTTGATATATCTTAAGAATCTTAAGTCAAAATTTTAACAACCAATCAACACATATTTCTCAAACAACCCACGCTGTCATACTAAGTATTCTCAAAGTGTTTCTCAATGATTTAGTTGGAGATGCACTAGAAAACACATTCTAATTTGAGTGCATTATACAGGCCCTCTTGGGGTAGAATGTAAAAATAGGACAGCAAATTTTTTTTATCCCAAGTACTCAAAAATCCAATATTTGTAGACCCTCTTAATTGCTCATGTCTAGGAATACAAATGAGGAATGTAAGGCCTTGTGATCCGACACAAAAAATAACACACCATCCAACATACATAAACCATAGTTACTCAAATGAAGATATTTGTTTTCTTAATCATTAACCCAGCTCAACTAAATATCAAGCCTCTATAAAGACCTTACAAATTGGCCAAGGCCTTTTCTTAACCTTAGAAGTAAACACACATTGTATCATGTTTACCAAGTTAATTCCCTTGAAAAAATTTATAAACTATCAACTGAAAATACTAAATTACCAAGATATTTGCATCACTGCACATTTTAAAGGGCTCTTCACATTTTGCATGGTATACAGATCCTCCTAACCCTGAGAACTTGTCAACTCATTTCATAGATGAAAGTACATGTCTATGTCTTAGAAGTTAAAGGATATGGATATGTTTATAATAACTCGATGTAATAGTTGTATTGAAGCTCATCTACTACACTAACCTAATACTTATGAACTAACATCTTCTACCAACTTCAAATGAGTAAATAATATTGCATTAACTACAAAAAGAAGCACTACCCACAATATACTAACAAAGAGTTGAATATGTTACATTTACACAATATACTCATAAAGATTTAAATAATAAATAATTCAATGGTGTCCTTCAAATGAACTTGATGTCAATCAATGTGAATAAAAGGCATTAACGGGAAATAAATAATTTTAGAAATGATTCTTAAATAGTTGCGGTCTAACAATAATAATGAGACATTGGGAAGCATTTGGAAAGTATGATCCATGTTCAAACCTTCCTCACTACAATAAGCTACCCATTACTCTAGCAGAAATAGTGAAGCTTTTATTGACTGATTTTGGGTACATTCAAGGATGATCAATGTTAATAAATATTTAGAATGGGGCCCAAGCTTACCCCATGCCATGTTAAAGTTGCCCAAAGATTTATAGAGAAAATACAAAGATGTTTTGGGATACAAATAATTCTATCAAATCATGGACCTTCCAAATAGGCTAAAATCAAAATCATAAGGTGAAAGAGGAGGCTACAAAGCATGTGCCACATGGGTGGTTGCAAGATTCATTTTGAGAAAAATAAGAGACAAAAACAATCAATAAATAAATTGCAATAAATTATTTTTGACAGAGACCATGAAATCATAGACAGGCCTTTAGAAAGGGCTAAAATCCTAACTTGAAATGATAGGGGTAATTATCTTCATCAAAAAGTGTAGATATATCTGGTGTACAAAATAGTGATAGGAAAATAAGAAATAATGAGATATAAAAGGAAGAGAAAGGATAAAAGTCAAGCATATCTAAAATTTGAAAAATTGTTTCCCATTAAATGTAAATCAAAGCACTCCATGAAAGCATCTATAAATCCTCAAAAGATTCTCGTCAACATTGAAGAGAATATAACAAGTTTCCTTAAACATATAAAGTAGCAAGCTAAGAGACATAAGTTAAAGATTCTAGCATAGCCTATTTTTTTGAATTTAAACAATAGTGATAATCCAAAAATAGATTTAAAATTAATTAACTAGCATATGTACTTCTTGATGTAGAAAAGACTGAAATCTCACACGCCAACAAGGTCTCTTGAGAACTTGAAAAATTATGACCAATGCAACCTAGGCCATCAATATTGAACCACTACCATTAGGAATATTTGATTATTCTTTAATATATTTGCACATGAAATTATAACCTGTGTAGGAAACATCTCACAAGACTCTTGTCTCAGGGACAAGTCCATTTTCAATCCATAAGAAAAATAGTAGGGTTTGAAATCCACATCCCATTATTGACTAGTTATAAAGATCTGCCTTTTATTTGTATTGAGGAGCATACATTGTAATTTAAATTCAACATGAATTAGAACATGTGTACAAGACCCTACTAACACCTTGCAACATCCAATTCCTAGACCATGCATTCAACACATAAGATTTGTCAATCAACAATACCACTTCTATCTTACTAGATTGTCACTCATTACCTTCTTGATTGTCAGGAGAATATTTAGTGATTCTTACCCCAAACCTTCAAAGGGTAGGCATTCTATCAATTCATTAACACCTTAAGACTCTCAATAACAAACTTTTCCATTTTCTCTTGCAAGAAAAATAACAACAAATAGAAATCAAACCCTTCATAATTGTCTCAAAGACTGTCCTACAGTTCAATACAACGAAATATCATTAATAACTTTCACAAAACATATAATAAAGCCAATCACTTCAATGGGATTTAAGATAAAATAGCTATAGACTTTTCCTCCAGTTTTCATAAAGATCAAATGGTGGAAAAGAAAATTATGGCATTTTTCTCAAACTGCAAACCTTAGGAAGGGTTCTAGGCAGTTTTTGCAAAAACATGTATAAATTTTACAAATCAACATGAAAATATATCAAACCAAAACCATTTGAAAGATAAAAAATGTATCTAACATTTTTGTTTAATTTCAAATCACTACTTGTCCATACAAATCTGTACCAAGCAAAAGAACGAAACTGTTATAGAAAAATGTAAAGAAATTGCTCCAAAATGATTCACAATCTTCATTCAAATGTTCACTCTCCCCTAAAATGAGTTTGGGATAAAATTACATACATTTCCTACCATTCCCACCATTTTAACTGACCACTAATATTTTAATTAGCCATTACATCAACTTGAAAACTTTTACAAAGTTGCTTGACAACTTTTAAGGTAATTTTGACAATTTTTAACAACTTGACCTTAATATTTTCCAAATGGATCAAAATGGTCTACAATGACCTTAATAGACCCCAAAACCCCTAAACAACCTAAAAACAGAAAGGTGACAAAATTTATGCTATGATGCTCCTGATGCCCCTGCATCACTTCCACTCACTGAGCAGTTGTTTTTAATCACCATTAGTTATTCCATTTGATATAATGACAAAAAAACTAGGATATCAGTGTATCTCAAAAAATAAAAAGATGGCCTAAAAGATGATAAATTTGATACCTTTACATAGTCAATATCAAATATAAATCCAACTATCACATCCTTACCCAACAAACGTGTAACAAATTGAATCACAGGAAATGGCTCAATAAATGTAGTTGAAGATATATATGCAAGATACATGCATAAGGATATATGAATTACTTGCATATTGTGGAAGCTCAATTCATAAAATTGATTGCTTAATATATATACCAAATCTCAGTAAAATCTACAAGAAAATTTACTTGGCCTTCTAACATGTACAAAGCAAGAATTTCTCCATAGTGCTCAAAACATATTTATCAAAAAATGCAGAGAAGTTATATAGAGTTTAATCATGTAACTTCAGAGAGCACTGCACACCAATGTTAAGAGATAACCCCATCTGGGTTGACCTAATACTTTGATAAAACCCAACTCAATCGTGTGTAACTTTGAAGTGAGCTACCCTCCAGTGATTTTTTTTGAAGCAAAGGAAATAAGGATGGAAGGATTTTCATTGCTTGCAACCTATAAAAAAATAAAATCAATGTTAAGAAACACTCCATAGATTTTAGAGACAAGATGAAAATGGAGGCACAACAAGAAAGAAGCATTTGATATGGTAGAGAAAATAATATCAAAGAGTGGACTTGAGATTTTTACATTAAATGATGCAAATGTGGCCGCATAGGCTTCTAGAGCTTGACTTCATTGTTTCTCTACATAAAACAACTACATGTTCCCTTGACAAGTTGTGACCTCTGTCCATAGAATTTTTTTATTGTCAATAACAATTGTAAACCCCATCAATTAAGGAATATAATAATATCACAGTCATTAGATAGCTATACACACCTCAAGTGCTCCTAGAGCAATTACAATAAAAACAAGCTACTTTTCAGTAGGATCACATCGATAATTTATTATCTAGTTGCCTATTAAATTGGTCATTCACTCAAACATTCAGATAGGTTCAGAGGTGTCATTTCAAATTCTGCCTTCACAAACATATATTGCACAATATATTTACAATGTTTCATTTTGAAAATGGCCAATTCAAGTTCCATACAAATGCATGATACATTTTATTCGTCCAGGTTACACTACATTCATTTTCATCATTTTTTGGCAGTTCACTAGTGAACCATTGCACCATTAGCAATTCATTAACATTTATGGCTTATAAGTTATAATAATGATAGCTTAAAATCAAATATGATCCACTTATAGGGTTTGAAACATGTCTGAAACAAAACCTTTGAATCGGGAAGATAATTAGGTTCCATTATGAACATGCTCATGTTATGTTTGGAACATTCTCATGAGAGAGCCTACAACCCTTTTATAAAATGTGTTTTAAGAAAATATATGACTTAATAATCATTTAAATACTCACAACTCTCAAATTTTTTAATCGTAGCCCCAACCTTTCATTATGTTTAGGATTGAGGCAAGAGTGTTGGTAGGTTCAGGTGCAAGAAGTGGCCCAACAACAAATCATGGGTTTACCACAACCAGATCAAGGCCTTGCCCTCTGCATACTTCCAAGCCTCTTTCTCAACAATATTTTTTGCATATGCATACCAAATTTACATGAAAAACATGCCCTAAATTTAGAATTATGCAGATGTGAATTGAACCTAAGAATTAAAAGCTTTCATGGATAAGTTTATGGAGGCATTTTGGGGCTTTTTGTTGTTTTTACCAAGATGATCAAGTTTACTCTTATACTCACAACAAGGAGTGCCTATTAATCACTCTTGTACAAGCAATTGAATGCTTCTAAATGGTGAAATATAATCTTCAAAGGATGGTATTTATACTTACATTATACTATTTGTAGTATTCTAAATTGCTCTAATGGGACTCATCTAAAAGAGAAAACTCTTGAGTATTGTAGTTATATCTGATAGTTGAGCAAGAAGATGTAAGCATGACTCTCTTTACAAAGGGTTATCTTGAACAAGGCTTGAGGACATTGAGAGTCCCATTCACACTAGGATCAATGAAGGCCTCTTGCTTGGCAATACATTTCACAGAGAATAAAACTAAACCAATTTATGTCATCAGAACAAAAAAAAGAAAAAATCCCGTGGAGGACAACCTATCATGATGTTGTGATCATTTGGTACAACGATAGGGAAAGTAGTATGAAACACCCCATCCACTCCATTTATTGATTCATCAAAGTTTCCTTCTTCTAATAGGCCTGCTTTCATTATTTTAAGCCTCTGCTTTGCACCAAGTAGATCCCATAGATACCATATCTTCTCCATATTATCTAGTCACAGGAAAATACATCATTTATTTATTTTTTAAATTAAAATAAATCATTCTAAACCCTATATAGGATACATTGATACTTCAATATCATTAGAAGGAATTTGAAATTATGCAAATATATATATGTCAATCAAATACCTGGATTACAAACAGTAGCACGAACAATGTAACCCTTGTGGAGTAGAGTAGGAATGAGATAAGCAATAGTGAATCCTATGCATCCTTTCATGTACATCTCCTTACCATTCTCTATCATTGTTTACTAAAAAGCTTGAACCCAACCAACTTCAACTATTTACAGGGAGAACATAAGCATGTCATTTCACTTCTCCATTTTGGCGGGCTATGCTTGAAAATAAGGTTTCAATGAAGGTTTTAGATTATGTTTATTAAAATGAAAATTATGTCATTTCAAATCTCCATTTTGGCAAGCTACACATGAAAATAAGGTTTCGACAAAAGTTTTAGAGTATATTTATTAAAATGAAAATTAGGAATAAAACTATTGATTCTTGATTCCTTAAATAATCTATTCAAATGGATTGTGACTAAATAAATGAATAACTATTTAGTCATTTTTATTTTTCGTGACTAAATAATTTTTTAGTCAATGACCAAATTAGTCATTTATAGCCGAGTTGCAAAACATTGGTAAAATTAGTCATTTTTAGTTGTTGTGACTAAAATTTTTAGTCGCGTAGTCATTTATTTGCCAAATTCTACTAGTGAAAGGACACATAGAGGAACACTAAGAATCACCCATGACTTTAGATATAGCAGAGATGCTGAGAGGTATTGTAACTAGATCAAATGGAATAAAGACAACGCAAAGGATGCGTACATGTTGAAGATGTAAGTGATGATAAAGAATCAAAAGGTTAGAAACTTGAAGAATATATAATAATTGAGATTAGAAAGTAGATTTTTAAAATTTATTTTGAAGATAGGGGTAAACCAAAGTTGGATACCCCATGATACAATGAAATTCTAATCCCTAAGGATCTTATATAATGGACAATAGAGATGGAGAATTATTTTGACAACAAGCCAATGGAAGATCTAAAGAAGGTGAATTTTATCTTCAGTAGTGTTAAAAGGCATACATCCTTGTGGTGGGATCATAGAGAAACAAAGAGACAAAGGAGAGGTAAGGAGAAAATAAAATATTCAGACCAAATTCTTGTAAACATGAAGGTCAAACTCCTAATAGAATATTATAAGATAGTTTTACTCAATAAGTTTCAAAACCTAAAGCATTTGGAAGGAGATGAATGTCAAGGACTACATCATGTAATTATAAAAACTCAACATTTGGTTGGAAATGTAGATGATGACAAGAATAAATTTTTAAAGTATACTATCAAACTTTCTATATCTATTCAATATGAATTTAGTATAATTAGAGTGTGATAAATAGAAGAATTATATCAATATGATTTGAAGGTGGAAGAGAAGTTGTCTAGGAGGTGAGAAAATAACTCAATCTGGGATAGGAAAAAATATGTTAGAGGACAAGATGAAATTAAAAGAGAATCCAACACAACTCTAAATAACAATTTCAATCACAAAACTACAGAAAGAGTAAATCCATCCAGAGTAAGAGGCTATTACCAAAAAGGAAGAGAGAGGATTCATCAAAACTTGTTAAAGGTGTGGAGAAGTTGGTAATGGAAAATTTGATTATCTACAAGTTTATCAAAATAATCAAGTAAATGAAACTTAATAAATCACATTTCCCACATAGATGGGAAGAGTGTCACTTCATCCACACACATGGAAGAACTGGAGGAAGAAGAATCTCTCATGATGAAGATAGTGTTCTTGAAACTAGCTAAGGAGGAGCATGAGCCTATATAAAGGAATAATTTATTTAGAATTATATATAAATCCAAAGGTAAATACTACACTCTCATTGTTGATAATTTAGTGTTTAAGGAGATGGTAGAGAAGCTTAGGTGAATAATATTGAGCACAAAAACTCATACATTGATTGATCTTTCTAGACCAATGAGGAAAATTTCCATAAGAAATTCTCAATATTTCATGATATTTATTCATGGATCCATTCAAAAGGTATTGATTTATTTTTTGAAGAACAAGTTTGAAGAATTTGATATTTTCAAAAAGTTTGTACATGAATTCAAGAACGAATGTAATGAAACAAAATTTTATATTGAGATTAAATAATGGGGGAGGGTATATCTCAAATATTTTTTACCAACTTTCACAAAAAAGGGAATTAAGAGGCAACTCTTAGCTCCATATACTTCATGAAAAAATATAATAGCTAAAAGAATAAACATGACACTTGAATAAAAAGTTAAATTTATTCTCAACATATTAGAAATAAATTATGGGAAGAAACCATTAATTGTAAATGGGTGTTAAAAACAAGGTTTAAATTTTATGGTTAAATTGGCAAGCACAAAGCAAGATTGTAGCTACTAGTTACAAACATAAGCAAAGTGTGTTGAAGATATTCAAAAATTTAGTGTCACATGCTTGCTTAAAATATATGAAGTATACAATCTCATTATTTTATATGATGAAATAAATTTTATGGAGGAGTGTTGAAAATATAAATTGTATTTCATCACTATTTGTAAACATCTATTACATATAGACACATTTTTTATATAGGGGCATGTATGTCCATATACATATTCTATATAAAGGATCTTTAGATCCCTCAATTGACCTATAGAAAAATCTATTATGAACTCTTCATTTTTAGCATTTATATGGTCCTCACCACCAAACTAACCAATGGAAGAATACTAGATAAAGGGGTTTTTTATAAATAAATAAAATCCTATCAAGGCTATCTCAAGATTTTATATTATTTGATGAAAAATATGATGTAGGGTCAATCTCCACCAAATGATTGGTAATGAGGCCCCTCACATTATTAAATTCTTAATAAAAGTAGGGAAAATAAAAGAACTAATTCCCTCACAAATTTATTGCTGGTGGTTTTTTAAATAAGAATTAAATGAACATTGAAGAATTTCCTTCCATAATTAACTTATTGCAACCATAAACTAATGCAAGATTCATATCTTTAGCCACTATAATATATTCCACTTGTTATTCATTCATGTACCCAAGAAGAAAGAGACCGTATAATGAATCATCCTTGATCATATACTAACAACCCTAATACTAGGTAAGCAAAGGTTACCCCTAGAAATGTCCCATCCAAGTTGAGCTTCATGAATCTAGGAGTAAATATGGTTCATATAGATTTATCCCAAAAAATTATCTTATCAATGAGAAAAAAAATAATAAATATTATCTATAATTTTTATATTTAATATAGTATAAATATGTACAAATTATATAATGTAAATACACAACAATTTTCTATATATATATATGAAAAATATCTATATGTTTATTTTCCATGAATGAATATAGAGCATATATTTGTATTATACTCAACCTACCTTATTCCTAGAACTCATTATTAAGATAGATCAAACACATATTGAAGATGGAAAATCACAAAAATAAGAGTAACTAGATTGGAAATGAACAATGAGCTAATTATGTATACCATTTGGGAATTTTGTAAAAAGAAATAAATTTTGCATCTACTAAGAACATTCTCTCTCCTTTATTATTCACATTGTGTGATACACACATGTATGTGTTTGGGTTTATACATATAAGGAATACTATGAAGATGATCTATTCATATCGTAGATTAAATAATTATAATAAATAGAATATTTTATATACTTTATCAATAACGTTACAAATTCAAGACTAACTAAATCTTAGATATTATTTTAGGTATATGACAAGTCTACCACATTGGGGGCAAAAAAAGTAGACAAATAAATTATCTTGAAGAATATGAGATTGTGTTATGTTGAAATACACAAAATGTTAGCACATTATATATAACATTATCATGTTATATAACACAAGAACGTTACATGCATATAAAGAAAAAAGAAATCAAAGAAGCAAACAAATAGTTATGATTGAGAGCACAAAATTAAGGAAAACCCAAATGTATTTTTTACATTTGATAAAATTTGCAAACCCCATCCCAAATCATTTCAATGTTGCATCATAGAAGGGTTAAGTAGTCAATATTTTTGTGTTTTTAAATCAAATAATGTTTGTATTTTCATAAATTTAGATATTTTAGAATACATTTATTATTTGTTACTTTTGTATAAAATCCACTTAACGCTAATGCAAAACCTAATTTAGATGAAGAAATTCCTAGAGAGAACGTCACATCGCTTAAATTTATCTAAAATTCTAACAAAACTTAGAAAAATTCAAGAGGATTTATTAGGGTATTTAGAGAAAAACAAATCAAATTATCGAATTAGTTTCAAGATTAAAGGCATCCATAGAAAGCCCTCACCATGAATCACTTGATTCATTATTGGAAGCAATGATGAAACAAGTTGAGTTAATGATGAATCAAGTCCATCAATAGAAAAATCATAGAGATGTAATGTAATAATGTGCATAATCCTAGGAGTAGTAGGATAATATTTTATATTATATATAAAACTAGAATTTGAATAATCATTTAAAATATGAACTGAACAATCATTTTTATATTGTTAAATTTGTATATTTTGATTGAATAGAAAAATATTTTCATTGAATATTTTTCCTAGTTGTCTAAGTCCCATTCATTTGTCAATCATTTCATGTATTGTATTCTAAATCTAGATTGAGACTTGAGTAGCATGAAGAACTATGATTGAAGGAGAAGAACAAGTTAATTTTTCATTTGCCATTATTTTTGTCTTTAGCTATAAGTTTCATTTCCAACATCACATAATAGCTCTCAAGCTTCCTTATTTCATATGATTCCCATACAAAACTTCTAAAGGAATTTTTTGAGATAGAAAGTACTATTGAAGGATTTTATTTAAGTAAAAGGCACTGGTAAATTCATTTTTTATAGTTAAATTTGTTTTAAAAGGCAATTTTTTGTTATTATAAGGTGATTTTATTGATTAAATATATTTTCAAAGGTATTTTTGTTATTATAAGGATTTTTTTGTTATAATAACCTTTTAAAAGCAAGAAGAGACTACCATGACCTTGTAGAAGTAAGAGAAGACTGCCACAACTTGCTAAAAGAAAGATAAGTCTATCACATTTAGTTGTTTGGTCAATATTTTACCTAAATTACCTTTTTTGTGTAGTTTAATAAATTTTAGGATAATGTATATTTGTTAGAGTCATAGGTAAATTGGACAATGTTATTTTGTAATCCCTTTCATTTCTAGTAGGTCTAAAGTTCAAATTTTTCCTCATTCCATTTTGTTCAAATCTAATTTTTTAAATTAATTATCTAAAAATAAGAAAAAATAGTATTTTTTTTGTCTTTACCATCATATCCAAGTCATTAGGTAAAATTTCTCACTAAAAATTAACATTTTGGAAACTAGACTCCAATGATAACTCAAGAGCATGTTATATGGGAGATCAATATCAATGGCATGTAATAAGGGTTGTTGGACAACCAACCCAACTTCAATAAGGAGAATTATTGTCTCTATTAACTTCATTTGTACATTGGAATAAGCCTTAATAGCAATAGTGTGTGATTATAGGTCCTTTTATGAATATCACAAATGTTGTATCAATGTCAGGGTAGACATATTTAAAGTTAATATATTTATACTATCACCCTCTTTATTTTATTCTTAGTAATAAAGACTTAAACATATATAGAGAGGTAATGAGATGGACCTATGTGTGATATGTTGATTTGATTGAATGTAAGATGTTGGTTCAAGGAAAAGTGGCCTACAAGAGCTTTAGATTGAGATGAGTCGATATCATTTGGGACTCTTGTCTCCTACAAGATCTTATATAATATGTACTAATAAACAATAAATGTTTTAAAAGCTCTATAATTGAGATTTATAGTAGATTTTTCTCAATTCATTCAATAAGGTTTTATTGGCCTTTGGGAGTAGGTAGAGGAGGCCCTTGAATGGTAATTTTACTATGTCTCATGCTAACAACACAATTATGGGATTTGATTTTTCATGATAATGATTTAGTTGTGAGTGTGTTGAGTATAAGCAACTATGTGAATGGTCATTAACCACTTTCTCAAGCCAACCTCTAATTTTTTTTACCTCAACATCATCTTGTCCCAAGTTATCCGTATCACATATTAGTTGTGCAAGCATTTCCATGAGGTCAAAGTCTTTGTCTACCATCTTGTCACTTTTTCCTTCTATATCTTGTAACTCTTTTATGCACCACAACAATGAATATTTATCCCAAGCCAATTTTAATCTCTAAGTCTTCAACTTCAGAACATCTTGTTTCATTACCACTTTTTCTTCTATCAATAACTAGGTGTCTATCTTTTGAATATATTCCAATCATCGTATCTCTATATAATTTTGCTCCATGCAATCTTTGCATTTAGCTATTAGTATTTTAGAATTTTTGAGCCACCAAGATGCTTCTTTGAATTTGAGTATAGATTCCCTTATACTTTATTCACCTTATTACATCACCCCCCCTATCCGGTTATCAAATACACACATTTTTTGTTTCAATCCTTCAATTGCATCCACTTGTTCTTTAGACATCAACATTGGATTATGTGGCAACTTTGTCAATGATTGACTTGGTTGAGCTATGGCTCTGATGAGGTTCTACATTTGAGCTATACGCTCCTTTAACTCCCTTTTCTTTTTTATCTCTCCTCATACAAGCAACAGTTGCTTCTAAGTTCATCCTCATTTATTCTAATCCTTGCTCCCATGATGAGTGCCCTAGGTTAATTATTGATATTTGATAGTCCTAGGAAGTAACCTCATGTTTATCCTTTTCTCTGATGGGAGTGGCTACCTAGAGAACTTTCCCACCATTTGTATTTTCCTAAAGGAATTTCTAACTCTTTCCATATCCTTAGGCCTTGGTGTTTCCATATCTTCCATTATGATTTTGAAATCTAGAGGCACCGATTGTACCTATACTTATGGAGATAATTGTTGGTCCAGCCAATCAGTTAGGTCTTCATTTGGTCTTACCTCTTTATATCTCTATTCTTGTTGATCTTCTTACTCAAGACTCATTTATTTTGATACATGACCTCTATCTCCTTCAACCTCGAATACTTTTTCCACATTATCTTCTTGTTGCAGGGAATCCCGTTTATTTTGTATTC
The DNA here is from genome assembly GCA_007258455.2 of Sequoia sempervirens. Lineage (NCBI taxonomy): Eukaryota > Viridiplantae > Streptophyta > Pinopsida > Cupressales > Cupressaceae > Sequoia > Sequoia sempervirens. Next base: position 129,856 of record VDFB02324164.1, on the reverse strand, counting down.
TCTTTTTTTCCCTTGTTCTTTCTTTCTGAGTATCATCTCCTCTGCATCCCCACTTTCATTTTTAACATGAATCTCATGTGTGAGTGGTTCATTTTTCTCTGGGATATCAAGGTTATCAATACCTTGATGCTCTTCATCTATGACTATGACAGTTTGAATAGCTTGACCTTTATCTAGGCTTCCTCCTTGATCAAGTTCATCTAACTTCTCTGGAGTAGTCTTATTTCCAATTTCCATTTGTTGAGGTCAGTTCTCAATTATCTCAATACTAATTGCATCTACATCCATTTCTCCCTCCTCTTTTTCTAGGGAAATGGGCACCTAAGGTGTTGTACCTTATTATTCTTCTTGAAGTTGGGAATTTACTTCCATCACTTCTCCTTTTGAATGTTCCACCTCCTAGATGGTTGATTCACTATAATTCCTAGACCTTCAACAATATCCTAGTGTAACACTTTCTCAAGTTCCTTTTCAAAAACTAACATAGGAGTTGGTATTGTCTTTGGCTATTATTTTCCTTTCATTTGTTTTACAAGATTACTCCCTTTCTCCATTTCTTTCATGTTGAGGTCCATGTTTATATCAAGTTCTTCTTCTTCAATTGAATATTTCTCTCCCATGGTTTGTCTCATCATGGAAGTCCCTATTGAGTGAGAAGAAGTAAATATTGCATCCACCTATTGAGACATTGATCCTCTCACTTGGGTGTATACCTGTTGTTTTCAACTATTTCCTATGGGGTGAGATATTTGGTCATAGGAAATGCAATTGATTATTATGCCACTATTGGTGTTTCCAATAGATTCATTGGGATGGCCCTTGGTGGAACTTTTTGTTGCCTAGAAATGCACCCTATGCAAAGTTTATAAAAACTGAGCTTTCTAGAGCAACATGGGATCATCTCAAGGCTGTGGGTCACCTATGATTGAAATGAACCTCTAGAGAAGGCCAACTTCCTTTGGTGTCACCTAAAATATTGATTCTTTGAAAGAAAAGGGATAAGGAATACATAAATTGAAACTAAACTAAGGTGATACACCAAAATGACAGGAACAATGAAATACTTGATTTACACTTGAATACTGGTGACAACCATGAGAATGCACAACAAGATCTTGTAGATCACACATGCAAACAGGTTTGACATGCACATGCCTTCAAGAAGGAAAGGCAGATTTTCACTAACTAGAAGATCATGTGCAGGATTAAGTAAACACAGTTTGTAACCTACATGATACTACTTCTGCAAAGAAAGGCACGACATGAAACAAAAGCTATAAGGGAAGAGAATATTTCACTAAGTAGCTCAATGAATAAAAAAAAATGCACAATACTTCACAAGAATTAGAAGGCAAAAGATGGACCATCAATGGTAGCCAATGGACCATCAATGGTAGCCAAGGTAGATTTTGTATATTATGTTCCAAATTGAGTTACAAAAACATGCTAGTCTGAGAGAGGACTGTAGAAGGGTCACAGACTTCAGAGGAGCATACATCTGAACTCCTTTACAAGAAGGAAAAAATGCCTTATATACAAAAGTATCTTGGCCCCTTTGGGCTTACAAAAAAAACATCAGTCCCAAAAAAGATCTATCCTCAGATCTTTTCAAGTAGTTAATGTTGCACCCTACGTGTCTAGTTGTTCATGTCAGTGTGAAGAACCACCCTTGGAGAAGCCCTCAGATCTTTTGACTGAATTAATGCAGAACCCTTGCATGTCCATGATGGTGAAGAGTCATCCCTGAGGGAACCTTCTTCAGATATTTCACAACTATTGCATTCATTCAGATTCATCGTGTCCCATTTGAGCTACTTCGGCTAAATGCCTTGAATGCTCCTAAGTCTAGAAACACACATGTTGTATTCATCCTGCGTTGAAATCCTTTGTTCTTCCATGGCTTGCCTCAGCTCCCCCTGGTTGGTCGAGCATTTTCCACGCGGGATTTGTAGGTGGTTGAAAATTCTTTTGAAAAGAATCGCATCTCGACGAGACACTGAAAGTGTCTCACCGATGCGATTATGTCCTTTGCAACTTATCGGCATGACTCAAACTATCGCTGGGACCACATGACGAAAATCCTATCTCCTAGTGAGACCATCTATTTCAGGGAGACCTTTGCCGATGTCTCCAGAAGTTATACCATTGAGCTCCCTTCCTTCCATCAGCTAGACATTCTCATATCGGCAAGACTTTATGCTGATGTCAAGTTCTTTTGGTGAGGTCTCTACTTTCTAGTTGGTGAGACATGACCGAGTCGGGGAGACATCCCATCAAATTCACAAGACTATGCCAAATTATGTCACCTTCAGCGAGACTTTGGACAGTCGCCAGGACCCCATGGCAAAAGCCCTAACTCTTAGCAATACCGGATGTTTCGTTGGTGGAACCCCCACTTGCTTGCCTTAGCCATCAAGACCCCCTAGTCAGGGAGACCTTCTCTGGTTAGCAAGAAGTTGTGCCGAAGGCACTTTAGCTTGGCGAGGCCTCATTTCATCTGTCAGCAAGAGGCCATTAGTTTCTCTCTGAATACATTTTACCTTACCGAGCTCCACTTTCCTTTCGCCAAGAGATCACCGAGTTAGGGAGACACCATAGCAAGGATCAAATGTTGCACCGGTACCTGCTTCTATCACTGAGACCACATGATGTTGGTAAGACATCCTGCCGAAGGCACCCACCTAAACCGAAGAATCCATCCTCTGCCATGTCGTTCACTTATCAGCAAGACATCATGAGTCGGGGAGACTTCTCTCCATCTTGGAAAGTTATACCGAAGGCCTCCTTATCAGTGAGACTTGAATGGGTCGTTGAGACCTTTTGCCAAATTCCTTTTGTCTGCCCAAAAAGCCATCCTTGTTTTTTGGCAAGAGTCTTGCCAAACTGATTTTGTCTTGGTGAGGGCCCATCTTAGTATCAACAAGAGTCTTGTCGAAGGAAAATGCACACATCAAGACCCCCCTCATTCTATCGGTGAGATATTATGCTTTCGCCAAGACATCACGACGGTTGGAAAGACCTCATGGCGATATCCTCGTCTTCTGACGAAGGCACTCTTTTTCACTAAGACTCTTCAAAACTGATGGGGGCGAGACCAAGACGAAACCAGAACCGAGACTAGGGGAGAAAGGAAGTGGGAGCAAGGATAGATGAATCCCGACAGAACTGAGATCAGGACCAAAATAGGGAAAAACAAAGCAAAAAAGCGGAACCAGGACTGGAACTAAATCCAGACCTGAAACTTTCTTCAAGTTTCAAGTTCAGATTCCATTCTGGTCTTGCCCCCGGCAACATATGAGGAAGAAAGGAAAGAGGAAAAACACACGAGGTGAAAAAAGGAGGAGACAAGACGATCACATGTCATGAAGAAAAGGAGAGAAGAAAAAGTGGAACCGGAACTGGAACTGGAACTAAAACAGAAACTAGAACTTTCCTAAAAGTTCCAAGTTTGGTTTCGGCCCGACTCCACCTCCGACAGAAACAAAGGAAAAAGGGCCCGACAAAGACAGAAATGGTGGAAGCAAGGTCAGAACCAGATTAGAAATAGGAACCGGAACCTTTGAAAAGTTCCATGTTCAGATCCCGATCTGATCCCGCCCCCGACAGAACAAGGAAAAGGTAAGAAGAAAACAAAAAATGAAAGAGGGAAAAGACAAGGTAAAACACAAAAAAAAATGGAAAACCCACCCCCAAGCTGAAGGCCTGCATGCTGGGCTCAACCCTCTTGGGAGCCACATTTAATCCACATATTGAATTAAAACATCATTTTCCCTTGCATCTCTAAAAACATGGGTTACCTTGCCCGATTGAGCCCATAGGTGAAAAATGGGTAACAAAACTCTCAAAAAAATTTCATGTTCCACTCGTTCAATTTGCATTTTCTTTGGTGTTCTCTTGGTTTGCTAGGGTTTAGTGTTTTATATGGGAGTTATTTGGCTTTGAATATCCTCTCCTTTATCTTAACATTTGGTCTTACATTCTATTCCTTTGTTGACCCATTGTGGCCCATTCCTAGTCACGTTAAAATAACTTGAAGTCATTAAAGTTCATGTTGTGACCAATCTCTTGTGGTTAGGGTTTCCTGTTATTGGTCGATAAATTTTTCACATGCCAGGGTCCAAGAAACTCTTTTTATTTTATAAGGTTAATTGATCGACCTTGTTTGGCCTTTACATCCTTTGCATACGTGTTTATTTGTCATCTCATGACCTCATATTACATCATTGTCCTAGGAGATTCCCCTTTTTTTAAAACAACTTGCAAGCACGTGCAAAATTGGATCACTTAAATCCATGGTCATTGCTTTGTTGGTCAGTCATCGTGGATAGAATTATAACTTTATGTTTCATATAAGTGATGAGTGATATGAGATTCCCTTTATATCATTGGTTGCTTCGCTATCGCCAATTTCCTATGTGTCCTAAGTCTTAAATTAGCGATGTGTGATGACTTTTAAGACTCTTTGTGATTCTTTCTATCACTTATCACAAATAGTTGTGCGCTTACCTTTTTTAAATTGGCAATGAGCGATGAGGTCCTTTGTTCTAGTGTTCTGTCACTAATTCAAAGTGTTGATATGAGCAATACCTTTTGTGCCTTTGATTTTGAAACAAGTACACGTGGCATGATATTGTTCCCTTGCCACCATTCTCCCATCGCTAAACTGAACTAGGCATTGAGACATGGATTTGTGATGCACGATGCTATCTTGCCTCTATAGAATATCATAGTTTGGTGTCTCCTTTTTCTTATTGTATTTACGATACGGGATGAGGATTGTCAGGTAAGTGATGGTGGTGGGGCTGCAGCTAATGTCTAGATGATATTATTTGATGAGTTATTTTTGACAGTGGATTAATAATGTGTAAAATGCAAAAGTAAAGTGCACAAGAATAGAGTTTTTGTTTCCTAATAAAATGAATTGAAGCCCTCAAAATTTTAAAAAAAATAAAAAAATTGTTGGGCAATAAAATGTTTCATGGAGGGGCACGAGTAAATATTTTTATAGCCCATATAACAATTAAAGCCTTCACATATAATAGCAAAAACTTGGAGTTGTAGGAGAATTAAAATGTGAAGTGCCCTGCTAAGTGAGGTTTTTTATAGCTGATGGAAGAAGAAGTGAATTCTTTCATGAGGTGAAATAATTTTTTGTTGTTGAGTGAGAAGAAAACAAGCAAATGAAAGAAGCGGGAGAAATAAAGGGTAGAATGTATTCTCTGTTGGAGAAGCGGTTATTGATCGAGGACCCAAATGATGCTAGATGTCTATTTAGATTTCCATTTAGGGTTTTTTCTTCCTTAAATGTAATTTTTTTGCTTCTTTACAAAGGAGTTGCACATTCTTTGGTCTCACAGGAATACTTTTTTGTAATAGGGTCTCACATGAATGTGTTGATTTCAAGTTTTTGGATGAGTTTGAGTCATGTAATGGGGAGTTCATTAATGGCATGGTCATATTTGTATGTAATTGACATAATATTATGAGCTAGTTGTCTCCACAGTGCATATTGTATAGATTTTAAATATGAGTAATCAAATATTGCAAATATTTTTCTTCTTGTCTTTCCTTGAATGTTTGTTTAGTGTAATTACTGTCATTCAAAGAATGAATTAAACTGTATTAACACAAATAGAGGTTTATGCAACTGTTTGTTTGGATTATTAAGTATGACTAGTTAAGTATCCAGTATCAATGGTGTAATGCATCATCTAGTAGGCATAGTTGTGACAGAGTGAATGTTGTGATGAATTTGAAATTACCTTATTTAGGTGACTCCACCTTGGGATATGACACTAGTTTGTTAATGTTACAATTTCCTGAGATTGTTTATGGCAGCTACAACTTAAAATCAAATAAAATTTACTTATCTATCTTAGTATGATTTTATTTTGAACTTAATGTATTAAATCTCTCATTAAATTGGGCATTGCCATGAAGGTCAACCAAATATTTGAGGTATTATGTCTATTAAATAATCAAAGGAGAATTATCGGTTTACAGTGTATTTGATACTTTGGCACTCAAGTATCTATAAGCACACTATTTGGATCACCCTCCTGGGTTTCACAAAGCCAAAAGTGCAAGTGAGAAAGGGTTTTAATTCAATCTCCCATTCGTTGCCCAAATCTCTCCTTGAATCTGACCATTAGGCTTGGAAACCCTTTAGGATTCAAGTGGGTTGAATATTTGGGAACCAACAACCCTAAACTCCCTATTGGGGTCCTTTGGTTTTGACACTAAAACTCCTTGACTTGGGGTTTCAATAATTATTTCCTTGCTTTCTTCAAGAGCCTTAGCCTCCACAATATTTATTTTATTTCCCAAGTAGTTGGTATATCCCAAATCATCAATTACTTTTTTCTTTCTCTTTGTCTCAGGGGGATATGTGATTACCACTCCATTGGCCTTTAGCATATGGATATATCTAACTATCCAAATCTGACTAAACTTAGTTATTGGCCTAGATATTCCTCTAATGTTGTGATTTCAAGCTCTTTCCAATCAAGGTCTAGAATAAGGTCATTAAAAATATTATCCTTCACATATTAGGTTCATGAATTCACCATTATCCTTAATTATTTGCAATGGGAAATCATACATTCCCATAGTCATCATCTGGGTTAATGTAAACCTCTGATATGATCCTTTCTTAGCTTCACATTCATCTAGGCAATCATTCCAATAATCTTCTAGGTGAGTTACATGAGCATACCTTTTGTTGATGTGTCTAGAGAGCCTCCTAGTTGGATCATATTTAGCCTAACTAAATTTGAATTCTTCCTATCCAAATGACAACAATTCATTCTCTATGAGCCTTGCATTTTTAGTTGAATTGCACTTATAATTTGTTATAATAATAGGAATTTAATTTGTCCCTTCATATGAGATTGTAAGAAAGCATCATGGGACTCCATTACCTGTCTTTCAAACTCTAGCAATACTATTTTATCTATAGGATATTTAAGTAGCATGTAAGGGTTTTCTGAGAATCCTTTAACTCTAATATAGGTGAATTTTGGGAATTGGATATACCAACAGCCATGACTACCAATAGCTTCTTGTGCAAACATGGATATTATATTGGCTTTATCTCCTTCCATAGTTTGGATTATTTTCATTTAAAAAGCATCATTAACCCTTCAATAATGCTTCAAGTATTCATTAGCAGTCATTTGGGGATAATGATGATAGACCAACCTCTATCCTACATTCCTACCCAATGTCCCTATCCTATTCAACCCTTGAATATTAACCTTTACTATGTAGGAATGTATTATGTATGAAGAAATAAAAAATAACCTTTGTGACTAAAATATTTGGATATGTTCACACAATTTATCACTAATATCCTTAGCACAATGGATTTTATCTAGGCCATCCTTTACATGTCTAATGATTTTATACATCCATGGTTCAAACATGTTGGCATCCTTATTGCCCACTAATTTGCTCAACAATGTGATTGTGTCTTGCATATCAGGGATAAAATTAGACCTCAATATGATTTTATTGAACACTTGAAATACTAAGAGGGGGGTGAATCATTATTCTATTTAACCAATTATACATAATCCAACCAATAATCAAAACATATCTAACTGCAACAATGAATGAAAACATGAAAGAGATCACAACACCACATAACACATTAACACCGTGATTTTTTTGTGGAAAACCCAAAAAGGGAAAAACCATTGTGAGGATTAGCTCACAATATGTTATAATTGATTATAAGATATTATAGAGCTCACTTCAAGGATGCACTATCCTTATAAGGCTCACAACCATAAATAGATACAAGAAAAAAGTGGCTACACAACCAAAGTGTGAACTGATGTAAGATGCACCTTCCTTGTGCTAAATTCAGTTCCAATGAAGCTTTGAATACAAAATACTACTATGCTCAACAGTCATTCAACATACACAAAAATTCTACCCTTATTCTGATCTCACACATATAAATTTGCAAGTTCACATAATATCATATTTCGAACACATCACATTACACTTCCTCATTCCATCATGCAACTCAAAATTGTTCCACATATATACCCTATTACATCTACATACATCAATTAGGTTGCCCTAATTAGATGCAACTCTATTTTAATTCAAAACACTTTGTTGGCTTCATACTTGAAAACAAAACTTCTTCACACTCAAAAAAAATGTGTAAAAATACAATTTAGGTCAGCATGGATCTAAAATAGAACCCCTTAATATTCACAATACACATTAATCTTCATAGCACAATTTCAAGTATTAGGTCGGTCAGGGATTAGATCTAATCATAAAATAATCCAATCTAGCCAACATAAATCATCCATATGATCATATAAGAATGTGCCATCTGGAATATATGTAGTACTAACCCCTGTAAACCATCTCGCAAAATTGTAGAGTTTGAATCCAAATAGCGGAGGAATGTGGACCAGATAACTCATATCATCTTGCACTGTATAAGCCAGAATATTGTTTGTCGAACTTTTGTCATTTGTAACTTTCAGTTTGATCAACCAAAATCACTGAAATCTTGAACATAGATGTATTTAGCAGTCCTAAACAGCATATTGTAACTACATAAGCCAATCTTATAACATGAGCAAATCCAGACCAAATTACCAGATGAAGGTGTCACCAAAACCTGTTTATCTAATCAGAAAAAAATTGTCAACAAATAATGTTGGCATCAATGAAAACACATCAAAGGGTTCCTTATTCATTCTTTTGATATATTTTGGGCATCCTTGATATGGTTGACTTATCCTTTTCTCTGAACTAGGTTTCTAGAATGACCCTCTTGTTTTGTTCTTCCATGTTGGCATCTGCCCTTGTAGATTCTCTTATCTCCATTGTACTCATAGGGTTAAAAATTAGGATCCTAAATGTTTGTGTGATCCCTTTTGGGGTCAAATATGCATATACCCTACCTTGTTTCAAAACTACCCTCCTCTTTGCATTGTGCCACTACGTTTATTCTAGAACCAACTCTAAGGAATCCATTACTTGAGGAAACCTTGAATCCATGTGTAATCCACTTGCCACTATATTATTCACATGTTGACTAGTGTTGGGTTGTCGAATCCTTTCCATTAACTCATTTTCATTGAAATTACCCAAATGGGTATCCATCACCAACCTGTATGTGGGTATTTCTTGAGATAGAGGAAAATCGAATTCATCTTTAGCTCCCCTCTTTTGTGTACCTATTTTTTATTCTAAGTCTTTCATGATTAGTGTATATAATTCATGTACTTAATTAGGGTAATCTCTGTGAATTTTAACCCTTTTGTGAACTAGTTTTATCAATATTACATTACTAGTAGTTATACACTCTTCAAGCTTGAATCAATTTTATCAAGATGCATACAAACTTACTTGAAAATAATCAAAAAAAAAAGTATGATTTTCACAAATACCAGGCACATGCAAAATGTTCTTCAAAACTTGGTTGAAAAGAAATACCCAGTTCTATTAAGGGTGACCTTGAGCTATGGTGGAATCAATAGCCAATAATTATTTCTTCTCAAACTTTGATATTTTACCTACTTTTCCTTCTCAAATGGCATCTTGAGCCTCGATAACACTTACAGGTGTCTTCTCTAGCATGTTATGGTGTTCTACAAAAGTAAGTAGTACGTTTCTCTTTGGTGACAACTCGATGTTTTCACCACATTCCTTAATACCATCTAATCATTATGTATTAATTTCATTGGTAGAGTATGATAGTGGTATTTTAGGATTTAGTGATGAAGTTTTTGATTTGCACACTTTAATTTAATTCAAAAAACCTACGTGAGTGCAGTCATGGAGTATTTTTGAGTTTTGACCCACTTCAGGAATTGACAACCTATCAAGAATTTGAATTGGGCATGGAAGTGTCATCCTCATGACTTGGATGCATTTCACTTTAGTATTTCTGATAACTTTGTTTTAGACACAATATTGAGTTTTCCTTACTCTATTTTTTTGGTTGTCGAGTAAACTCCTGCTATTGGTAAGACATTCAGGTCCGAACTTAAGAAAGGCCTGACATGATGTAAATGTACTATGATGAAATAATTCCAATTTTTGACTTTTAGGAAAATCCCACTCTCAATTTTAACAACTCATATATTAATGAATATGGGGTAGAAAAGAATCATATCAGGTGAAGCTATTTATCGTGGAAGTTGTTATTTCTACCAAACTTACTTTCTATCTTCATTTAGGAAACTTGGTACGAAAAAATTTGAAAACGTGATTCCCACAAGATCAAAATATTTTTGATGATACATTATATTGCACTAAAACATATATTTTAAGTGTTTTAACTTGTTAAAACCAACATTTTACCTAAAAAAAAAAAATTGATCAGAACACTTATTTTCACCATTTCCTCCCAACCAAATGAAATCAGGAGAAAAAAAGGCTCTACATTTTGCAAGAGGAAAAATGTGGCATGTTGTGAGACTACACAACAACTAGAAACCAAAAAAACCAATCAATACAATAGAATATGAATTCTAGAAATGACAACATCATTCTAAAACTCTATAACCTTCATAATTATTGATTGTCAACTTGTCATTTCAAAATCACTTCCACTTTAATCTACATAGCGAAATATGATTTTATTTGGCTTAATTATGTACTTGTGATTCATCCTTTTTTATAGAAAATTCAAGTCCTAGCGAATACTTGCATTGAACTACATAGGTTGGTTTAACCTTTTAAGCCAACCTTGATATTGCCTTGCTGCCAGTTAAGCATCCATAGCCTCTGTAAGGTTATCTCTATAATTCCCTCCAAACATTGCTCTACTATCGGCCAGACGTCCATAGCCCTGGTAGAGATATTTGTGTCACCTAAAGAGTTGATTGAAGCCTACTATTAGGTTGGGAATTGTAGTGGTAGCAATGAAAACCTTTAGATTTTTCACTCAATGCAAGCAACAACTATTCCCTAAATTTCCTTAAAGTTCTTTAAATTGTAGTATTGATATCCCAATGATAGTCTGATAATTTATGTTGATTAAAGTGGATGGATTCCAAAAATCATCTAATCATCCATAATTAAAACGTTGCATCTTTTTAGAACCTTATTGACATTTCAAGAATTTGTGCTCTTTTACTTAGAGAGTGCTTCATGGTTTATAATCATTTAGTTCATATCAAAACACTAGAAAGCCCAACAAAAAAAGGAAAACCAAACCAATCCAAAACCAAAAGAAGACTTATTTACATAATTACAATAAAGAAAATAGACTGAGACTAGGCTTGAAAATAATTTTTCAAGAATTGTCCATGACAGGAAATGAAACATCTTCCCTAGTTAGTGATTTTAGCCTATATGTGATGTCTCCTAAGATCTTTGATATATGGTATAGTCTTGTCCATATTATCCTTTTTCGTTCATGGGGTTTATCCCAACATAGAACTAAATCTAATATCTTGAACAATTTTATTTTAGCTCTCTTGTCAAACCAACGTTTTTCAATTGATTGATGCTTGGTGAAATGATCTAATCGCTTTTGTTCATTTTTCTTATAAATACATGAACTGCAATAGTCAAGCTTACATCTTATCATCTAATCCTATGTATTCCTAAGAAAACTACCAAGTGGGAATTTTCAATTTTATTGGCAATATGGGAAGTACCAAGTGGTAAGGGGAATTTCCTAATGCGGACTTGACCCTGGTTCTATCAACCCATAGGGTAAATTTCAATAGGGAATTCCATTCCATAGGGTTCTTTTTAATTAACTTCTTAATTATGTCCAATAGGGTTTTGTTTGTTGAATCAGCTAACCCATCCCCTATAGATAATAGTTTGATGAGAATTTCAATGTTATACATACTCAAAGGTCCAATTCGAAAACTTCAAAGAAGAGAAAGCAGGGCAATTGTCACATACCGGTGAGTATGGTGTTCCAAACCTAGTAATAATATTTTCTTCTAAGAACTTGGTTACTATTTTAGTAGTACACTATTTTCTATAGAATGCCTCAATCCACCTGGTATAGTAATCAATAATAATCAAAACATACCTATGTTCTGCTGATGATGGTGGACTGATCATTCCAATGAATTCTGAACTCCATTGTGCAAACAAACATTTTCATCACAGGTTGTAATGGATGAGTATTTAATCTTCCCTTGTCTGCAACACTCTAGCATGTTTAACAGTGTTTCACCTGTTCAAATGTATCTTTGAAGATGGTTGGCCAGTAGTATCTTTCTCTTAAGATCAAGTGAGTGGTATCCAATGGGGCTCCATGAATTGTTCCAAATCTATCATGAAGTTCTCACAACACACTGTCTGCTTTTGTTCAATTCAAGTATCTCAAATATATCCCTTTATGATTCCTTTTAAAGAGGATTCCTCCTTTAATCATATAATTATGAGCTTTAATCATAAGATATCTCCTCTACTATATTATCATATTGTCTAGACAATTTTTAGTAATCAAGTAGTGCTTGATGTCTGCATACCATTCGTCTTGTGGCTCTATATCCACTATATATTGTTGACTTGTGATTTATGAATCTACCTCAGTAATAGACCTGACCAATGCTTGTCCTCAATCCAATTTCATTGGTATGATTTCTATGTCAAATTCTTGTAGAATAGCAACCCATTTAGCTCTCTTTTCCCCCAGCTTGCTTTGCATTAAAAATCTTTTTACTATAGCATGTGGCACAATATCTTTGATTTGACTTTGGAGGATATAGTGCCTAAATTTTCTCACTACTTTCACCAATGTGAAAGCTTGTTTCTCTACATCCATATATCTTAATTCAACATCCTGAAAAGGAGAACTCATGAATGTGATGGATCTTTCTTCTTTGATTTCTTCTCTTTGTGTCAACACAGTAGCACATGCATGATTAGAAGCAAAGGAATAAATGAGGTACGGTTTAGTGTAATCCAGACTTATTAGTACCAGTGCTTTGAAAATTTCTCCCTTGTTCAAAGGTAGCCTTGGCCTCAGTAGTCCATTCATTTTTCACATCTTTCTTTAACATGGTGTTTAATGGTTGATCTATTTCGCTAAATCCTATATTAAACTTTCAAATAAAGTTAATCTTACCAAACTAGGATTTTTATTTATTTTTACTTCCTTGCAATTGTAACTTCATTAATGCACTCACTCTATCTATGTTACTAGAAATGGATCTTTCAAATATGATGTGTCCCAATAGCTTATAGGTGTTGTGTCCCCAAATATGCATTTCTTAGGATTCAGTTATATGCCATAAATTTCATATTTTTGTAATACCTTTCTAAGATCATTTATATGATCTCCCTTGATTTTGGAGAAAACAAAGAGTTTTTCCATATAAATGATTATACATTTACTGATTAAGTACTTGAAATCAAAATCCATTACTCTTTGTAAGGTGGCTTTAGTATTTAACAAACCAAAAGGCATTCACTTGTAGGCATATGTTCCCCATTTTATAGTGAACGTAGTTTTCATTCTTTCTTCCTTTTTGACCATTACCTAATTATAACAAGAAAAACCATCCAAGAAAGACATCATTTGTGGTCCATTAACAATTTGCAAAACTTCATCTAGGGGCAGTAAAGGATAATTATATTTTTTTGAGGCTTTATTAAGGTTACAAAAATCAATGCATAAATATAAATCTCCATTCTTTTTCCTAACAGGTACTAAGTTTGCAACCCATTATTGGGAAATTGATTCTATCAAATAAAATTTTTAATAGTTATTTTTGAATTAGGGGTTCGATTAGTGCATTCACTAATCTTTGTTTCAAACAAAAGGGTTTAACATCCATTTTAAAGGAATTGCGTGAGTGATGACAAAGGTATCATAAGTTTTTAGATCCTCATAAGTCCAAGCTATAACCTTGAAATAATATTTGAGAGCTTGGGCTATGCTTTTATGCTCTTCGTCAGTGCACACTTTACCAATGAATACATTATTTGGATCATTTTTACTGCTCATGTTGTATGGCTAAAAAAATCCTCCATTTATTTTAGTTAAATCCTTTTTCCTAGTTATTTGATCTAAATCAAATAAATGTTATAATTCAATCATTCCTTTAGGAATGGTGTTGTCTTTTAGATTGATTGTTTCATCATCCTAAACCTCACAATTAGGTCTTTCCTCTTCCTCAATTATTTGAGCTTCAAATGTGCTTGAATCAGTAATAAAACCTAAAATATGACGATTATCTTCAAATACCTATAAATTGGTAACATTGTTAGGCATTGAAGGAAATTGTGCTAATTCAACGGTGATTCTTTTGAGATCATACGTGTCCAAAGGTTCTAATGTACTAGTAGTAGTGGCTAAGTCATCTGATTTATAGTTAAATCCTCAAGGAATATGTGTAATATTGAAATTATCAAAAATTTCAATTAAGTCCCAGACATGATGTTTGTATCTCGATAAACGTTTATAGTGACAAACATATTGCTTCCTAACTTGTTTGGCAACTAGCTTAGAATCTCTAAACACTTTGATTATTTTAGCCTTCTTCTTAATGGCAAGTAGTAAGCCATGAGTAAGATCTTCATATTTAGCTACATTATTAGTGCATTGAAATTGTAATCTATATGCAATCATATATGATTTTCCTTGTGGTCTTACTAACCCCACTCCTACTCCAAATCTTTGTTCAGATTTAGAACCATCAAACCTAAGGGTCCATGCTTCATTATCTATACTTTTAAAATTAAGGTCTTTGGAAGTCAATAGCCTAGTTTCCTTCTTCAAGTTTCATGGCATTTTGACATATTATTTATTCATTTTAACTCTTCCATAATGATTAGCGTGAAGGTTACCTTTGTGTTTATCGTTTGAAATTTCTAAGGATTTATCATTATCAACTTCTGATTTTAGCTTAGTATTGATGGAGTTTTTAGGATGATATTGATCCTCAATTCTCTTCATAATTTCCAAACACATTGCACAATTGGTTTTAAAATGTGATGAATTGTGTAATCTACACCACTTTTGCAACAATGAATTTGTTAAGGGAATATTTTATGTTTGGTATTTATGAGCTTCTTTAGCCATGACTTTTTGAAACTTGTATAATAAATTCTCTTCTCCCTCAAAATATTTGTAATCATATTCGATTAAAACATTAGTTCCTAGCACAAAGTGATCTTGGATATTTAAATTGCACATGAAAATTTCTTCTATGTTGACTTCCTTAGTCTTGAGGCTATAAACACTTGGTTTAACATCAATGTAAAGTATTTCATTGTTCTAATTATACTCTATAATCATGTGCTTCATGTATGGTTCCCTTTCTATCCTAATATGGTTTAGGATTCCTCTCTAGGGAAACCACATATGTGAGAAATCTGTAGCCATATATGCATTTAGAGTTTTTGACTAATCTTTGCTCAATAACATTCTATAATTGTTGGAAATTTCCACTACCTTTATATCAATGAAATGTTGAACCCTGGGGTTTGATGCTAGCTACATATGAATGGGTGAGTTCACCTACCACATTTACTTTAGTTTTATCCAGCTATGTGACCTTTTTAGAGGAACGGGCTCAGGTTAACCCTAAAGTTTGACATATTGAGAGATGCATCACGTTTGTAGAAGCTCCATAATCTACCAAGAAATTATGTAAATTGTTTTAGAATATCCTCAATGTTAGTATAGAATTTTTTGACTTTGTTTTTATTTATATAAGGTTGCATGAGCATCTGCAAAAGAAGTATTATTTTTTTCTTTTCCCTTTAAAGGAACATCTTTTTCGTACCCTTCTTTACTTGATAGACCTTCTTTAGGAATTTCTTCCATCGTACTCAAGAATGCTTTCTTGATCATTGGTGTTTTGAGAAACTCAAATAAGGACAGGTTGTTCTTTAGCCTTTTTATTTCCTCAGTCAAATAGTTCATCAAATTATTTTATTTAGATGGCTTTGCTTTACCATATCGAGGTGGATTTAATAAATGGTAAGCTTGTGGTACTACTTTTGGTGCATCAAGGTTATTAATGGACTTACCCTCTAGAGGTTTATTCAAGTTATTTGATGGCAGTGACATGGTCAGTGGTCCCTTAGGTTTGTTTTTGCTAGTGGCATTACTCCTCAAATTATAATTATGTCCCTTTTGGTACTGTTAAAAGGCCCGAACCTCGTCAATCTCACCCTTGGGCATGTTTTCATCTTGATAAGGGAAGGTGTATGTCTCTAACATCATAGCCAAATTATCTTCACAACAGTAAGTGTTACTATTGAAAGCATCTCATGACTCTAAGCATGTATAGTTGTCTAGTACCAATGTGAAATCATATCTTGCTAGAACTATTTCATTACCTTGTGGTGTATTAGACTCAAATAGCTCATTATTATATGAAATGGCTAATAAAATATTGGATGTAGTCTTAAACTATGGATAGTATACTTCTACATGAGCACTAGTGCTGTGGATTTTGCACCAATTATTTAATGCAATTTCAGCTATATTAATTGTTGAAGTTGGCTTATTATCTAAAGAATTTGTGTTGTATAAAGGTGATGGTATACCTCCATTATTTTTTCATGTACATTCTAGAGTTTGGGTGGTCTAGAAGCATTAAATGTTCAATTTTGTTGATTTTGATTATTGCTCTATACATAAAAGTTTTGATTCCTAAACTGAGTAACCTCAATTGTCATCATTTTCATTTGAGTAGTTATTTCCTTGATTTATTCCTTATTTTATTACATTGTAGAAGGTTGATTGTCCTATGCTTGAGTGAAGAAAGAGTTAGCGTTGGGGTACACTTATGTAATGGTTGGTCCGGGATATGTTATCAATGATTGATTATTTCCCTGGTGTGGAAAATTATTCTATGTATACATCCCATTTTGAGATACTAAAGGAAAAGTATTAAATATTGGATTGTTATTGTGAGGAATTTCATTCATCCTTTGCATTTGGTTATTATTCATTGTGTGTCCCATGCCTAAAGTTAATCCCTATCCAGTTTCTTCATATCATGGTTAACACTCATAGCTTTTTTATATACTTCAGTTAGAGTTGCAGGAAAGAGTATTTTCCTTTTCACAAACATTATAGTTAAAGGATCCAAATTGGAATAATAAACTACTTCGATAGCCAAGTCATCTACAAGATAGGGATATTGCAGTCTAGAATATGCATTTTGAAACCTAGCATTGAAATGTGTTATGAGTTCGCCTTTTAATCACTTGATTTGATCAAATTGATGATAAAGTATGGTTGGATCTACGAGTGACCAAATCTAGCTAGAAAATGGTCTTCCATGTTTTTCCATGATCAGATAGAATTTTGAGGTAAATTGATATACCATTGGTAAACTTCATCAACTAAGGTATATGGAAATAACCTACAAATGACATCTTCATTCTTAATTCTGGTGCTAAAGTATCCTTGAATATGCTTAAGTGATCTTTAGCATCTTTATGAAAATAAACATTCAAACACGGTTTCTTAGGATTTTTCAAAAGGTCATGATATATTGCAAATTGAATTAGACATTCTACGTTAAATAAAGCCATAACTACATGAGGTTGTGCGACTAGTATTTGGTTTCTAGGAGCAACGCCTACAAATTTTGATCTTTGTCTCCTACCTATTCCACAATTATTTAACTCTATGAGTTCTACCAAGGGATCACTAGACCTAGACCTTGTAACTCTCTAGTACTCCAACTTGATAAAGTTAAAATGAACCCTCCTTCTGGCACCAATTTTTTTGATGTGGTTGTTATGCAAACACCACATGCAGATAAATCCTTACTACTTTGAACAAGAGTACCTATATTTCTTGAAAGAATCACTAGGATTTCTTAGTTAGAGGTAATCTTAACTATCCCAAGGCTTGGGAGTTAGGAATGTTAGGTCTTGACGCACTAGGTTCGCTTAGGGTTTGTTTTGCAATTATTATTAAACATAAGGGGTTTGTTGGTTTAAATATTTTAACTTTCAAACATTCAAGTAATGTGAAGATTTAGAAAATATGACGTGTATTAATTTGCACTTTCAATATTACAAGTCATTCAGAAAGAAAGCTACTAAAAGATCAGATTTAAGAGGAAAAAAGGGCATGAAAAACTAATTGTTGCTAGCTATTATCCACACATTCATAGAGAAATAAATAAACCAAAGCATAAACTATTTTGTATTTCACCAAATTTCTTCACAACTACATACAAAATAATGCAATTTTTTTAAAGAAAATAACTTTTTGCCACCAAAATAGTATGAAAATACACCCAAATCTAGTGTAGAAAATTGACTCTTTCAGTAGGAGTAAACAACATACAGTTATGCAAGATTTATGATTTGGAAATAAACTTCAAATTGCTTATATTTTAGAAAAATCTACTATAAATACAAGTTTTTACACTGGAATTGAATAAAAAACTTGACTTAAACATAAAATTGGTGATGTTCAAACCTTAGCCTCATTGTTTCAACAATTTTTTATCTCCAAATAGAATAACACTTCCTTTTATAAAATTGTAAAGGGATGGCATCTTATAGGTTACACATAATTTTGAATAGTTTGGCAGCCTTTTAATCAGTACTATAAAAATTGATTATGCATGTAATGTTTATTATAATATTAATATAAATGGTTAGGCCTTGGCCTTTTGCTTAAAAAAAAATGTTTCCTTTTATAAAACACTAGGTAGTAGTTGATCAAAACAGAGCAAATGGCTAAGAGAAAATAATCCAATCAACAAACATGTGGCACAAGGGAATTGGTGGCATTCAAGAGATATTTGTCTCGGTCCTTGAAGATAAAGTCAAAATCTATAATTTGACTTCTTTTGCTATAGTTCAAATGACTGAAAATCATGGGTAAATTCCTACCAGGTTTCTCCAATCTTCAAAGCGTGGGAAAAATTTGTTGACACTTCCCTTCAGAATTCTCGATATCAATGATGAATCCCGTTGTCAGGAAAAATGTCTGTTGGGAGAAGTCAAGAAAAACTTAAAATTCTGTCAACTGATCAAAAACCCAAGTCTTCCATTTCCCTAGTTACTCGCTATTCGTTGTCGAATACTTCCTCCACAAACTTATCTCCTCCCTTTCTGAGCTTATATTCTCTAAAAGTTGTTAACACTTGATTTATGTCCTCCCTTGGGACATTTTGCATCAACTTCCAACTAAAATTTTTCTATGCATACTCTTTTGTCACAACCTTTATACCTTCATTTCTCTGCACTACATCAACCTCATATCTTACCATGTGATTTTGATACCTAATCATTTCATCTATGACTTCCCAATCAAATGAATGAATGGGTACATTAACCACTTTCTCAAGACAATCTCTAGATGATTTTACCTCAACATCATCTTGTCCCATGTTATCTTGATCACATATATGTTGTGCAAGCATTTCCACGAGGTCCAATTCTTTGTCTACCATCTTGTCACCTTTCAATGCTATCTCTTCTAACTCTTTATGCACTACAATAGTGAATCTTTCTCCCAAACCAATTGTAATCTCCAAGTCTTTAAATTTTGAACATCCTACTTTGTTACCACCTTTTCCTCTAGCAATAACTATGTGTCTATCTTTTGAATAGCTTCTAGTCATCGTAGCTCTATATCATTTTTCTCTATGCAATATTTACATTCATCTATTTTTCTTTTAGACATTCTTAGACACTGAGATACTTCTTTGCATTTTCCTACAACTTCCCCTAGAATTTCTTCACCTTGTTGCATCAACCCACCTATCTAGTCATCAAACACACTCATTTTGTGTTTCAAGGATTTGATTGCATCCATTTGTTCTTTAGAAATCAACACTAGATTAGGTAGCAACTTTGTTAGTGACTGACTTGGATGAGCTACAACTCTAATGAAGTTCTGCATTTGATATATACATTCCTTCAAATCCATTTTCTTTTGTTTATCTCTCCTCATACAAGCAAAAATTGATTCTAAGTTCATCCTCATTTCTTCTAATTGTTTCTTCTATGATGAGTGCCCTAGGTTAATTGTTGATATTTGATAGTCTCAAGCAGTAATCTCATGTTTATCCTTTTGTTTGATGGGAGTGGTTACCTAGAGAACTTTCCCACCATCTTATTTTTTCCTAATTATGTCTAACTCTTTCCCTAGCCTTAGGCCTTGGTGTTTGCATATCTTACATTATGCTTTTGAAATCTAAAGGCACTAGTTGTACCTGCAATGGTGGAGCTAATTGTTGTGCCAACCAATCATGCATGTCTTCATTTGGCCTTACCTCTTCCTATCTCTATTCTTTCCAAACTTGTTTCTCAAGACTCCTTTCTTTTGATACACGACCTCTATCTCCATCAACCTTAGAGACTTTTACCACATCAGTATCTTCCTATTGTAGGGAATCCTTGTTTGTTTTCACTTCTCTTCTTTGACCTTGTTCTTCCTCTCAGAATCTCATCTCTTCTTCCTCCCCACTTTCCTTTTCAAAATAACTCTCATGTGAGTGGTCCATGTTTCTCTGGGATATCAAATTTTCCAGTACCTTGATGCTCTTCATTTGTGACTTTGGCAGGTTCAACAGCTTGACCTTTATCTAAGCTTCCTCCTTGATTAGGTTCATGTGATTGATTTGGAGAAGTCTTATTACCAATTTATATTTTTGAGTTTTGTCCTCAATTATCTCAATATTAAATGCATCTACATGCATTTCTTCGTCCTCTTCTTCTAGGGAAATGGGCACCTAAGGTGTTGTACTTGGCTATTCTTTCTGAAGTTGGGAATCTACTTCCATCACTTATCCTTTTGAATGTTCCAACTCCTGGATGGGTTTATTTACTGTAATTTCCAGACCTTCAACAATATCCTAGTGTAACTCTTTCTCATATTTCTTTTCAAAAGCTAACATGGGAACTTTGGTGTTGTCTCTGACTATTGTTTTCATTTCATTTGTTTTACTCCATTTCTTTCATGGTGAGGTCCATGGTTATATCAAGTTCTTCTTCTTGAAGTGAATATGTCTCTCCCATGGTCTATCTCATCATAGAAGTCCCTATTGAGGGAGGAGAAGCAAACATTGCAACCACCTGATGAGACATTGATCCTCTTAATTGGGTGTATACCTATTGTTTTTCAACTATTTCCTCTTAGGTGAGATATTTATCCCTACATAATGCAAATGATGATGATGCCACTATTGGTGCTCTCAATAGATTCATTGGGATTCCCATAGCATCCTTGTTTGGTTCCTCTTGTTGTGAGGCCACTGAAACTCCCTAACTTGGGGTTTCAACAATTATTTCCTTCCTTTCTTCAAGATCCTTAGCCTCCAAAATATTTATTTTCTTTCCCAAGCAGTCATCATATCCCAAATCATTAATTACATTTTTATTTCTCTGTCTCCTAGGGGATATGTGATCACCACTCCATTGGCCTTTAGCATATGGACATATTTTTCTATCCAAATATGATTGAACTCAATCACTAATCTAGAGATTTCCTTTAATGTTGTAATTTTAGGCTCTTTCCAATCAAGTTTTGGAATATGGTCATTAAAAATCCTATTTGATTTATATACGGGGTTCATGACTTCGCCATTATCCTCAATTATTTGCAATGGGACATCATGTGTTCCCATAGTCATCATTTGGTTTAGTGTCTACCTTTGATATGACTGCTTCTTAGCTTCACATTCATCTAGGCAATCATTCTAGTAATCTTGTAGGTGAGGTAAATGAGCATACCTTTTTTTGATGTGTCTGGTGAGCCTCTCAGATGGATCATATTTAGCTTGGCTCAATTTGAATTATTCTAATCCAAATGAAAATAATTCATTCTCTGTGAGCCTGACACTTTTAGATGAACTGCACTTATAATTTCCTATAATAAGAGGAAATTTAATTTGTCCCTTCTTATGAGCTTGTAAGAAAGCATCATGGGACTCCATTACCTGTCTTGTAAAATCTACCAATTCTATTTTATCTGCAAGATACTTAGGAAACATTAAGTACTAAAAGTTGCCTGAGAATCCTTCAACTCTAATATAGGCGAGTTTTGGGAATTGGATATACCAACACCCATGACTGCCAATGGATTCTTGTACAAACAAGGATATTCTTTTGGTTTTGTCTCCTTCCATAGTTCAGATTATTTTCATTGAAAAAGATTCATTAAACCTTTGATAATTCTTTAAGTATTCATTAGCAGTCATTTGGGGATAATGATGACAGACCAGCCTCTATCTTGCATTCCTACCCAAGGTCCCTATCCTATTCAAGCCTTGAATATTATCCTTTACTACACTTGAATATATTATGTATGAAGACATAAAAAATAACCCTAGTGACTAAAATATTTGGATATGTTCACACAATTTATCACTAATAACCTTAGCCTAATGGATTTTAGCTAGGCCATCCTTTACATGTCTAACGATTTCATACATCCATAGTTCAAACCTACTAGCATCTTTATTGCCCATTAATCTGCTCAGTAATGTGATTATTTCGTAGATATCAAGGATAAAATTAGACCTCAATATGGTTTTAGGCATCCTTGATACATGGGTTTTTTCTTACCCTATTCTTTGAACTAGGTTACCAACATGACCCTCTTGTTTTGTTCTTCCATGTTGGCATATTCCCTTGCAGATGGTCCTATCTCCATTGTACTCATAGGGATAAGATCCCAAATGTTTGTGTGATCCCTTTTGGGGTCAGATCTACATATACCCTACCTTGTTTCAAAACTACCCTCCTGTCTACATTGTGCCACTATGTGCATTCTAGAACTAGCTCTAATGAATCCATTACCTGAGGGAACCTTGCAACCATGTGTAATCCACTTACCACTATATTATTCACATGTTGGCTAGTGTTGGGTTGTCAAATCCTTTCCATGAATTCATTTTCATTGAAATTACCCAAATGGGTATCCATCACCAACCTGTATGTGGGTATTTCTTGAGATAGAGGAAAATTGAATTCATCTTTAGCTCCCCTCTTTTGTGTACCTATTGTTTCTTCTAAGTCTTGCATGATTAGTGTATACAATTCATGTACTTAATTAGGGTAATCTCTATGAATTTTAACCCTTTTGTGTTATTTTTATCAATATTACATTACCAGTAGTTATACACTCTTCAAGTTTGAATCAATTTTATCAAGATGCATACAAACTTACTTGAAAAGAATAAGAAAAAATAAGTATGATTTTCACAAATACCAAGCACATGTAAAGTTTTCTTCAAAACTTGGTTGAAAAGAAATACCTAGTTTTGTTAAGGGTGACCTTGAGCTATGGTGGAATCAATAGCCAACAGTTATTTCTTCTCAAACTTTGATATTTTACCTAGTTCGCCTTCTCAAAGGGCATCTTGAGCCTTGATAACACTTATAGGTGTCTTCTCCAGCATGTTATGGTATTCTATAGAAGTAAGTAGTACACTTCTCTTTGGTGACAACTCAATGTTTTCACTGCCTTCCTTAATACCATCTAATCATTATGCATTAATTTCACTGGTAGAGTACGATAGTGGCAGTTTAGGCTTTAATGACAAAGTTTTTGATATGCATGCTTTAATTAAATTAAAAAAAACTACGTGAGTGTGGTCATGACATATTTTCGGGTTTTGACTTGCTTCGGGAATCGATGACCCGTCGAGACTTTGAACTAGGCATGGAAGAGTCATCCTCATGAATTGGATGTGTTTCACTTTAAGATTTATGATAACTTTGTTTTAGACATAATTTTGAGTTTTTCTTTCTCTAAATTTCCAATTTTTGGGTAAACTCTTGATATTGGTAAGGAATTCAGGTTTGGACTTAAGAAAGGCCTAACATAGTGTAAATGTACTAAGATAAAATACTTTTGATTTTTTACTTTTAGAAAAATCCCACTCTCGAATTTTTTACAACTCATGTATTAATGAATATAGGGTAGAAAAGACTTGTACCAGGTGAATCTATTTATCGGAGAAAGTTGTTACTCCTACCAAACTTACTTTCTATCTTCATTTAGGAAACTCGGTGTGTGAAAACCCAAAAACTCGATTCCCGCAAGTTGAAAACATTTTTGACGAAACATTTTATTACACTAAAACCCAGAATTTAAGTGTTTTAACTTGGGAAAACCACCATTTTACCTAAAACTAGGCATTTGATCAGAATAACACCTATTTTTACCATTTCCTCCAAACCAAATGAAAGCAATAGAAAAGAAAAAAAGGGGTTCACTTTTTATGAGACAAAATGGGGCATGTTGTGAGACTACACAACATGAGGTTTGAGGAGTATCCAAGAAAGATAATGGCGACTTATAAAATAATACAAAATTACTCATTCAAGAAAATCATTCAATTAATGGGTAAAATCTCTAAGATAAATATCAAGATATAATATATTCTCTGTATACTCGAAAGAATCTCAGATGGATTTCTTGATTTCCCAAGGGTTTATGCCAAATTCAAAGGTGAGTTCCAAGCCTTTATTTTATATATACTCCTAAAGAAAATGAATGTGATGAACTCTCAATAGGGTACTGTAGTATTTAGAGAGTGACTTAGGACCTAGGTGATCTCAATGAATCCAAGTCTTTGGCTAGAACCTATACCTATCCAATATGGATAGATGCCTAACTTGTAATATGGTTGGATTATTGTCTTCAATTGGATGAAAAATTATCATGTAAAGATAGAAATACCTAAGTATACAAATGAATAAACAATTAATGACATGATTGAAATAATAATAAAAATAAATTAGTTGTACTTCTGGGCATAAAAGTTAGGTTATTACGTATAGGTGGTGGTTCCCATCTAGAGCAATGCCATCTATATGGTCATGTGTTAGTATCTACTCCATTTGTAAGTGTCCTATATGACCACATTACGTCTCATATGTCCTTAATGACATCTTCAAGTATTCATTACCACTCATTCGAGGATAATGATTATAGACTAGCCTCTATCCTACATTTTTTCCCAAGGTCCCTATCCTATTCATCCCTTGAATACCAACCTTTATTGTGCATGAATATATTATGTACAAAGACATAAAAAATAACCTTAGTGACTAAAATATTTGGATATGTTCACATAATTTATCACTGATAACCTTAGCCCAATGGATTTTAGCTAGGCCATCCTTTATATGTCTAATGGTTTCATACATCCATGGTTCAAACCTACTAGCATCTTTATTTCCCACTAATTTGCTCAGTAATGTGCTTATGTCTTAGATATTAGGGATAAAATTAGACCTCAATATGGTTTTAGGAATCCTCAATATGGGTTTTGGCGTATCCTTTTCTCTAAACTAGGTTGCCAGCATGACCCTCTTGTTTTGTTCTTCAATGTTGGAATATTCCCTTGCAGATGCTCCTATCTCCATTGTACTCATAGGGTTAAAAATTGGGATCCCAAATTTTTTCACGATCCCTTATAGGTTCAAATCTACATATACCCTACCTTCTTTCAAAACTAACCTCCTCTTTGCATTGCATCACTACATGCATTCCAAAACTAGCTTTGGGGCATCTATTTCCTAAGGGAACTATTGTCACATAAAATTGCACCATGCTAAACAAGAGTTTAGTGTTCTAATGACACAATGGAAACAACCTCAAGGTGTGGGACCTTACACAAATGAGGTTGAATCTCTAGAGAAAGCCGACTTTCTCTTCTAAACTAAGTGAAAATGTGTTGGTTTGACCCAACACATGAAACCTATTACTGCCCTAATCTAACAACTCACAAAGGAAAAGGGATAGAAGGAGAACATGAAAAATGAAAGGGAGGTGATGAACCGAGATAGAAATATATTTCTTCTTTGCTTAAGATTGCACAAAATATCAACAAATCAACTAAAACAAGCATTTAGACAAGAAGGTAAGAGATTTTTAATCAAACATGAAAGAAATAACTATGATAATAGTAAGATTTTATTGATATGAGGCATAAAAGCTAAAATTTACAATGGTAGAATGCAAGATACAATGTCTACAAAAGAAAACTGTGAGAGGAGCCCAAAAGAGGAACCCTACAAAAATATACAGGTGTTGCCTTTATAGTTCAGGCATAACTAAGATGAACATTAACCAAACCCCCAAAAATGTGTTTGTTAGATGTCGGTGATTGGGCGGTCAGGAGTTAGCTGTCGACCTTACCTCATGCTTGCTTACTTCAAAAACACACCCACTGGCATTGAGCAATCAGAGATCAGGTGTTGAGTTCTTAGAGGTTAGGCATTAGGCTTGCAACTTACCATGTACCAAAGGAAGAAGAGAGGAGGAAACCATGACTACCCAAAAGAACCCTCGTCGAGCATTGGGGATAAAAAATATTGGTTACCTCTTACCGAAGAAAGGGAAGAGGTAAAGAAGAAGGTTGAAGGCCGACATGCAAAAACCCAACACTTAGCTAAATTTAGAATCAAGGCATTAGTGGGAAGAAGAGATGGAAGGAGAAGGGCGAAAAAGAAAGCATGCAAGTGATAACATCAAACCTTCGTAAATTAGACATCAGACTGTCAAGCAACAATTGATGAAGGGACCGAAAGAAGATAAAGGGGAAGGATGATGGTCAACCCTTGAAGATCGATAGAAGAAAGGTGAAAAATGAAGAGAGAGATCGATAAGGGGTAATGGGTAAGGTCGAAGGATGATACCTGAAACACTTAGAAGAAAAGGGGGAAGGAAGGGAGTGATGGAGAAGGCATGAAGGAAGCGGGTAAGAGACAACCCAAAAACCCAAAAATTTGGGACAACCAATTTTAGGAACCTTCAAGGAGAAAACATGAAAGATAGTCCATGGGGATCTCTCAAATCGATTATCAATGATGGGTCATCTATGGGTGGCATGGAATGTCAACATGAACCCTATAGCCATGTGTAATCCACCTGCCACTATACCTCCTTGAAAGTAAGTAGTACATTTCTCTTTGGTGACAACTCGATGTTTTCACCACCTTACTTAATACCATCTAATCATTATGCATTAATTGTACTAGTAGACTACGATAGTGGTAGTTTAGGCTTTAATGATGATGTTTTCAAACTACACGCTTTAATTTAATTCAAAAAAACTGTGAGTGCAGTCATGGCATATTTTCAAGTTTTTGACTCGCTTCAAGAATTGATGGCCTACCAGGACTTTGAACTGGGCATGGAAGAATCATCCCCATGACTTGGATGCATTTCACTTTAAGATTTCTAATATCTTGTTTTTAGACATAATTTCAAGTTTTCCTTGCTCTAAATTTTTGAGTTGTCAGGGAAAATACCGCTATTGGTAAAGCATTCAGGTTTAGACTTGAGAAAGGCCTAAATGAGGTAAATGTACTAAGACAAAATACTTTCAATTTTTGACTTTTAGCAAAATCCCATTCTCGAGTTTTACAACTCGTCTATTAACAAATATGGGATGAAAAAGACTTGTACTAAGTGAATCTATTTATTGAAGAAAGTTGTTACTTCTTCCAAACTTACTTTCTATCTTCTTTTAGGAAACTCAGTGTGTGAAAACCAGAAAAGCCGATTCCCACAAGATGAAAACATTTTTGACGAAACATTTTATTACACTAAAACCTATATTTTAAGTGTTTTAACTTGGGAAAACCACCATTTTTCCTGAAACCAAGCATTTGATCAAAATAACACCTATTTTTACCATTTCCTCCCAACCAAACGATAGTAAGAGAAAAGCAAAACAAAGGGGTCCACATTTTGCAAGAGGAAAAATGGGGCATGTTGTGAGATTACACAACATGAGGTTTGGGGAGTATCCAAGAAAGATAATGGCAACTTATAAAATAATACAAAATTACTCATTCAAGAAAATCATTTAATTAATGGGTAAAATCTCTAAGATAAATATCAAGATACAATATATTCTTTGTATACTCAAAAGAATCTTAGATGGATTTCTTGAGTTCCTAAGGTTTTATGCCAAATTCAAAGGTGAGTTCCAAGCCTTTATTTTATATATACTCCTAAAGACAACAAATGTGATGCACTCTTAGTAGGGGATTGTAGTCTTTAGAGGGTGACTTAGGACCCAAATGATCTCAATGAATCTAAGTCTCTAGCTAGAACCTATACCTATCCAATATGGTTGGATTATTGTCTTCAATTGGATGAATACTTATCATGTAAAGATAGAAGTACCTAAGTATACAAATGAATAAACAATTAATAACATGATTGAAATAATAAAAAAAAGAAATTAGTTGTAGTTTTGGGCATAATAGTTGGGTTATTACATATAGGTGGTAGTATCTTATCTAGTGCAATGTTGTTTAAGTGGTCATGTTAGTACCTACTCAATTAGATGCATGTAACCTGTATGACCACATTATGTCTCACATCTTCTTAATGCCATCCTCTACAATTTTTTATAGCAAGCGCTACAATCTTTAATATAATCTTATGCACCCTTACGTATATTAAAAATTGCTATGTTGAGACAAGTTGGTAGTTGTGACGCATTTGAAAAATTGTCTTCATCAAATTCTTAGGTTGATTCTGTAAGATGTATAGAGATTGCTTGAAATGTATATTAGGCTTAGGTGCAAAAGTGGGTGTGTGCAACTACAACAATAGAGGTCTAGTTCATGAAACTCCATAATATGAAAGATTGTTGCTCTCTATATAATTGTTACTTATGTGCTTCTTTTGTCATTATAAGAAATATTTTATGTTTCAATATTAGACTTAAATTATGTTTGCTATTAATACTTAAGAAATAGATAAAAGTTTAGGTACGAAAAAAAGATAAATAGTAGCTTAGTCAAAGTGGAGGATATGAGCTACTGCTACCTATCTAAAGGATAAAAACATGGTGCATTAGAATCTAAGGTGGCATAAAAGTTAAGAACACACAAGTGAGCATTACATACTATAATCTAGGCTCACATAAAGGTCAAGAACAAAAAGATAAACATGGTAAACTAGAATATGAAATAAGAGGAAGGTCACAAGTTAAAAAAGTGATAATATTCACATGTAGAAGAGATTTTGCCCCCACAATAACTAAAGCTATTATTAATGGTCTACTAGTCACATGCAACATGGAAGTGTGAAAGTTGGATACCAGACTTCTAGGTGGATAATAGCTAGCAAAATTATTTGATCATTGACAAACAATGCATGTTGTTAAACACCAAGCTTGGCTAGAGTGTTACGAAAACACTAGATGGTGATGTTTTAGTCTTAGGTGACACATGGTGCGAAGAGAACCTAAGGACACATATACCAATTCTAATGGTAGCTAGCCAAATTCCAACTACCACTCTCTACGTCATAACACCCATTGATTCATTACTTTTTCTTCAACATTTTATTTTAATAAAGTCTACAAAATTATTATCTTCGAGAATACTTTATAAAACTATTATCTTGGGAAATATTTTATTAAATTATTGTTTTTTATAAATATTTTAATATATGAGGCCCAAGTTGTCGAGCAAGGACCTTGAGACACAATATCCTAACTATCGTTGTCTTTACCCACAACATTATTTATTTATTTAAAATTTGGCCCAAATTTCTTTCTTGTCTTTAATGCGATTGGGGGAATATTCACAACGAAAAACGGCTATACTTCCGGCGATAAGAGCGCTCAGCCATCCTTTGAAAACATATTAAATGGCCGTATGGTAAATTATTTTCTAATATTTATTTATTCTAAATGGAAGTCCTTATCAAGTTCTACATTCATATAACTAAAGTAAATTATTTATTATTAACTATGTTTATCAATGGCCATGGGTTGGAAGAATAGTAATTTTTGGTAGTTGATTTATCGATTGGTGTTGAGTGTTTGTTAGTGTGTAATATGTATTTGAATTTATGAAGAGTTATGGTTTTATTGATATGGTAGGTATGATTTATCTAGTCATTGAGTTAATTGGTGAGTAGGAAGTTATAAAAGAACTCGTCTAATTCTTCAAATGTTGAGCTTTCAATTCTACTCACAATAAATAATGATTTGATGGTGGTTTTCGGAGGTTAGATTGATTGGTGGGCATTGAGTGTTTGTTGGTATGTAATCTAGGTTTGAATTCATGGTAGATAGAGTTTATTTGGTTGCCCAACTAACTAGTAAGTAGGAATTATATGAGAACTCATGTGATTCTTCGAATGTGGAGCTTCCAATCCCCCCATATCAAACAACAGTAACAAATTGATAGTACTTTTTGGAAGTTAGATTGATTGGTTGGTGCAAGTGTTTGTTAGCATGTAATCTACGTCTAAATTCATAGAGGTTCATGGTTCCATTGACATGAGATAGGTACAATTTATCCAGTTGCCCCATTAACTAGCAAGTAGGAAGTTATTAGAGAATTCATATGATTCTTCAAATGTTGAGCTTCCAATTCTTTTCATATCAAAAAATAATATATTGATGGTAGTTTTTGGAGCTTTGGTTGATTGGTTGGTGTTGAGTGTTTGTTAGTATGTAATCTACGTGTTACTTCATAGAGGCTCGTGGTTCTATTGACATGTTAGGTTTAGTTTATCTGGTTGTGTAGTTAAATAGTAAGTAGGGAATTATATGAGAATTCACTTAGTTTTTCAAATGTAGAACTTCCAATTCTCTTCATATCAAAAAATGATTATGATAAATTGATCGTAATTTTTGTAGATCAGATTGATCAGTTGATATTAAATGTTCGTTAGTATGTAGTCTAATTTTAAATTGTTGAAAACCCATAATCCTATTGACATGATGAGTATGATCACCCAATTAATCAACAAATTATAAATTATAAAAAACTCAACTAAATCTTCAAAATTCCCCTTATATCTAGAAATTATATATTAATAACCACAAACAAGTAGACATGAATAATAATAATCTGGCTAATTTAGGTGTTTGATAAAGGTTATCTTAATTTCTTCTTTTAGCAATAACCGTCGACATAAACCTAAGAAGATGGGTATATGCGTGTTGTCTTGGTTCGCATCTTTAATTCGAATATTTTAAAGGTCAGTTTGATATTTAATGATTGCGAGAGAATACTTTTACTTAAATGCATTTAATTTTTATAGCTGACTTCTTAGTGAGATCATTTAGATGTATGAGTTTCAAGAAATAATCATGCTTACGTTAATTCAAAATATATGTCCATATGCACAAGAGATATTTCTGTAAACCATTATTCATATAATATAAATTGACTTAAAAATTAATTAATTAATTTTAACAAATATATAATATAATTTAGTGTAATATAAAATATTATTTTGATTATTTAATAAAATTATTGTGTAAGGAATTATATTTGTTAAAATAATTATTATTTGTGATTATAATTTTATTAAATATTAATAATTTGAATAATACATTTATAAATATTATAACAAAAATGTGTATAGGTGCATAGTATAATGATAATATGTCAATGTTTTGATATTTGAGGTGTTAAGTGTTAATTTATATGGTTTGAATAGGTGTTTCCAAACTCGAGAATAATTAATTAATTGATTCCTCTAGAGACTTCTAGAACCTAGTTAGTTAGGGTTTGTTAGAGTCTAGTTAATCTTAGCCATTGATTGAGATTAAATTGTGGCCATTGGTTTTTCAATAAGATGATTATAAAAGGGGATCAATGGGCATTTGGAGAACACACACTTGAGAAAGATTTGCAGTGATAGCAAATAAATTTGCAGCGATAGCAAATAGTTTTGCAGTGATAGCAAGGGTGTAGTGATAGCGTTGGAGACAGTAGCAGTGGAATTTTAACAGAAGAAATTAAGGGAAGAATTTCCGGAGAAGAATATTGTCGGAGCTCTGCCAGTAAGAGGCAAGCAGTTTATGTATCTCTTGATTTATTGAAGTTTGATAAAATTCCTCATCTACTAAACTGGTTTTCCCTTCAGAGTTTTTCCAGGGACAATTTTTCCATAAATATTGTGTGTATTATTTTGCATGTTTTCTTCTCTATTCCTATGATTTATTTGTGAAGTTGCAGTTGTGTTATTTTTTAATATTTGTTGTGAATTAATTTTCGGCAGTCAAATAATCTATATAGATAGGAGATTAATAATCAATAACTGCAATAAAATTTTCACATGGTATCAGAGCTGATCTAAGGGCAAAAAAAGTTCAACGCAGGCACAAGAAGGAAAAATTAAGGGGTTATAAAACCCAGTTTGACCTCTTCAAAATTATTTGTTTTTGTCTCATCTTTTGAGATGGCCTCAACAGGTTTAAGAGATTAGGACATATTGGATGGAGCCCCAAATTTTGGTGTCTAGAAAGCCAAAAATTCTTTATTGCTGGAAGAGAATGGTATCAAGGAATATGTGACCAGTGTTGTAGTTGTACCTATAGATCCAACACAACTCTTAGCATATAAGAAGGAAGATGCCAATGTGAGGAGGTTGATTCTTGACGGTGTTAAGGACCATATAGTTTCACATATCGTAGAGTTAGATACAACGAAGAAGATGTGGGACGCCATTATGAATCTGTACCAAAACGCAATCACTAATTGAAAGTTGATTCTCAGAGAAAAGTTGAGGAATACCTAGATGAAGAAGGGAGAAGATGTTACAAGTTACCTCACGAGGCTTAGACTTGTCAAGGATGAGTTGGAAGTTGTTGGAGATAAACCAGATGATGACGAGTTAGTATGAATAGCCCTAAATGGGTTTACTAAGCAGTGGGATGTCTTTGTTCAAGTTATTAATGGATAAGACACCTTACCGAGTTGGGATCGACTATGGAGTGATTTCACTCAGGAGGATCTTAGACTAAGTCTTGTCAGTGGAACCAGTAGCAATAGTCAGAAAAGTGAGGTGGAACAGGAAAACGTTGCCCTAGCAAGAAAAGGGAAAGAGAAGAAGGGGTCTAGCAAAGGATCAAATCCTAAAAGTGAGAAGAAGGACTTGTCTAAGATCAAATGCTATGGTTGTCATGAGTTTGGCCACTATGTCAGTGATTTCTTGCAAAGGAAGAAAAATGAAAAGAAAGGCAAGAAGCAAATGACAACTTCAACAAGTGTAGATGAGGTTTCTAGTAGAATGGAGTATGAGTTTGCACTCATAGCTTGTATGGTTAGCTCAACCTCACAAAGTGTTTGGTACATAGACAGTGGGGCGTCATTTCATATGATAGGAGTTAGAGAGTACTTCTCCAGTAATAAGGAGGAGGACATCAGAATCCAAATTTCTATGGGGAACATGTCCAAACTCAATCTAGTTGGGAAAGGGACTGTTCTATTTCAAAGGGAGAATGGAAATTTGATTCCCATTCATGATGTGTTGCATGTGCCAGGCTTGGGTATGAATCTAATTTTTGTATCTATCCTTCAGGATAAAGGCTACAATGTACTCTTTAGAGGGGCACATGTGTTAATCAAGCAAAAGGATTGGAAATCACCCATAGCTATTGGAGTTAGGAGCAACTGGCTTTACAAGTTGCAATTTGATACTCATAAGGCACTCATGAGCATATTAATCCTAGAGATCAAGGAGAGCTATGGCATAGGAGGATGGTCCATATACATCATGGAGCATTTAAATTGCTTCGTGAGATAGTGACAGGTGTTCTAGAGGTGAGCACAAAGCATGATGATGTATGTAAGGGATGTGTATTGGGGAAGTTTGTGAAAGCATCATTTCCAAGGAGTGACACCAGATCCAAGGGTGTTCTTAATCTAGTACATTCAGACATATGTGGACCAATGTTGACGAAGTCTCTTAGAGGATATAAGTACTTTGTTACTTTTATTGATGATTTCTCCAGGAAGACCTGGATATACTTCTTGAAGACCAAGGATGAGGTCTTCAGTCTCTTCCAAGAGTTCAAAGCTCTTGTGGAGAATTTGGCAGGAAGGAAGATAAATGTTCTTCGGTTAGACAATGGAAGCGAGTACAAAGGGCAAGAGTTCTAGGAGTTCTATACCAAGGAAGGAATCAAGAGAGAGTGGATTGTTCCTCACAACCCACAACAAAATGGGGTTGTTGAGAGGAAGAATCATTCTATATTGGAGGAAATAAGGGCTATGATGTATGACCAGTATATGCCACATTACTTATGGGCAAAGGCATGTAGTACAACAGTATACATACAAAACAGGGTTCCACATAAGGTATTGGGCAAGATGACAACAGAGGAGGCGTTCTCAGGGAAGAAGCTAGATGTCAGCCACTTTAGGATATTTGGGAGTTTGGTGTATTATTGCATTCTTGGGGCTATACATTCCAAGTTATACTAGACTATAGAGAGAGGGTACTTTGTGGGGTATAGCGAAACTTCAAAGGCATATCGGATATTTATTCCAGGGGTTATGAGGATTATAGTTAGGCATGATGTCAAATTCATGGAGGACAAGGAATTTAGGTCTAGATATTTTTTAGCAGATGATCAAAGTGAGTAGCCAACAGAAGCTCCAAGGATCGTTCAATCGGATTAGGGGAAACGAAGCTCAAGTACAGTTGCTAGTACAAGCATAGGCTCAGGTGTTGAGAGTTCGCATAATATGGAGCGACAAATACAACAAATCCAAGAGATGCATTAGGAAGACATGGAGGTTGATACTTCATCCTCTATAGTTGGCAGTAGGAACCGTGAGGTTCAACTAACACATAGGGATACTTAGGAGTTTGTGGGAGCTCCTAGGAGGAGTAGTAGATAGTGGAGACAACCAGCTAGGTATAATGACTATATGGCATTAGTTATTCAGTTGGTAGATAGCGAGCCTTCCAGCTATTAGGAGTCCACACAATGGAAGGTGTGGCGAGATGCGATGGTCAAGGAATACACCTCAATAGTGCAGAATGATGTGTGGGAGGTTGTGCCTAGATTGACAGATAAGGTGGTGGTTGGATCACACTAGATCTATAAGATTAAGCATGGTGCAAATGGTAGCATCGATAAATACAAGGAAAGGTTTGTGGCCAATGTGTTCCTTAAGAAGGAGGGAATAGACTATGAGGAGACATTCACTTTGGTGGCCAGGTATACTTCTATACGAGCTGTAATCTCACTTGTAGCACAGATGGGATGGAAGATCCATCAGATGGATGTCAAGATGGTGTTTCTTAATGGTGAATTGGTAGAGGAGGTATACATAGAACAACCTGAGGGCTTTGTAGCACACAACAACAAAACCCATGTGTGCAGATTGAAGAGAGCTTTGTATGGAATCAAGTAGGCTCCCAGGGCATGGTACGAGCACATTGATAGATACTTGCATGGAATGGGCTTTGTGAAGAGTGAGGCAGATGCTAAGCTCTACTACTTCATGGTTGGGGGTGAGGTTCTCATTCTTGTTCTATATGTGGATGAATTGTTTTTAATAGGTTCACTGGGGCTCATAGAGGAGTGCAAGAGGGACCTTGCAACAGAGTTTGAGATGAAGGATTTGGGGCTTATGCACTACTTTTTAAGCATGGAGGTGTGGCATACAGATGGAGATATTTTCCTTGGACAAGGGAAATACTGCATCAAAATATTGAGGAGGTTTGACATGGAGGATTGTAGAGCCATGTCTACTCCTATGATCACGAATTGGAAGAAGGTAGACTCATCCAGGGAGAAGGATGTAGACCCCACCTTATACAAATAGTTTATTGGGTCTCTCATGTATTTGATCAACATTAGGCTTGATATATCCTTTACAATAAACTCTCAATTAGTTCATGGTTAAGCCAAAGAGAGTGCATTGGACAACGACAAAGCATGTGTTGCATTATTTGTATGGTACAATCGAGTATGGGATCAGATATGCTCGAGGTGATGGTATCAGGTTGATAGGCTATACTAACACAAATTGGGTAGGCAGTACAACTGATAGGAAAAGAAGTTCAAGGTGTTGCTTCAGTTTGGGATTAGGAGTTGTCTCTTGGTACAACAAGAAGCAGAAGTCTGTGGCTTTGAGTTCTGCAAAGGTAGAATACATAGCAACTATCATAGTGACATGTGAGGCTATATGGCTTCAAAAGTTGTTGGTAGCCTTGTTTGCTCAGAGGGTTGAGACTATAGTGATACACTACGACAATCAAAGTTGTATCAAAGTTTATGAAAATCCAGTGTTTCATGATAGGTAGGTAGCAGACATTTTGACTAAGTCATTGGGGAAGACAAAATTCATCTTTTTTAGAGATATGTTGGGTGTTATGCAAAACACCTTCCTCACTAAGAGGGAGTGTTAATTTATGTAGCTTGGACAAGTGTCTCCAAACCCAAGAATATTTAATTAATTAATTAATTGATTCCTCTAGAGACTTCTAGAAACTAGTTAGTCAGGGTTTGTTAGAGTCTAGTTAATCTTAGCCATCAATTGAGATTAAATCGTGACCATTGGTTTTACAATGAGATGATTATAAAAGGGGATCAATGGGCATTTGGAGAACACACACTTGAGAAATATTTGCAGTGATAGCAAGGGAACAATGATAGCGTTGGAGACAACAACAGTGGAATTTCAATAGGAGAAATTGAGGGAAGAATTTTTGGAGAAGAATATTGCTGAAGCTTTGCCAATAAGAGGCAAGCAGTTTATGTATCTCTTGATTTGCTGAAGTTTAATAAAATTCCTCATCTGCAGAATTGGTTTTCCCTTTGGGGTTTTTATGGGGACAATTTGTCCAAAAATATCGTGTTTATTATTTTGCATGTTTTCTTCTCTATTCCTATGATTTATTGGTGAAGTTGTAGTTGTGTTATTTTTCAATATTTGTTGTGAATTAATTTTTGGAAGTATCTATATTGATAGGTGATTAATAATCAGTAACTGCAATAGAATTTTCATACTAAGTTCAAATCTCTTTAGCTTGAAAAATATTCTTTGTATGGCCTCATTGGATAGTTAAACCCTAGATATTAATACTTGAGTGGATTGAGAGTGAAAGAGCACTTATTGAGTTCCTAGGAATTGATCCCACCATTTATGTTTTATGGCTAAGGGGAGTGTATCAACCTCTTAATTATTTGATAAAAATAATATTATAACAAAATTAAATTGGTTAAACATGTTAGTCACTTGATGAATGTAATTTTGTTAAATAATATATATATGATCAAGATGCTTTTGAGAAATAATTGTTTGAGTTTAGTTAATGCCAATGTCTTAGATTATACTTTATGATCCTTCATCATGATGATAAAAAAATAAAGAGAGATAGGTGGATTGTAAACCTAGCTCACTAAAAATATAACAAAATTAAAAATTATGAGAAAAGGAGGTGTGGTTGTTGGCCTCCTACAATGATCTGATAACTCAGCCTTTACAGCCATGATTCAGAGATTGGACATCTAACCTAAATAGCTACTTTAATCATCATGAAGGTGCATTTAAATTGTCAATCTAGGGATGTGAACTTGAAATGGGCCAGCACAATATGTGCACTAGGAACTCTTAAGTAGCCATTTCTAATCTACAGCTAAGAAACACAAAATACTGGAAATAAATTGATTGAAAAGGAAATAAAGAAAGTGTTGAACATCAACCAACAACTATGCTAAAATGAAATGCATAACAGGAATAAAAGATTTGAGCAACAAACAAGAAATTATGCTATCTGCTTTGGCTACAGGAACAGACACATAATGGACTTCTAGTGGTTGCAGGAATAGTTGATGCCAGATTTCTAACTAAGCACTAAACAACAAGTAATACTAAACTAATGCTAAACTAATAACACAGATTGCTCACCAAGTGGGCCCCTTGGATAAGTATCCTCTAAACTAATAAGAACTCAAATGCTCGAACTCAGAACTTTATTTCATTCACTGTAAATCATGCATACAAAGGGTAATGTATCGAAACTGGAGTACAATATCAAATCGTGCAACCTCTTTCTCTATTCTCACTAACTTCCTTAGGAGGAAGGAGCATCAGATTATTATTTATGCTACAGCTAAACAAGGTAGTTAACTCCACGACTGGTAGGACGCCAATTAGGGAAAATAGGGAAAGTGGAGCGATGGCGGTTACACATGCATGGAATTTGGTCAGACATGCAAGTAATACGCAGATTCAGCACATCAGTAACACCCGTGCATGCTCGATCATTAAATTCCACTACAACAAGGCGGTTACACTCAACTGCATGGAGAATCTTTTGTTGTCGGCCTTCTTTGACTTGGAGCGATTCCTTTGTTGGACGTTATGGTGCATGTCCAGCTGGTGGTGTCTTCCTC
The DNA here is from genome assembly GCA_007258455.2 of Sequoia sempervirens. Taxonomy (NCBI): domain Eukaryota; kingdom Viridiplantae; phylum Streptophyta; class Pinopsida; order Cupressales; family Cupressaceae; genus Sequoia; species Sequoia sempervirens. The sequence goes on along the minus strand of VDFB02324164.1, from coordinate 91,778 downwards.
AACTTAGCATATTAAATCTGCATGGCAAGGTCAATATGCATAATAACTACACATATATAACCACTCTAAGAAACATTCAATAACCACATGCAAAATCAATATAGATAGTTCACATATTATGCCAAATATCATTAAAGCTTGCAGAGATAGGATAATATCAAATGTCAATGGTTTGAGGGAAACATTATGCCAATACCAACACTTAAACATTAAATTCCATGACATCTATGAGAAAATAGACTATAGATTCTACCCAAAATTAGACCAAAAACTAGGCTTATCACTCCCCCCAACCTAACGCTTTGTTGGTCGTTGGTCCTCTAGTAGGGGAAGAGTTGTTCTTCTGCTTGGTCAAAGCTCTAAAATTTGCAACTAAGAGTTTTCTGACATCAATAGCTGTAGTACGTGAGTCAGAATTCCAATAGAATCCTCCCAATCTGTCAAACTTGTTCCATCTTTACCTCTCTGTAGCAATGTCATACTGGTAGAATCTAAAATTTGGCACATGCCACATGAGCATGGGTGGCTGAAAAATCAGGGGAAGCCAAGACCATCCCTGAGTTCTCCCAATCTGAATATGCATCTCAATTCTTTTTAATGTTGCAGCATAATTGTGGATGGAATGAGGCTCATCCTATTTCAGTTCATTAGTCAAACTATTTCATCTTTTTGATAAACATCTCCTCACGGTTTCCTCCTTTGATGTTGTCTTTACCTCATACTCAGTGTAAACTACCTCAATCCAAGGCATAATCCTATTTCCATAACTAGGTTTGAGCAACTTCTATGCCATTCTCTGTAAATATCCCTTGGGTTGCTTGATTCAGCTCTAACAGATAGAGGGATATCAAACTCCAATTGTTTATAAGCACCATGTTGTTGTCCCCAACTAATCTCATTTTGCACCCAAGACATGAATGCTCTCAATTGAACATCCCCAACATACATCAGCGGATTCCAATCATGGTCTTTTGTGACAACATAATTGTGCAAATAAAACTCACACAACAAATTCTTCATTTCAAATGAGGCAATCCTATAAGCATTGAAAAACTCAACAGGGGTGTCAATAGATGGATTCAAACCTGAGGTAAGTCTTGACATCTTAAAAGAGAGATATTTCTCTTTCAGGAGCAAAGCATAGACCCTTGGAGGATCTCTACATTCTAGAATCTTTAGCACCAAAGTTGCCATATCATCTACCCTCTGCTTCAGGGTGGTAATTTCTGCATCTTTGTCCTCAATCTCTTCATCCTTCTTTTGAATTTCCTCCTTCAATTTTCATTTTTCCTTTTTCCATTCTTCCTCCCTTCTTTGTATTTCTCTCCATAAATTTAAAATTGCTGCATGTACTGTAAAATCAGGAGGATTATGAATGCCTACCAATCTTTTTGTTGATGATAGCTCCTCATATGGCACTATTTGCATGGACTTGGGCTGTCCAGTTATATTTGGCTATAAGGGTGTTGTTTCTTCTTCCCTTTGTTACAAGGACTCTTGTTCTTATTGTGGCTGCAGGAACTCCTGCTCTGGTTCTAGTTGTTGCTACAAGACTTCATGCTACAAGACCTCTTGCTCATGCTGTAGGAAGTCCTGATTTTCCTCCAATTCTTCTGCAATGCTAGCAAGATCGGCCAGTGTTATATTTGTTGCTCTCTTAAATATGTCTTCTTCTTCTTCAACATTCTCCTTCTCCATTGGAGCTTTAGGGTCCTCTTGTGAGGTCTCACCAGGTTTAGGGCTTTCCTGTAGAGGCGTACCAATCACAGGCCCAACTGGTCTTGATTTCCTGGGAGGTCTCTCACGTTTTACTTTGGCTGTAGGATGAACAGTATCGACTTTCCTCTTCTTAGAACTTGGCACTTTTCTTTCTGCAGGCTATGTTTTAGTCTTCCCTTTTCTTGTTTCTACCTCTCTCTGTTGTGCCCTAGTTTTCATGAGGGTTTCAAGTGGAACTTCATCATCAGAATCCAAGGAAGAAGAGATTTCTTTTTCTGAGTGCTCTGTTTCAGAAGAACTAATTTCTATAGCTTCTTCTACTGTAGGAGGATTCACACTTGAGCTAGCACCAGAAGTTGAAGCACTAGGAATGACTTTAGCCATGCTTACTCTCCTGCTAGACCTATGGGATTGAGGTATAGCCCTAGGTGACAAGTGCTCAGGTTTAATTTGATCAACATTTATAAACTCTTCCCAGGTCATTCCAGATACATCATGCAGAGACTTTTCAACTAGCAATTTAATCAAGCAATGTTGGGAAACAGAATCATCCCTACCTTTTTGGGTCTTGGCCGCCATGATTGAGAGAAGATTGTACAACACGTTGGGCACATTCATCCTCCTTCCGTGCCTCATGTCATTCAAAAGCTTGAAGTGCACGAAATGAAAATTTGACTAGCAACCCTCACAAGTGATGTATTTGATAACATACACAACTATTTGCTTCCACGGCTTGGGCAGAGACATTCTCTTTTCACCTTGTTTATCTATGCTCAATGGGAGGTTGTTTGGCTCTGTGAATTCAACCCTAGCTAACTTGGCGTCTCTGGAAGCAGGGTAATTTTCACCATTAGCAGGTAAACCTGCAACCTCTGCAATTCTTTCCTCTGTTGCTACCACTTCTAACCCTTTTACTGTGGCTTTTCCTTCTGAAAATGTTTGGAAAAATTTGAGGGAAATGTCTTCATCAAAATCATCCAACTTCAAAAAGTAATCTATCTATCCATAGTTTTGAAATTCGGCCAGGCATTGTGCATCTTGCAGTAAAATATCATGCACCATGGGTTCGTTTCAAATTAACCCACCTCCCATTGTCTGCAATCAAACAAATGCTCTGCAACTTCTTTTCTTGCAATTCCCCTTCTTTCCTACAATTCCTGTATGAAAATCAAATACACTTCCCTGCAGTGTGTGCTAAATTCCAAGACCAACCTGCTAAATTTCTAGTGCTAGTGTCGACTGAATTTCCTTTCTTTTATTTTGCCTTTTTTCTTGCAACTCAAGATTATGAAAGGGAAATAATGGCAAGAAAATGAGTGATAAAGGGAAATTATGATAGGAAGAAATGGTGGTTGCAGCTATTGTCACTTCACACATGCAAGTCGTCCTTTCACTCAGATTTCAAATCAGCTCATTTTGAATTTCTGACGCAACCTAATATGGTTTGACACATGGACAATAAATTCAAAAAATATTTGCATCTTTTTCATTTCGCTCCCCCCAACCTAAATTTGGACATGTGTCCACACATGCGAGATGGGAGTGGTGATGCGATAGGGAATGATGGTATTCTATGCAAACATCTATACTAACGTACAGTGATTAAATGAACACACTTAAAAGATGATTAAATATAGCAATTAATGTGCACATACTTGAATGTGTGGAAATTTTTTTGCAAAGATCATGTAGAAAGTACCACTCGCCTTGTTGGAAAATGAATTGAGCAATAAATGAAGATGAGGTGGAACGAGGCAAGGTGAAATGAAGTGATGGAAGAGAGAGAAAGGTGGTGATGGATGGGTGGATGGGCGGATGATGAAGAAATGGACTTTCATGTAAGTGAAATTATTTATTATGAAAAGTACATACCTCAATTAGGCTGAAGGAGGGACACTAGGTCCACCGCCTTCGACTACAGGAAGCTCTGAGTGCTGGGTGAATTGCTGCATGAACTCTTCTTTGGAAGCTGGCTTGTGGTATAATCCGAGGAGATGACCATTGACAAGTAATTTGAACCTGAAAGGGTCAATGGTGGTGAGTTGAACAACTCCATTAGGAAAGACCTCAACAACTTCATATGGACCTAGCCACCTTGTCTGCAATTTTCCTGCATTGTTCCGGTATCTTGAATCATAGAGCAAGGCCCAATCTCCTGGTTTGAACTTCTTGTTCTTAATAAATTTGTCATGCCACTTGATTCTCTAATTCTGCACTACTTTTGTATGTTGCAGGGCTTCTCTTGTTATCTCATCCAAAGCATTTAGCTGCATGATTCTTTCTCTCTATGCCTTAGAAATATCCATCCCCAAATTTACTACAGTTCACAAAGTCTTATGTTCAAATTCAACTGGCATCATAGTTGTCTTTCCATACAACAATTCAAATGGGGTGAAGCCTGTAGTTGTTTTCCAGGTTGTCCTACAGGCCCAAAAAACTTCTAGTAATCTATTTTTCCAATCCTTTCTATGAACAACTATTGTTTTAGTCAGAATGGCTTCAATTTCTTGGTTGGTAACCTCAACTTGGCCATTAGCCTAGGGGTGGTAAGGAGTAGACTTTCCATGCCTTATATTGTTTCATTTGATGGAGGGTCAATTGGCCCCTAAAATTCAATCTACTTGTCAAGGGGTGGAATTCTCGAGGGAAAAGAGTGGCATCTCACGGTCACGGTTGGTCACGCCCATTTTGTTGACATCTATCACATTTTTGTTATACCTTCTTGCATCCCCTTATGGGTGTTGGCCGGTAATATCCCACATTCACAATCAACACATTGTTGATACTCTTAGTTTAGCCAAAGTGTAGATCCACATGGTTCATTGTGACATGCAGCTGCAAATGTCGCCTCTATCATCTTCTCTCACACATCTTCTCATGACATGGACAGGTCCAATATAAAACAAACATCCATCAATCCAAGAGAAAGGAAAATATTTTTCAATGAGTGCCCTTTTCTCTTTTGGGGAGAAGTGAGAAGGAACTCTACCTATAACAAAGTAATTGGCTATGTTAGAATACTAGGGTATTTGTACACTGAGAGAATAGATTCTCATCAAGAAAAGAGTCATCTATGGGTTGATTGTCTTTTGATGTAGTTAGCCTTGAAAGAAAATATACAACCACATTGGCCTTCCCTGGCTTATCCACAATGGTTATATCAAACTCCTGCATCAACAATAACCATCTTTCCAACCTACCTATGATCAAAGGTTTATTCATGATATATCTAATGGTTGCATGATCAGTTTGCACAAAGATTTGGTAGCTTCGGTACATGTAAATATGCGGATTGTTAGGTGCATGAATTCTTTGCTGTCTCTTTATGTCATCGGCGTATAATTTGAATTCAGCTCACTTGCAAATTTTTTGCTAACAGTAAATACGTAAATTTCAGCCTGGCTCCCTCTTTACGTCTAAGATTGCTCTATGGCGTTTGGTGTTGCATCAATGTGTGGATGTGGAAAGGGAAGCTTCAATTTGGTCTTTTCGATTACAAGAGCATGAGTCAGGGTTCCTGATGCCTTGTCACAACTTAGTCCACTAAGTTTCAGCATCTTTAGTGAGAAAGGTATACAATGGTGGTACCTTTGCGCTACCGAAAATCCCTTGATGAATCTGCCATAATATCACGGCATGACCAAGAAACTCTAACATCAACAGGTGTGGGAAAATTTGACGATTACCTCAATTTTGTAGGATCTGCGGGTATTCCCCTATGGAGTAATTAAGCTAAGAACTACACCCTCTTGCATCATCATGACACTTTTCTATTTGGAACCAAAGAGTTTCAATCCTCACATCTCTGTAGGACTCTCTTGAGATTCTTCAATACTTGATTAAAATCAACACCATAAGTGGTGAAGTCGTCCATATAAATCTCCATGTAATCATGAGAAATGTCTAAGAATATGCTAATGACTGCCCTCTAGAAAGTTGCAAGTGCATTGTACAAGCCAAATGGGAGTACCGAATAGGCATAGGTCCCCCATGGATAGGTAAATGTGGTCTTCTCTTGATCCTCTAGTGCAATTTGGATTTGTTTGTATCCATCTAAGAAAGAAATATTTTTCTTGAGAAAGTCGTCCAAAACTTGATCGTGAAGGTAAGGAAAGTGATCCTTCTTGGTGCGGCATTGCGGTTCTCTATAATCGGCTTACAAGGCTTCACCATTTCCCTCACTGGGCGCAATCGCTTTAATGGAGACTTGCCATTGACTATTTGAAATGGGGTAGATAAATCCTGCATCTGCATTCCACGATTCCCCTTTCCACGAAATTTCTCTTAGTGCAGGGTTAATCCTTCTTTGTGGTTGTCTTATTGGAGTGCAATCATTTTTTATATAAATTATATGGGTTCAAATTTTAGGATCCAATCCCTTCATATCATGATAATTCTATGCAAATGCATGTTGATGGGCCCTTAATAGGTTTTCCAATAATAGTTGTTTCTTTTCATTCAATTTACTATTAACATTAAGATATTTTCCTTCTGACACTTGGACTTGTGTAGTTAATTCTATATTTGTTTCCATTAATACATGGTACCTTTAGTTCATCGAACAATGTACCGTTATCCTTGTTGTTGTAGGAAGGTTTGTCTCAGAGCAATTATTTCTGGAAGGTGGTTGTGAAGGAAGATTTTATCTGAGGAATAGTATGGTTGTATGGGAAGAAGCGGGTAGAATCACGGTGAGAAGTGAAGATGATGCTTCCACTCCACTTCTAATGATTGAATGAGATTAGCCAACACTTCATCCTTATCTTAGAGCTGCATGAAAGAGTTTTTGCTTAGCATCATAAGCTGTGCCACAAAATTAACTTCCTCAACCTCTTCACCAACTTGTGGTCATACATAATCTTTCTCATCATGAGATGGCCGAGCAAGAGGATAAAGAATGAACTTTCGTAGTGCTGCGTCCCATTTGAAATGGTCGTATCACCAAAAATGACATCCCCGATGTATGCATCTGCGGGTTGCCTGGCAAGGAGCCTTCCAAGTCAGCCGGGATACCATGATGGCAGCCTTAGGAGGAAAAATCGCCAAAGTCACGCTGGAGTACTCCGGAGGTCTAGAACTTACCACAAGATCCTCCACTACACCATCAGACTTGATAGTAGAGCTATCAACAAGCTGCAAGATAGTAGGAGTAGATATCATACTTGCAATATTTAGTTGCTCCAGGATGTCTTTGGTCATTACATTGATTGCTGCCCCTAAATCAATCAGTGATATTCAACGGATCCGTTTATGATGCTTGCTACCACAAGGGAATGCGGGTCGTACTTAGAATAGTCACTCCGGCCTTGATGATAATGCGACTAGGCGGCCCACCTATGACTGTCGTTTGATTCTTTCTTCTTCCTTCAGCTTCTTAGAACTACCAGAATTCAACAATAACTTTGGCTATGGGTGGTTTTGCACATCCTTTATGATGGGGTATCGAACATACTTATGCTTGTGATCGAGGTTATGGTGGCATCACTCCCTTTCTTCTTCTTGGCAACTTCCGATCTCTAAAATGGTGGTTCTTGCTCGTTTGTTTACGAGCTTTGCGGACTAGTTCAAGATTTTTGGTGCATTTGGCTAGTGGGGTCATTCGAGGCTCCTCCTCCTCCCTCTTCCATGCAAGGAAGCGCTTCAAATGATGATGGAAGGCTTGGGAAAGGACTTCGTAGAAGTGGTTCTGCAGAAGCATGATTGGATGTCTTACATCACAACATATCACCGGAATTGATTTGAATCATGAGTGTAAATATTGCATGGTTTATTATTTATTAGGTGTGGTGACCTTTAGTAGAGTTGGTTTGGGATTACGTGATCTTGGTGCTTGGTGGAGGCATTATAGCAGACTTCTAGGACTAAGAAGAAGGTGGTTGCATGTAACTAGTTGTCTAGGTAGGCCATTGCTATCCTCCTCTCCATTGATTTGTTTGCTGCTAATTTCTTGGAGGTGGCTGCCAATTCCCTTGAAATTGCTACCAATTCCCTTAAGGTTGCTACCACTGGGGTGCAAAAATTTGATGATTGGGCCAAGCATTTGGAGGGTTACTCAAAGTTTGTCGTCGATATCCTCCATAACTGGATGGATATGGGGGTTGCCATTTGTTACCAGATGAATAGGAATTAAAATATGGCCGAACATAGGATAGTGGATGCGGTGGCTTATTACACTTGTCTTTGAGCTTCCTTTTGTTGCAACATGGCCAGGCCGAGATTGGCTTCTTCAATAAATTGTCTTGAACTGGAACGGCTTTTAGCACTCTAGGTTAGCTACATCTTATCTGTGTGGTCAACTTCTTTTTATGCGTAGTGGGGGTAGCCTCTTTTAACATCATCTTTGCCTCCTCTTGCTTCTTCTTGGCTTTGGTGTGTCTATTTGCGTTAGCTAAATTTAATTTACGATAATAACGTTGAAGTCTTCCAACAAATGAGTGATCTCATTCTTGAAACTCCACGTTGACTTTAACCATGGAAGATTGATAAGCTCTCCCTTTCTTTAGTACCGACTATTTTCTTGATATCCTCCCAAGGAACTTGGGAGATATCTCTTCTGCCATAAGATCAAGGCATCGATGCGGTTGTCATTGATTCCTCTCGGGAAAACAACTTTGTGGTCCTTGTGGGGTGCATGGTGTGGATATTTTTGTAGGAAAAACACAAATCTTGCAATGTAGTCTTCTAAGCTCTCATCTTCCTTCTGTTGCATCCTAAAAATGTCACCTCCTCTCATGTCACTACCCCTACAATATTCCTTGTATTTCTCAAGGAATTTGGTCTTCATGTCTTCCTAAGTTTCCATAGTATCTTTTCCTAGGCTCATGAACCATATTAATGTAGCTTCCTTCAGAGTGGTAGGAAATAACTTAAGCTGATGGGAATCAGTAGTATAATCATAAATACCGTAGAGTATGTCAAACTCAAATAAGAAGGTATCAGGATCTTCTGTCACAAGTCCATAAAAATTTGGGAGTGCTAAAGTAGGGATATTCTTGATGTTGTCAACTTCATTTTGATGGGAAATAGGAAAAGGAAAATTTGGTGGGTTACGTCTATTCCCATTTACATCACCCATGCCTGCTTGATGTGGTTCCAAAGCAAGGGGGTTCTCAAGTTGATTTTGATCTTTAGAGGAGACTTCAGAACTAGTCAGATTAGGATATGCATCAGCAAAGGGGTGTGGATCTTCTTCTTCTTCTGGTAAATTATGATATTCAACTAGCTGGAATGGATTAGGATTGTTAGGATGGAATCTCCCATAAGCATCCCTTCTCCTTCCTCTATGCATGCGGTATTACTCACTATTAGTCAGCTCACACAAAAATTGGCAACGAATAAGGGGATCATTACTTCCTAAATGAGGATATGCTAAGAACAACTTCCAAAAACACTACAACAAGAAAAACTACCAATGACTCCAAAAATAAACCTCCTAGTTTGACACCATCCCTGACAACAACACCAAAAATGTTGGCCTCCTACAATGATATGATAACTCAGCCTTTACAGCCATGATTCAGAGATTGGACATCTAACCTAAATAGCTACTTTAATCATCATGAAGGTGCATTTAAATTGTCAACCCAGGGATGTGAACTTGAAATGGGCCAGCACAGTATGTGCACTAGGAACTCTTAAGTAGCTATTTCTAATCTATAGCTAAGAAACACACAATACTGGAAGTAAATTGCTTGAAAGGAAATAAATCAAATGTTGAACATCAACCAACAACTATGCTAAACTGAAATGCATAATAGGAATACAAGATTTGAGCAACAAACAAGAAATTGCGTTGTCTGCTTTGGCTATAGGAATATACACAGAATGGACTTCAAGTGGCTATAGGAATAGTTGATGCCAAATTTCTAACTAAGCACTAAACAACAAGTAATAATAAACTAATGCTAAACTAATAACACAAATTACACACCAAGTGGCCCCCCTTGGATAAGTATCCTCTAAACTAACAAGAACTCAGATGCTCGAACTCAGAACTTTATTTCATTCACTGTAAATCATGCATACAAAGGGTAATGTATCAAAACTGGAGTACAATATCAAATCGTGTAACCTCTTCCTCTATTCTCACTAACTTCCTTAGGAGGAAGGAGCATCAGATTATTATTTATGCTACAGCTAAACAAGGCATTCAACTCCATGATTGGTAGGACGCCAATTAGGGAAAATAGGGAAAGTGGAGTGATGGTGGTTACACATGCATGGAATCCGGTCAGACATGCAAGTCAGACGTAGACTCAGCACAATAGTAACGCCCATGCATGCTCGGTCATTAAAGTCCACTACAGCAAGGTGGTTACACTTAGTTGCATGGAGAATCTTCTACCATCGGCCTTCTTTGACTTGGAGTGATTCCTTTGCTGGACGTTATGGTACATGCCCATCTGGCGGTGTCTTTCTCAACTTAGCATATTAAATCTGCATGGCAAGGTCAGTACACATAATAACTACACATCTATAACCACTCTAAGAAACATTCAATAACCACATGCAAAATCAATATAGATAGTTCACATATTATGCCAAATATCATTAAAGCTTGCAGAGATAGGATAATATCAAATGTCAATGGTTTGAGGGAAATATTATGCCAATACCAACAATTAAACATTAAAGTCCATGACATCTATGAGCAAATAGGCTTTATATTCTATCCAAAATTAGACCAAAAACTAGGCTCATCAGTGGTTATAGATGCTCTCTATATATGGCAATAATTCACAATTTAACTAAGCAAAAACATAAATATTGTTCATTGGTTTGTGTAATAAATTTAAAAAAACATATTAATTAGAAACAACACTTTGTAATCAATGCCAATGAATAATATAATATCTAGTAACTTGGGTATGTTAGGGAAATACTCTATCTATGATAACAATTAACACTACGATTGAGGTTAAAAATAAACATCACTAATCACTTTAGGTAATGAATTTAAAGAACCATATTCATTAAAAGGGACATTGTATAAATAATTCCAATGAATCATGTAGCATCTAGTAAATTTAGTATGTTAGGGTAATGATCAATATAAATTTAATTATGTTGAATAAACTCTATTTTTGTGTAAAGAAACATATATTTTCCACATAAATAATCTATGCTAATTGAATAAATAGAATAAATACATAAATCAATTGACCAAGATATATGAGTTGGGACTAGAAATAATTAAATATTAAATTAATTATATAAATTAAGTAAATTTAAATGTGACAATTAAATCAAGGTTTGATGATAGAATATATTAATTAATATGTCCATAATGTATTCACCAATACATTAAAACCAAGACTTTATCCATATAAGTGTCTCAAAAGCTATGAACTGACTATGCTACACTTTACTTCAAATATACTTGTAGAGCTAAAGTGACACATAGAATTGAATGTGTGCCCATAGAAATGAGTTAACGAAAATGTCATAAAAAATAGTTCACCTAGATGGAGCCCCATAAGTTCTTGAAATGAGAACTACTTCATATCACTTGTGAGAATGTAAAATTTATAGAAAACATACACTAAAATAAAAATTTAGCCTAGAGGAAAATGAGTTATCAAAAGAATGAGCACGTGTGAGCAAGAACAAGGACTTTAAACTTTAACACTAAAAGTTAAAACTTCATTGGAGAGGGGTAGCACTTGAGAGAAGAAAATGGATGATGTCATGTTGATATCAGTAAAGAATATTCTAGAATTTTCCAAAGTATTCCTCTTGACCAAACTATTGCAATACTACTTGTAAAATTCTAAAAACTATTTTCTAGCATGTAAAACCATCATTTATACAATGAGAAACTACTCTGAGTATGTGAAGGTGGTTTTTATCCATGAGAATGAGAATGTAGAGGAGGTGGTTCCATTGGTGTGATGTAACATAGTTGGGGTCTTTTTAAGGTAGTGACTAGGAATTCTAGGTTGGTGGTGATGTAATAGAGTTGGGGTTTTTTTAGGTAGTGACTAGAAAATCTAGGTTCCTAGTGTTATGGAGTAGTGGGGTGCTAGTGGGGGCTAACAACACTTATAACATACCTAAAATGGTATTTGTGGTAAGGTATTAGGTATGTAATATCCCCTTATAGATTTATCTTAAATTTTTCTTTAGTCTTATATATTAAGATATCCAAATAGGTCTAGAATCAATGACTTTAATGATATACTTTAATCTTACTAAGAGAAACCTTCAAGGTTAATGTTGACTTGATTATTTTACTTATATATTGATAATAGTAGATGATATACTTATAAGAATGAACCACTATCTGATATAAATTCTAATTTACAATTTGCAATGATAAATTGTTTTAATAATAAAAAATAGACACCACAATATGGTTGTGATTTCTGATTTCGCTATCCCATTTCATGCATATGAATGTGGGGGTAAGATGATGTCTATCCTTAATCATTGTCACCGATTTTAGTCCTTCAATTCATGCAACTTGGTCCTTGGCTGGGTGTATGAAATTTATCAGGTGTTTGTGCAACTTGTATTAATGACCATTGACCCCCTAGGAGTGCCTCAGATCTACTCATAGAAGTGTATAAATCTCCAAACTTAATAGATCATATTTTCCTTTGAAATATACTCATTTTTATATCCATGATATGGCTAAGGGTCATAGCCTTTCATGGTATTCATTTTCCAAGGGGCATGACTCTTTGTATATGTTAATTGCCATAACTAATTAATGCTCCCCTTAGTTGCTGCTAGAAATAATTAATTTTATTAACATTATTCCTTGATAAAATCATCGATCTTCTTTAGGTGAATTCGTTGCTCAAATATTCTTTAATTAATCACTTATAGTCATTGTTTTCCATAACATTGTTCCTTCATGTTTCACCTTTTATTAGTTTATTATTGCATTTGATAAAATCATCTTTACTTTCCATTAATGCTTGATCGATTGGATTATCTTCTGAGCAATGATTTTATGTCCAATGGGGTTGCCATTTGATGTCATTTCATGGGTGAATGAATGGGTTATTAAAGTCTCCCCTCCTTGGAAATACTTTCCCACAAGAATTCTTAAGTTAGGGTGTTGGAGGACTTGCTCACCCTCCCATGTAGCATCTTCCGTAGGTAATTCTTTCCACTTGATGAGGTATTCTTTGATAACCCTATTTCTTAATCTTTTCTACCTTGTATCAATAACTCTATTGGGAATCAAGACCAACTTGCCTTCCTTGTTCAAGGGTGGAAGTTCAATGGAGTGTGTAAGCTGCTATCCCAATGCCTTCTTAAGACATGATACATGGAATACATTATGTATTCTACTATCTTCCAAGAGTTCTAATTCATATGCCTCTTCTCCTATCTGCTTGGTCACCTTGTAAGGTCCATAGAATTGGGTTTTAGCTTCTCGGTGCCACTTTTCTTTAAGGATGACTGCCTATATGGTTGTAAATGAAGGTAAACCAAATCTCTAACCTCAAAAATTCAATCAACCTAATGTTTATCTGCATAGATATTTTGTTGGTTTTGGGCATGGTGTAAATTATTCTTGAGGGACTTAAGAATATCTTGGTATTCTTAGATCCATTCTTTGTCTTTGGATTCTTTACTTTCTCAAAATTCCACATCTAAGAAGGATGATACATCATACCCATATAATGCCTTGAATGGTGACATATCATTTGACATGTGGTAAGTGATTTTGTAGCAATATTCTCCCAAATGAAGCCACTTAATCCATTCCTTTGCTAACTTGCCACATAGTTTACACAAGTGGCCTTTAACCCATTTATTTACAATTTTGGTTTTCCTGTCCGTTTTTGGGTGTGGTAGTTGGTACTTGGGGCCAACTCCATTCTTGATAGCTTGAATAATTCCATCCAAAATATGCTAAAAAATCTACTATCATAGTCACTTACTATATTTTTGGGAAGTCCATGGAGCCTAAATATTTCCTTGAAGAATAATTCAGTAGCTTGTGGTGCTTTATATTCAAAAGGGATTGGGGAAAAGTGGAAATACTTGGTTAATCGATCGAAAATCACAAAGATACAATCTTTACCATGGACCTTAGGGAGTTCGGTGATAACGTCCATTGAAATGCTTTCCCATTTTTGCTCCAGAATGGAAAGAGGTTGCAACAATATTGTGGGGAAAGTATGTTCTACCTTGTTACATTGACATGTAGTGCATTCCCTCACAAATCGAAGGACATCATCCTTGAGGCCCTTCCAAGTGAACCTTTTCCTAAATTTTTTGTAGGTCTTAGAGTACCCTGAGTGTCCCACCAATGGGGTCTCATTGACAACCTTCAATACTTTCTCTTTTAGTTTTTATTTGGGCACTAAGTAGATCCAATCTTTGTAATAGATAATATCATCTACTACCTTGTATTGGTCATCTTGCACTCGTCTCTCCAATAGTTCACTTGTAAAAGTGTTCTTTGCATACTCCACTAGTAAATGTTCCTTCCAATTAGTTGAGACTTCAGATAGTGAACAAATAGTAGGTTTTCAGGATAGGGCATCAACCTCCATGTTTCTCTTCCCCTTAATATACTCAATATCAAAGTTGTAAGATTGGATCTTACTAACCCATTTTTTTTCATTTGTTGAGGTCCTTTTTCTCCAAGAAATACTTCAAGCTATTATGGTCTATCCTTACAACAAACTTCCCACCAACCAAGTATTGTAACAACTTTTCCAATGCATGCATTATGGCAAGCATTTCTTTGTTGTATGTAGAGTAAAGTATTTCATTATCTTTCAACTTCCTACTCTCGAAAGAAATAAGATGCCCATTTTGCATTAAGACTGCCCCAATCCCCTCTCTCAATGTATCACATTCTAATACAAAGGGTTGGTTAAAATAGGTAGGGAAAGAACTAGACAACTAATTATTCTCTCCTTCAACTTATCAAATACTTGTTGTGCCTCATCGGTCCATTTGAGTGCTCCTTTCTTGGTGAGGCTTGTTAAGGGAGCCCCAAGTTGGGAAAACCCTTTTATAAATCTTCTATAATAACTACACAACCCATATAAGACACATAATTCAACAAGGGTCTTAAGTGAGGGCCAGTCTAGGATGGCCTAGATCTTCTCTTGGTGTACTTGTACTCCCTTAGCACTAATAATGTGACCCAAGTATATAATTTTGGTCATACCGAATTCACACTTAGAGGCTTTGACATATAATGACATATAATGATTATACTTCCATGATCCCCAGCACTTCATACAAGTGTTTCAAATGATCTTTCCATGTCTTGCTATATATGAGTATGTCATCAAACAAAACAAACAAAAACTTCTATAACTACTTATTGAATATGCGATTCATACAAGATTGAAATGTGGTTGGGGCATTAGTCAAGCCAAAAGGCATAACCAAAAACTCATAATGACCATAATGACAATGAAAGGAGGTCTTATGGATGTCCTGTTCATGAACTCCTATTTGATGGTATCTTGATCTTAAGTTTATTTTTAACAAATAGACTGCACCATGCAATTCATCTAATAATTCATCGATCCAGGGGATTGGATACTGGTTTTTGATCATTTTCTTGTTTAACACTCAGTAGTCAATGCACATTCATAGATTTCCATCCTTTTTCTTAACTAATACCACAAAATATGCGAATGGACTAGAGCTAGGTATTATATGACCCATTTCTAGTAATTCCTTGATGTACTCAATTTCATCCTTGAACTTTTTGGGGTGTTGGTATGGTGTGGTGATCACTAGCTTGGCACCTTCTTCTAATTCAATAGTGTGTTCAAATCCTCTATGAGGTGGTATCCCTGGTGGTATATCTCCAAAAATAATACTATGCTTATCCAAGATGGGTTGTAAGCCATCATGATGATACTTAGGCTTGTCGTTTGATGATTTGGGAAGGACAAGAAATTATGTAGCCCAAGCTATATCTTCATGCCTAAATATGTTTTCCATATTTTTGGCTAAAACAACTTGGGGAGCTGCATTGGAAAGTCCTTTAAATACCACCTTATTACCATTCACCTTGAACTTAAACTCCATAGTTTGAAATTTTTGTGAATACTTTCCAATGGAAATCATCCATTGGATTCTAAGTATAGCATTGTTATCACCCAAATCCACAACATTAAAGTCATCAGTGACGGTGTAGTCACCAATTTTAATATTTAATTTTGGTACCTTAGTTGAACAAGATATTTGGTAGCCATTTTCCACCATCACACTAAATCCTTCATGCTTAATTGTTTGGAGCCATTTCTTGGTGACCAATTTGAATCAATAAATTTGTGCGTAGCTCCATTATCAATAAACACCATTATCTTTTGTCCTTACACTACCCAACAAAATTTAAATGAATTGAATCTTGGAGTTCTAGTCATAGTGGAAATTATACCATCCTTCCTTTCTTTAGGTGTAGGTTCTTCTGTCCTTGGTGGTTCTTCCTCTACTAGATCTTGCTCTCTGCTTACATAGGATTTATCTTCTTCCTCACTGTTCCCAGGAATGACTTCTATGTAATGGACCTTCCATTTTCCAAGGCATCTACGTACTAGTGCCCAAGGTTCTTTACAAGTAAAGAAAATTTTCTTCCTTCTTAACTCTTGCCTAGTTTCTTCATCCATTCTCTTTTTTGGCCATTCCCTTGAGATAAGTTGTGCTATTTTTGTCCTTTTACAATGAGGGACCTTTAGATGTTACTTGTTCTTTGTAGCACTAGAATCCATATCCCTAACCTTCTTAATGGATTTTTGAAGTGTACTAGGGTTGAGGGCTTTGACCCAACCCATTAAAGGGTCCCTAAGGCCATCCATGAATAGGACAACCAATATTCTCCCAGGGATGTTGGTGACCAACACTAAAAGCATTTGAAAGTCCACAATATATTCATCAATGGTTCCGCATTGCCTTAGTTGTGCCAATTCCTTAAAGTGGAGCTCTAGATCCTTGTTGTCAAATCTCTCTATTAGTTTCTTTGTGAATTCCACATACGAAGTGATTTTTTCATGGCCCAAGGTGATCATACCATGATACCACCATTTATGAGCCACCCCATCTAGATGTAAGGTGTCGTATTTGATTGCTTCGCTCTCTGAAATGGGGTTGATTTGGAAGTATGTATCAACCTTTTAAACCCATGCTCATGTTGTAGAATTACCTAAACCATCAAAGTATGGTAAGCTAAGCTTACAAATTTTCCTTCTTAGTTCATTATTATGGTATTTATTACCCCTGTTAGGTAAATGCTTCATCCTTATATCCATGTATTCTTTTAGGGATATATGCATTTACAATCCTCCATCTAGCTAATCTTGGCAGAATTGATCTTGTAATTCTACCAATGTTGTTTCATTGCCTCCTTGTAGATCAATTCTAGGTGGAAGGTAGGTATCATAGGTCTAGAACTAGTTGTAGGTGCATAATGATTTGGAGTTCTATTTTCTCTTTAATTATCTTCACTTCCTTCACCATTGTTAACTTGGTTGTTCTTGTTTGTAATTATCATGATTTGAGACAATGAGTCCAACACTCGTGCCATCTGCTATTGAGTAGCCCTTTGTTCAACCATTAATTGGTCCATACGATCATTGAAGTATCTATCTCCCATATTACTATCTCCTTGTTCTCTACTTCTAGATTCAAGACTACTTTGGATGCCCAAGATGTTGGAGGTTGTTCTTCCTTATGGAGCTCGGGTAGGTTCCCACTTTTTTTTTAATCTCTCTGTTGTAGTATCTCCTTTCCCTTTCACTCACCCACCTTCATAGGTTGGAACTTGTTTGACCAGATTTGATACCAGTTTTAATACCCCCTTATATATTTATCTTAATTTTCTTTAGTCTTATAAATTAAGGTATCCAAATAGGCCTAGAATCAATAACTTTAATGATATACTTTAATCTTACTAAGAGCAACCTTCAAGGTTAATGTTGACTTGATTATTGGAATTTTATTTAATAATAATAATAGATGCCATGCTTATAAGAATGAACCACTATCTAATATAAATTTTGATATGCAAGCTACAATGATAATTTGTTTAAATGGAAAATAGGCACCACAATATGGTTACAATTTCTTATTTCTCTATCCAATTTCATGCATATGAATGTGGGGGTAAGATGATATCTATCCTTAATAGATGTCTATGATTTTAGTACTTCAATTCATGCAACTTGGTCCTTGACTGGGTGTCTAGAATTTATTAGTTATTTGTGCATCTTGTATTAATGACCATCAGCTCCCTAGGAGTGCCTCAAATCTGCTAATAGAAGTGTGCAAATCTCCAAACTTAATCAATGATCTTTTCCTTTGAAATATACTCCTTTTTATATCCACAATATGGATAAGGGTCATAACCTTTCATGATATTCATTTTTCAAGGGGCATGACTCTTTCTATATGTTAATTGTCATAACTAATTAATGCTCCTCTTAATCATTGCTAGGAATAAATAATTTTATTAACATTATTCCTTAATAAAATCATCGATCTTCCTTAGATGAATTCATTGCTCAAATATGCTTTAATTAATCACTTCTAGTCGTTGATTACCATAACATTGTTCCTTCATGTTTCACCTTTTACTAGTTTATTGTTGCATTTGATAAAATCATATTTACTTGACATTAGTGTTTGATCGATTGGATTATCTTCTGAGCAACAATTTTATGTCCAATGGGACTATCATCTTACATAATTTCATGGGTGAATGAATGGGTTATTACAAGCTATCCCCATTTAAAAAGTATATATTCTTTTTTATTTTATTTATTTAAAAAAAATCAAATTAAAATTAAAAATTGCATAGTGTTCAATTTAAAAATATATAGACATATGCCAAACCTATACGAGTAGGCCAAACATCCTTTCCTACTAATTTTTCCCTTCTCATCAATTTAATCTAAATTGGATAAATTTTATACATATTTATATTTTTGATACCTTCAAGGTATAACATTTGGTGAGGTCCATTTTATACTAAGGTTCCTTAGAAACCATGTTGTTCACAAAAGACACCAAAAATGCATGTAATGAAAAACTGAAATAAAATAATTTCTAAGTTTCTAATTTGGATAAAATAAAAGGAAAACCTTTATTTCTCAATTTATTTAGAAATAATGGTGGGCTATGATTTGACCTAGGAATCATTTATGTGAAGCTTTCAACATAAAGCTCCAAATGAAACCCTCTTTACTTAATGAACATGAACAAACTCCAAACACCGACAGAGTTGTGATATCATGCAAGATTTTGTGGAAATATAATTAAAAAATATAGAAGATAATTACAATATCTACAAGTACAAAAAATATAATATAAAAGAACACAAGTTATTTTATAATAGAGTAAATTCAATAATTAAATCAAACTAACCATCAAATGTATGAGTGAAATAAATATAAATAGGCCACTAGCATGTATGATTTAAGCATATGAAATGTATAGTGATCATGAGTTCAATTGTTAATTAGTGGAATAATTAACTTTATCTAACTATGATGTCAAAAGTTGAACTGTCGATTAATGGATCAATTAACTTAGTCTAACTATGATAGTGGTGGCCTTGAATAAATATATGTGTCACTTAACTACCATCAATTAAGATTTAAAGAGGTAATGGTGGAACTTGTGTACCGGAACTTAAGGTGTACACATGCCATTATTGGATACTTAGATAAGGAAAATTAATTATTTTTAATATCCTTAGCAAAATTATAAAAAAGGTATAATATCACACTTTAGATAAATACATATCTAAGGTGATAAAAAATATTACACCAATAGCTATCTTATGGTAAATAATAGCATAATATAGGTATTTATGTGATATCAATTATTAGGGATTTCATTGAAATAAAACCCGACATGGATGAGGTATGGGTAGAATAAGGATGAGTCTTGAGTGTACTAGCAATGTCAATGACAAAAGGAGAATAATAATAAGTAGAGAACACATTCTTAGCTTCCTTAACAATATATATATTTGATGTTATTAGATTGTTGATTTTGAAGGCATGAGTTAGTGTATATTGATAGATTTTTGTTGGTAGGATTCATGGCTTTAGTGCCCCTATCATTAAAAATATTTAGTGTTTATCATGTCATCAATTAAGTGTTGTATCTTGTGTCTAAGACTTGTGGAATTTTTATATCATGACCATTTACATGGTGATATCTATAAAATAAATCAGAATCATAGTCACACAAAAGAGAAATAAATAAATATAGGGTTATGATAAGGAGAGGTGTCATCATATTAGCTTTAGAAATCTATTTTAAAACTATGAGTAGAGGGGTAGTAAGGAATGCAAAGTTATGCAAGGATTAAGGATTGAAACAAATGAAATTTTTATATATGTGAAAATGATCAATATGATCGATATTTATTTTATATGGTTTGTAGAGAATAGGGGTGCCATTAGTTTTTTTGAAGGGAGGTTCAAAAATTTGAAAGAAAATATTGAATATTAGAAACTGGGAGTAAATCATACATATATTTCTTGATGATCATAATCTTCTAAAGTATAATTCATGTTAATAGCTAATTCTTGAAGGGTCATCCCACAATAATGGGTTACACTTTTTGGCCAAATTTGACATTGAAATACACATTTTGAGAAAAAAATTCACTTTCTGACATCTATAGTAGGTAAACTGTTAGGAATTTGAAAATGATGTAAACTGGTGATTTGTGAGATTTTTTCTATATATTTTAAATGTATTTTTTTTTTTAAATTGAAATTAAATTGTAATTTTTTTTCTCTCCTTTGATAACTATTTTTTAATAGTAAACAACATTTTTAAAAAGTGGTGCGTACTTCGGCTTGCATAACTTTTTTTCTACAAAGGATAAAATTTTGATTCCTTTGAATTTAGTTTGGTAACACTAGTATCTAGTGCTTGCATTTTGTTTCATAATGTTTTTTTGAATATTTTTCTTTTAATTAAGTTTTGAAGTCCAATCAATTACAATTTAGACAAAGGTGCACTTCGACTTGCATAAATTTTTTGGTATGTATTGAAATTTAATTTTTCTTTTTTTGTTGGAATGGAGACATCAATACCTAGTGTGTATATATTTTTTAATTTTTTTTCCCTCAAATTTACTATTTTTCCACAATGATTTTTCACCGAACTTAATGTTCAGTGAAAAACCAATGTTCAGTAAAACTAAAAAATAAAATAAAAAATAAAAAATAAAATTTATTAAATTTATAGTTGTTGGAAAGCATGTTTCGAGCACTATAGTCCTCCAAATTGGTTTATCAAGTTGACTCCATTTTCACCTCCTTCTCGGGCTTCAATAGTCAAAAAATACATAAATTTTGAAATGGTGGAGGGGAAGGTAAAAAAAGGGGGGTTCATTCAAACCCTGCTTCTAATGAAGTGGGTTCAAATGAAGGGGGGTTTGAATGAGCCCCCTTATATGGTGCAAGTGGGGGTTCATTAGAAGGGGGGTTCATTTGAACCTCCTTCATTAGAAGGGGCAGATGGTCATTTCTAATTTTCCTTCATGTGAAAATTTGTAACCCACCATTGTGGGTTTACCCTAAAATAATAATATATAATCTCTAATTGGATCATGTTTTTTTTTCTTGTATTTCATAAAGGTCAAAAGTGCACATCTTAGGCTTAATAATAGAACATTTAAAAATGTTCCATGAAATCACTAGCCAATTCCTCAATAAAAGTGATAGAAGCATGTGGTAATACATCAAACCATGTAAGTGCATGATACCTCAAATTTGTTGTGCAAACCTTAACACAAAATTTATTTTCAAAAAAATAAGGGATGCACATGGATTAGAAGTATTAAAAATATCATATTGGATCAACTTTATCATCATAATTGATGAAATAAGGTACCAAAAGTCCACTTGGTCTAGGATAAGTTAAAATATCATGTGCCAAAGGGATTTTCAATCCTTATTTAATAAGATCTTTCTATTTAAGCTTATACTTATAGTCATCAACACAAATTTTAAGATGATCCATTTTGCTAATGAGGTAGTTATCATAAGATGCAATATGATTTTATACATATCCCATATCCATATGTATATGGATATCATGTATAATAGTGTGAGATGTGTTATCAAATAGTGGAATATTATCATTATGTTATGCTTTGTCCTTATGCATATCAAAATCATGTATTTTTTAATAAAAATATAGAAGAATATGCTCCAAAATAATTCAAATATATATTTGAGGAAAACATGAGAGGGTCCACATGAGGGTTTCTACCAAAAAAATGTATATCATCATGGTACATAGATAAATACATTTGATCCACTAAGGAAAGACTGCTAGAATATGTGTGAGGTAACAAATTATCATGATATAATGAGTCATCATTGCCATCATGAGAAAAAAAATCTATCACTATTCTCATCATTAAAATTTTCAATAGTCCACGACCTAAAATATAGGAAAGGACTAGCAACTTCAGGTGAAGGTAAAAAATATGTATCATGTATAGGCACATCACTAGTGATAGAAGAAACACAACCATCACAAATATCACCATTAGAGTAATAATCATAAATAGGTAATCCCAAATTAACTAGTGAATCATTAAGAAAGGAAAATAATTCACCATTAGATCATATGAAAGTGAAGGTGAAACATGTGTATATCAAGTGCATAGTAATAGTCTTCTCAAGGGATCATAAATCAAGAGAGGAACATGGAGGAGAATCCACTTATATAAAAGAAAAAAATGCCATGCTTAATTGGTATAGCACCAGATGAGCCAAAATACCTAGTTGTGTTAAGTGCATATAGGGATGAAGTAGTAGTTAGGTCACAATCAAAAGCTACAGAATATATAATCATAATGAATTATGACATAAGAGTTGAACTTGGTAAAGAGGGAATAAAAGATATATATGATAGAGCAATGTAAATCACTTTTAGATTAAAAATATAAATATTAAATTGGTATATTAAATCTAATATAAAACACTAGTGAGGTAGCTAAGGGTGGGTAGCATGGACAAAATAGAATTCTCAATATTTAAAGGAAAAAAAAATTCATAGTCTAAACCTAGGTTAATTGAATAAGATGAATACAAATAGCATAAATTAAATTAGATTGAGTAATGATAGCAAGGATTGATATAACTAATAGGGTAAAAGCACAAAGTTGTGTTACACTTTATAAATAAAACAACCAACACTGATCCAACTTTTAAACTTGAATCACTAAAAAGTGACATATATGTTTTGAATTTTGAAATGATGTAAACTCGTAAAATATGTTTTTTTTTAGTATATTTTGTGTTTGTATTTTTTAAAAAATTAAAAAAATATTTTAAACTAGTTTTTAATAAATTAACACTATAATTTATTTGTTGATAAAATGCTAACAAATGAAGTTGCATGAGACATCAAACTTTTTATAGTAAATTTTATTTTTTTTTCTTTCAATTTTTTTGTGTGTATTTATAACTTGAAACTTTAGTGCATGGATTTTTTTTCCAATTTTGGTAAATATATATTTTTAAATAAATATTAAAATGTGCATGAATAAAAAAATAGTTGTTTCCACTGGACGTCAACTTTCATATTAAATATTTATCTAAAATAGAAGAAAAATTATGCCATCTTGAAATAGATTCTCTTATCTAGTGCATCATATTTTTAAATTTTTTTTTAATAAGTTTTACTATTTTTCCTTGGCATGGTAATCAACCTAATATTTTGTGCTGATAACTTACTTTTAGCAAAAATAAATAATAAATAATAAATAGTAATTAAACTATTAAAATAAATATATTTTTGAAAACTACGCTTATGGATCTACAAAAGGGTATTTTTATATATTTTTAAAAAATGTTATTTACATTAGTAAGAGTTATTGAAACTTCAAGTTTTTCAAATAATTTTAATTTTTTGGTAAATTGGACTCAAAGTGGTGCTTCATATATTTTTAGCCAACAATTTTAGTTGAAAAAGTTGTGGAAGTATCTAACTTAGCTAGAATGAATCTTACTAGATCATATGTTTGACCAAAATTGATTTTTAGTTAAAAATACTTACATTCAATTGTGCTGAGAAGTTGGCTAAAAGTGTGACACAACTTTGTGCTTTTACCCAATAACTAAAGCAACTATTTAGAAAAGTAAATATGGGTGCTTAGCTCTATGATAGAAGAAATTATGTCAATGATGAATATTATGAACTTAGATCGATATCTACTTAGAAAATGATGATCTCTATATTAGTTGATTCCTCATAATTTGTGTTGAATATGTGTTTTGTTACATGTCAAATTTATAAGTTAGGGTCAAGTTCATGGTCATGGATTTTCACTTTGAGTTCAAAATCAACCCTTGTGATGTTAAACTATGCTCTTTTATTCTCTCATAATATATTTTTATTCTACTCCTTTTTAGTATTTGACGATTGACAATATTTAGAAATACTTTAGAAGGGTTGTCATTTTATAGAAGGGAGATAAGTTCTCATAGGTCAACCCTAAAAATGTGTATAAAATTTATAGTAGGTAAGGGCCCTAGAATGAATGCATACATATTTGTTACTCCTTTAAAGAAACACATTAAAATGTGTTGCTATTAGTTGCTCCTTTAATGGTTTGGAATTCTTGAAAAAATGAGAGTTCATTGGATGGTTATATTAAATGCATTAAATGTTTGTAAATACTAGCAAATAACATGAAGTTTTATAAAATGTGAGTTTAGATAGTCCAGGGTAGGAAAATAAAGGAGGTAGTTAGCAAAATTAGAATTTTGAATTTTGGAAAGGAAAGGTCCATGTCCATGACTATGAGGTTGGCCTTTTGATTGTAGAAATGATTGTGGGTGAATAATCAATTAGATCCAAGTGTCTTATAGCTATAAGGAGATAGGTGCATTGATAAGTACCCTAAAATGTGTGAATGAGACAAATGTATATAAGTATGTGCATATAAGGATAAGCTAAGGGCTAAATAAATAGGGCTATGTATGCATATCAATGGATAAAGGCTAAGGGAATAAGCTCAACTTCACACAAGATTGCACCAATTGTCAATATGTACACATATTAAGACATTTACTTAAAATGAACACAAAATTAAATAGATAAGGGCATGAGTATACATCACCATTATAATTATACATAAGTTAATAAATAATAAAGTATACCAATTAAATTATACAACTTTTGATAACTTTGATATATTAGAACAATGATCAATCCAAAAAAAAAAATTGCACTTAAATATACTTAAATTGAAACAATCAATAACATATTAGAACAAGAGACGCATTTGCGTCAGGTTCTGCCCATTGTGGGGTGTGCTTGGTTGTTTTAAACATCTAGTTAATAAAAATAGCTAGGGGTTTAATGTGATTGTTTGTTGTTTTATAATGTCATTTTTATAGTTGATTAATATTGAAAAATAAAAATAAAAAATCTTGTTGTGTGTACTTGTTATTTTAAACATTTAGTTAATAAAAGCAGGTAGGGGTGTAATGTGATTGTCTGTTGTTGTATAATGTTATTATTATAGTTGATTAATGTTGCATAAATAAAAAATAAAATTCATATGGGTGTGTTTTGTTGTTTTAAACATTTAGTTAATAGAAGTAGGGGTGTAATATAATTGTTTGTTGTTGTATAATGTTATTATTAAAGTTAATTAATGTTCTAAAAATAAAAAATATGCAATTATACAAATATATTATTATAATAATTCTATATATATATTTATTTTTATCCTTTTGATAATGTGATATTTATGTAATTTTTGTCTTGCTAAATTATATTATTACATGTATATTTTTTAAAATAGATTTTACTCAAATATTAATTGTAGATACATAATTTTTTTTTTGATATTTATTATAGATAGATAAATTTTATTGTGATATTTAATACACACTTGATAAACAAATATAAAATATGCATTGAGTGTACTCAATTTATTTAATAAGCTTGAAAATCTTACCAATTATTAAATAAAATATGTAAAATAATACTTGTAAGTCAACAATGTAATTATATGATGATGTATGTAATAGTGCTCATGTCATTCAAGTCATTAATAGGTTTGAAATTAAAAAAAAAAAAAAAAAAATCCCAATTTTTGCAATGACTGTTGACAACATGAACCAATAAAAAGAAAGATAAATAATATTTTAACAATTTTAAAAATAGACAATTTAAAATAGACTATAGAAAATTGTTGGTAAAATTTTTAATTCTAAATGTTTATTGGTTGGATTGTCACTATCACTCAAAAAAATTGAATTGAATGAATGCTTTAGTATTTGCCATGGGCACAACTAATAATTGTCTCTACCTAATAAATTATAATCAATTTAAAATTAATACAATTAATATATACCAACGTAATTTATATAATATTTTTAATTGTTTACTAAAATATTCTAAAAGATTAATAGATAAAAGACAAAAAAATAAAAATAAAAATAAAACAACCATTAAACCAGATAATATTTAAATAGAACTAACAAACTATATAAAGTGCAAATTCATTATAAAAACTTAAATAGTTCACACCTCATAGACTTTTGCAATGTTTTGATTTCAAAATTTAAATTTAAATTGTTTCTTGATGTGAAGTGAGTATTCCAAAATTTCCGAATATACCATTTTAATGAACCTTGATTCCTCGAGATGTCAAATGACAATTAAAATTCCCATCCGTTCCTAAAAAATCTGAATCTTGGGAAGATTTGGATTTATTATTTTAAGTCATTATTATTCTTTTAATCCTGGAATATTATTTTCTCAATATTCTAAATTTAGGACTAAATCATTATAAAAAAGCACGAGCCTCCATAGGCTTTCAAATTAGTTTTATAATTTTCAGGTCAGCTACTCTTTCTTTTATTCGGGTGGATCCCTCCATATATTTTAGTGCAAAGGAATAAAACCATTTTACATTAATCTAGATGCAAACAATAATTTCACAAATAACTTAATTAGAGTCAAGAATCTTAAAATCTTATTTTAAAATTAAATGGAAAAGGATAAGGTGTTTACTTTTAGGGATAATAACGAAGAATCAATATTAGTGTCATTTAAAATTTAGGTATCTTAATATAAAAAAGATGCTTATAGTTTAGTCGATGTCTAAGAATGTACATAGTCTCTAAAAATACTTGTGGGTTGAATTTGAGTTCCTTAAGGTCAATCACTCTCAGTCATTGCAAGAATGACTTGATGCACATGATTGCTCTTTAGTACATGAGATTGCCCTAACCAAATGCAGGGTTTTCAATTAGTGTCACTTCATTTTTTTAATATTTGGAGATGCATAAAGACTATGATATTTAAAAATACCTTAGGGGAGACTTTTGAATTGTGAGGGTCAAGCCTTGATGGATTGATTTTACTATCATAGGTCAGTGTTTGTAAACAACATTCTCAATCATGTGAATGACCTATCTGCAAATTTTAATGTGACGGGTTCCTTTTAGCGCTCCAAATTGAAATGCTCAAGAATGGTTTCTCCTTGATAATCAATGCTATGAACTAATGACACATTGAATATCTTTAAATATTGAGACAACAAGTCATATAAATATATAGTCAATTTTCTCCTACTACTGTGTGAAAAGGGTAGGAGTCAACAATTTAAATTTTAAGCTTTTTCAGAATTGTCCTAGGTCAATTTCAAGTGACTTAGGACTGATCTTGAACACTAGATGATTAACCTAGAACATGGAGCTATAGATCTAAAAGTGGGGATTAGATGTATGGATATGTGTGTGAGTATGGATGCAATAAATAGCTACTACTTGCAAATATAAGGAAATGTGTGTAGCTAGGGATGTGGTAAAGTCAAATATATGGGGATAAGTGTGAATGGATGTGGAATGAGACTAGGTAAGTATTAGGCAATGAACCAAACTTAACAAAAGAGTGCATTACTTTTTTATATGTAATTATAGTAAGATATGCCATCAAAATGAGCCCAAAACGAAATGGGATTTGGCATGGGTATGTAAATTTATCATTAAATTTCCCCACACTTTGAGGTGCATGTGAATTTAGAAGGAACATCTATAAATTTAAAGTATATGAATATTCTCATCCAACATGAAAAATAAACTCATACATAAAAGGATACGTGCTCCATGGAAAATAATGGACCCATCTCAAATTCTTCAAAATTTTATTTTCCTTTGTTTGAGCACTCTATAGTAACATAGAAAATAGAGAAAAAATATGCAATGATTAGCTTATTTCACATAAGTTGAAATGAGCATTATTGCAAGTTAATTTAACTATTTCTAAGTGTAGACATGTGAAACAATGAAAAATAGGGTTTTATGTTTGTGAGGTGTGTGATATATATGGACCTATTTTCCTTTATTTTATTAGGAAATGAGATCCACACAAAGAATTGACTTACAACCCTTAGGTGAGTCAACTCAATGAGGGAATCTATTGATTTCCTTATGATTGAGGATGGGGGTATTAGCTTGAACAACACTTTTGGACTAAAAATAGTAAATCAACTCAATTATGTCCATTCAAACTTGAAACGTCAATTTAAAGCATAATACAGACAAAAACACCAAAGTTTTGATAGATATGGAAATGGCAGAGTGATGTGTACTTGTCACCAAAATGCAGTTTCAGAAGGCTATTTGGGACTCATTTCCCCTAGGCGAATGGGTCTCTGTATAGAGGTTTCAATTAGCTTTCAGGATCCTCTAGTGTCAGTCTATACCTTCTATTTGATTTGGGTTTCAGTGTTGAAAAGTCAGAAATAAGATCAATAGGTGAGTTTCTGTGAATTGACGACAACTTTGACAACTTTCCAATTTTTCACTTTAAGAGATCTTCAATCCTTCCTCAACCTAAGATCTGCAATACAAACACAAGAGGGAATTTTTTTTTTTTTTGGTGAATGGGGTTTTTCCTTGGTCAAACCTCATTTGGGTAATTAAACCTTGAATTGAAATATTGAAATATGAAAGGAATGATGAATGAACAATGCTATCTCACCAAACCCTTGAATAAACCTTTGGAAATATGAAATCTTGATCTTGATCTTGCATGAAATGGCTTCAATGGATGTGGATCTTGATACTTGAATATTGATTTGAATGCTTTGACTTGATCTTTGAAACCTACATCACAATGTTAGCTCCAAAAACATGCATGATTGCAAGAGACTTTGACATGATGCTTGAGATCTTGATTTTTTCAATAAATCAGTGATAAATCTGCTCTTGAATGCCCGTGATCATAAACTTTGCTATACTTTTGCTCACTTGATTGCTTCTTTAGAATTCAAGCTTCTAGGATTTGAATGATAAAATAACCTTGCATTTATAGGTATGTATTCTTAATTTCCCGAAAATTAAACATCACAAGCTGACATTAAAATTTGAATTCAAGGACATTAAAATACCACCAAAAACATACTTTAAATTTAGGTTCAAAGGCCTAGGGAGGACCCATTTTCCCATGGGCGAATAGGTCCTAGGTCCCTATTCCTAGAACACACATTGCTCAAGGTAAAGTATAATTTGTTGGCATTAATTGCTATTGAGTTTCCCCTTCGAAAAATGTAATTTATTAGGCTTGTAGATGTAAAATAGGGCTTATTAAGGCATACATAAGTCCAATTTAATTGAGGGGACCCAAATAAAGTGTGAAAATGTAAAGGAGTACATTTTTTGACACTACATGTCAAAATGCCTAACACATATCTGTTAGAAGATTAATCTTTACTTGGTAAAGGTTATTCTTTAATTGTAATTTTTTTATTAACTTGTAGGAATATTCCAAAGGAATCCCTACAAGTCTTTTGTCTTTTTGTCATCTCACAATGTGTGAGGATGGCTTATTTTTAATTCCCATTTGCATCCACCCTTAAGAGGTGACACTTTAACACACATGATGAAATTTGTGGCATTCATTGAGCTGGGAGTTACATTTAACTCCTCTTTCTCACCTCTATTATTGAGGTGCTTCTCCTCTCATTCTTCAAGACTCATACAAGCAAGCTAAGGTTGAACTCTCTCTCTTTGTATTATTATTTAGGCATTTTTCCTCCATTCATAATATTGGGGTTTTTTCTTGTTTTTTCCCCTTACAAATTCTTGTGTCTCTCTTGCTTTGGTGGTGCTTGGTTTTGCTTCTTCAATCTATTTGGTAATGTATTTCCTTCAAACAATTGCTCATTTATTAGTTCTTTCCATTAATTTTTCATTTCCTTCTTATCACACGTGAAATTCCTTTTCCATCATTTTCATTTTAGTATCATTAATGCATTTTCATCATTTATTATCATTGTATTATTAATTCCTTTTTAAAATCATTTAATATTATTTCCACCATTTAACCCTAATTCTCCTCTAATTAAATAATCTTGTATTATTTAATTAATTCATTTCATTACTAATTATCCCTTTCATCCGCCTAGTTGAATAATTTTTAATTATTTAATTATCACTTTTCCTTCTAAAATTCTTTAAACTCATTTTAATTATTTAATTATCCATCTTTAATCCCTCATCCCACTCTGGAATATTCTTTTTCAAAAGGGCATATTCTCATTCCATAATTAAATAATTTATAATTATTTAATTACCTCATTTTCCCTCCACAAAGCATATTCTTAAGGAATATTCCTTTTCAAAAATATCTTTGACTTTTTCTTGTCTCAAGCATTTCTAGCCCTCTCATTTGATAATTTCCACCCTTGATCTGAAATATCTAACCAATTTCCTAAAAATGAGGAATATTTTGAGTTTCAACTAATCTCACCCTCCATCTTCCTTGATTTTCTCTCCTTTGTGGGTGTTAAGATGCAATCTTGACCCTTCTTTGTGGGCATTGAGATTCAATCCAAACCCTTGATTCAAATCATGAAATTTGTATAATCACCCTATTCCTTCATAATTCTCACTTAGAATTTGAGTAGCTAATCCATGTCCATTTAATTTTTGAGAAATTATCTTGAGAGTATTCATCTTGTCATCACATCATTGTATATCTAGGTCATTCATGAATTGATTTTTTGCAGGCTAAGTGTTGAACAATCCAAAATCACAAAACACCAAGCTTCTCCAACAATGGGTTGGTAAGATTGTTTATCAAGTTTGTGGTTTCATATGTTTAATTTGGTTTTCTAACATCTTGTGACTGATTTCATAGCAATAACACAATCAAATCTCATTGGTAAGTGGGTTTTGAGCATTTTTTGATTTGGTTCTTTGAGATTTCTAATCTTGATTAAGAATTCTTGTTTTGTCAATCCAATTCCACTTTTCCCTCTTACATTCTTGGCATGCCCAATGGGACCCACATCCCTAAATTTAACATTTCTTGTGAGTTTAAGTGATTTGCAAGTTTCTGGAATGCATACGGATTTTACAGAGGTCGTAGTTGTGCACATTATCACTCTTGTCAAATAATTCACACATGGTTACTTTCTGACAGGGTCGTAGTCATGAAAACGACCGTAATTGCATCTTCAGATTTAAGCTTTTTTGATAGTGTTTGATTTTGTAAGTGATAGACCCACGTCCACCTCTGAGAATGATTGCCCTTGTAATAGAGAATCACATCTACCTATTTATAGAACCACCCTTGCACAAAAGAAAACCACACTTGCAACAAGTAACAGTGTTTTCTTTTTTTGATTTCAGGGTTTTAATTGATGCTTTTTTTGTTTGATCAGGTAACAAAGTCACAATTATAGAAAAGTGTCACTATAGCACATAATAGGGTCGTTGTTGCTTGTTAACAGGGCCTCTTTTGCATAAAAGTTCATGAATGCATCAAAAAACTTTCTTTTGTCGTAGCAAAGCCACGTTTGTCTATTCATATTTTTTTATAAATTTTCTCATATTTTGGTTTCAGATTTTCAAACTCTAACCCTAATCAATGTTATGTTTGCTATGCATGTGAGTTTTGCTAACAAATTTGTGCAACATAATATGGGGTGAAGATAAAATTTTCAACTACTAATCATATTTTTCTTATAGGGATTTTTGAGTGGTCAAAGATTAAACAAATAAATTACTAATACATTTCCTTGCAGGTTATGCTTGTCAAAGAATCATCAACCAAACATCGTGCTTTCATTTTTTTATAAATTAGATAACATTTAAGTTTGGTGCTTAAAACGAACTTATTTTTCGTGCTTGGTAGGTCGAAGTGTACGTATCCTCTTCACTTGTACTTCGTGTGATCTTGGGTGATGAGAAATAACTTTGACTTGTATTTTTTTTTTAGTCATCAAAGGTGTACCATAGACCTATCCTCCCCCCTTGCACCTTGAGCAATCCTGGGTGACGAGAAATATCAGTACACTTAAGCCTTCCTTTTTATTTTGGTAGTGGTGGCCTTCCTAGGGATTTCATCACCCTAGGGATGACCCCAAGCACATGTATAGGCGAGCTATATATAAAAGGAGGGAAAATGAAAGTTTTACATCTAGGTGGTTTGCTAGTGTTGTTCGAAGCCAAGCCGCAATATCCTCAGTTCGTTGAGACCAGTTAGTGAGGAGAGCGGGAGTGACCCTCCTAATCTCAGGCTATTATAGATGGGCCCACTATTCACTGAGTCACTACAAGCCATTGTTTTTAAAAGCCTAAGACCAGTTGGCCATCACATTAAGCTATAGTAGTGCATCATGACAACATTGTCATGAGAAGTTACTTACCACATCTATTCTATGGTTGAGGTGTAAGGTGTCTTTCTAGAGTTCACGCTCTTTCAAGGCCAGGGGTATCAAAGTGGTACATGACCTTGGTATACCTTATTAACCCATTCCTTCGATTTATATTTAAAATCGCTTGAAAGGGTGAGGTAAGATTACTATGTGGAGATGTTCCTTTATTACTAGCTAGGTTGTACTTGAATGACATGTCTTCATTGGGCTATACCAATGACACTATTAGTGATCTTTGTGGAAGAAATATTGTGCCAATTATCTTACTACCATTAGAGTCAATTTTTCCTACTTTGACCGTTGTTTGTATCACTTGTTATTTTTCATCAAAACCATTTTAGACATCAAAATTTTAACATCATCTTACAAACTACCAAAACCTTTATAAGACACTGAAATTGACCACAAAACCATGTTTTTCAAACACAGAGGTTGCTTTTGAAACATTTATTGTATCTACTTTTATAATTTGTTGCATTTGCACAACCTATTGCCACCTTTGCTTAGCATACCATTTCTTTTGCAAACTCTATCACTTTTGCTAGTATTTGATGTCGTTAGGTTATCCTTCTACATAGTCATAATTTTGCATAGTTTTTCACGATTTTCTTTGTTTTATATTGTACTTGCATAAATAGCTCACCTAAATAATAGAATAATAAGATCTACTATAATCATCAATAAATGAAACATAATATGAGGATTTACCAATTGAAGGAACATCTGCTGGACCAAACTCATCAAAATGAATAAGATCCAATATACCACAAGATTTATGAGAACTTGAGTAAAATTGAATGTGGTTTTTTTTTCCATAAATACAATGCTCACAAAAATCAAATTCAAGATTACAATTAGACAATCCTTCAACAAGGTTTTTATTTTTCAAGGTCCTTAGACCCTTTTCTTCAATGTGGCCAGTGTCTAGTGCCATAACATAGTTTTCTCTACAGGTAACTTTGATTCAGAAGAAAGAGCACCCTTGGGTACCCATAAGCCATGACCATCTTCTAACACCTCTAGCAATCACCATAGCACCTCTAACCATATTTCATCCGACATCAAAAGATACTATCTGCACACCTACATCTATTAGTGTAGACACGTAAAATGTATAAATTGATCCCGTGCACCTAATCTTGATTACTAACACTAGTTCATCCTAAATCATCTCCTTTGCTAGTCATTTAATTAAACAATCTTTATTTAATTAAATTCATCACATTTCATCTCTTAATTAAATAAATCATTTTGTTTAATTAATCCTATAGTCCCTCTTTTAATTAAATAATTCATTTATTTAATTAATCTCTAAAGTCATCTCATTTAAATTAAATAAATTTATCTTTATTTGTTTTAAAACTAACACCACTCTCTTTAATTAAATAAATCAAAATTTATTTAATTAAATCTAATAATCATTATTCCTCTCATTTTGATTTATTTAAATCCTAAAATCTGAATCAAATTGTCACATCAGCTAATCTCCTTTTAAATTAATCAAATCCTGATTAATCCTAATCTTAATCCATCAAATCCTCTAGTTTTTGTAACTTGCACAATAAATCAATTTATTTGATTTATTATATCTCCTTTTTCATTCAAAAAGGCATCTCAAGATGGAATATTCCTCAAATTCAAAAAGTACCTCCAAAAGGACTTGTCCTCTCCAACAAGGCATTAAAAGCCTCTTGCATGTTCTTTGCCTTGAGCCAAGTGACATTTACTTCATTTTCTTCTCCCTCCAACATGTCACTTTCAAATTTTAAATTTGAATCTAATGGAATTTATCATGCACATTGACCAAAATGTGCTCCACCTTTTCCCACTCACATGTTGACAAGTGGTACAATGCCATTGGTCCATTTTTAATCCCACATTCACCCTATTTATCATTCTTCAATCCTTCTCCATTATAAATAGAGGCCTCCTCTATTGTATTTGGGCTTCCAAAAACCATGTAAGATCACCATGCTGATTTGGGTCCACAATCTTAGGCATTTTCATCCATTTTTATCCACATTTCATCTTTCATAGCTAGGTTATGGAAGATTTTCATCAAGGAGCATCAATCTTCATCAAAGTTTATCATCAAGCTTGCTAGGAATTGAGAAAGGGATATTTTCCACATCAAAATAGAACCAATTCCCCCATGGGATTGAGAGTTTGAGTGTTTTGAATAAGATTTAGATTGCTTTTACTTCATTTATCTACTTTATTTCTTGTTCTTCATGCTTCAAATGAATCTTATGGGGAATGATGGTTTTGATTTGCATAATTGACTAATATTGTGTTTGTTGTTTATGTTTGTGTAGGTCTAGATCCACCATTCACATTTTGGCGCTAGGAGGGCATAAATCTCAAAATTAACACATTTCTTTGGCCATTTTTGTCATTTTTTATGTTTTTTTGTCTTTCTAGGTCAAACAGTGCTGCTAGAGGAAATAGTGATGCATATGTTGTCTCTATTTTTCCAAACAACACCACTAGTATCACCAGAGCGCCGCTCAAATCCTCAAACAACACCGCTATCGTTCCAGTGTCATTGTTTGCACTCAAACAGTGTCGTTGTCTCTGTGTTTCAAATGGCGCCACGTTTGCTTTCTTGCTTTTTCACTCAATCTTAAAATGGTCATATCTTGGTCTTTTTCAGAGCCTTTTTTAAAAAATGGGGTAGAATTTCATAAGCTATCCAATGGTGTAGGTGTTTCTCAACTTTGATAGAGTTAAAATTTTCAAATTTTCACCTAATGTTAAATCACAATGAAACTTGGTCTAAATTTTAGGGTTTTCATGCTTAATCATTTATTTAACCCTCATATCTTCTTGTTTCTTGATTTCATCTAACATTTGGAGCTTGGATTGCAAGTTTTAAAGGATCATGGAGCATGGAAGTGAAAGAAAAAGCATTATCACATGATTGCAACAAGTGTTTTTAAACACTTTGGGAGCAATTATAATCCCATTCTTAAGGCTTTGTTATCTTCAAGTTTTAGGACTCAAATAAATTTCTTTTGGGCTTTAAAAAAGAACAACAAATGGATTAAAATTAACCTTATGCAACTTACTAGATTTTTTTAAGGTTTAACAATTGAACAAGCAAATCTCACATTTCCTTTTAGTGCTTAAAAATAATCCAATTCTTGCTTTGAAGGGTTAAAATGTATATGTTCTTTCATGTTTTGTAATCCCTTATCTAAAGTAATATCATCAAAAAGATGTATGCGCTTCTCTCGCACCTCGCGGAAATCTTGAGAATCAAAAAGTTTTTTGTGATATTAAGTTGTATAAGTGATTACCTCCACACTTCAATTTGGGATTCTTAAAATTGAACAAAATCTTGTGAGTGTGAGTGGAGTATATCGAGTGTGTTCTCTCTTTTTTTCTCAACAAAGATTGATCAAACTACAGATGTGCTTGCTCGCTTTTGTTTATCCTTAGAGGGACTTCCTGGTGGGAAAAAGTAATCATCCCAGGGAACGACCCAACTAGGAACACGCCAAAGCCAAGTGACTTCCACCCGGTATATAAGTGTGGGTACTTGAGGAAAGTTCAAGTATCACGAGGATTGTTTCAATAAGAAGGGAAAAAATGGTCTCTTGCCATATGGATGATCCCCATGAACGAAATTCCTATACTAGAACCTTTTGTTTAGAAGCCCAAATCCTTATCTATTTGTTGGTGCAAGAACGGTCATTCTGAAGTCGTCCCACATTTTTATAGCTCTTAGTAGAGATGAGAAGTATTCCATGGGAGTTTCATGGGTACTGATGCTTGGCTAACCTGAGAAGTGTGTGCTATGGAGGGGAGCCAGTGTGTTCAAGCATCTAATCATCCACTAAGAGTAGGCGTAGCTGGATTTATGCAAGCGGGAACTCAACAAATATTGTCTCATTCTATCCTAGGGTTGTGCATAATTTTGGAATCAAAACACTTTGCTTGGATCTAAAACATTGGAAAATAAACATTCAACATGAACATCAGATTTCAAACCCTTTAGGAGGAGCAAATACCTTTGACAAAATTTAAGTGCTATTTCTTGCCCTAAGGATTCTATCCTTAGAGGCTTCTAAGTATTTGAATTTACATCTCAATTTGCTCTTACTAAAGTCAACATTAGGGAATTGTTGCCTTGATTTCCTTGATTTCCACATAATGGACTTTGTGGGATGAAAAGAAGTTAGGTTATTAGAAATCTAGTTTGAAAATCTAATCAAGAAAGTGTTTGTGGTAAAATCAATTTATTAATCAGGATGAAATCAATTGAACCCCACACATGTGCTTGTTATCATTGGTCTTATGGTCTTTTGAGCAAACATTGATCTTTTGGTTTGAAGTACTCTTAGGGAAAAGCATGTTCTTCAAAACCTTGTTCTTGTAAACAAGTCTCTCTTAGGTTCATTTAGGATCAAAACAACCAATCATTTCATCCTTCTCAAACATCAATCAAATCCCATCTCACAAACAAATTTTGAACCATTGTAAAAATCATTCATACTAGACTTTTGACAAATCCTTTAAATCAAAATCATCTTGTTTGACTAAGTGTCTGTAGATGCATCCTTCTTCATACTCTTAGTTAAATTGTCATCTTGTGGACAAGTTTATTCCAAGATAACATCCAACATCTTGGGGTTTATTAGGTTCATAATCCAAATCAAAATCAAATCCAAATCAAATCCAAAATAAAATAAAATAAAATCCAATCCAAATAAAAAATCCAAAAGTCCAAAAGTCTAGTATTTCCTCCAAGGTTCCTAAAAGTTCAACACCCATATCATTCACCCCTTTCATTCTTCATCTCATCATTGGTCCTAAATCCCTTAGAGGTCAACAAGGTCAAAACACAAGAAGAACATGGAATATAAACTTGATTCATACATCATGAGTGGTCTAAATCAACCAAACTGTCAAAACCTTACAATGCCAATTGATTATCAAAACTCACATTTACACAATCCATACATGGCATCATTATCTCCTACAAACTTCAATGGTACAACAAATGTGAGTATGCCCAATCTAAATTTTGGAACACCTTTCCCTATGGTAGATTTAAATCAAAGTCCAAACCTACAAATCTATCAACCAAACAATCAATGAGTTTTCAACAAAACAACATTATCCCACCAAATCCATACATGCAAAATGTGAATATACCAAGTACAACTTTACCAAAAATGAAAATTTCAAATACACACTTGGAAAAATTTGGGATAGATATGTTTGTGAATCATACAAATGTTGTTCAAATTCCAAATAATCTGTTAACAACTCCATGTATTGATCCAAGTCAAGGTAACACCATGTAAAATCAAAGTTACCTAAATCAAGGCAATGTGATTCCCAACCACAACAATGTTCAATTTCAACCTACATGTCAAATCTAAGCATCATCCCAAATCAAAACATTGTCCAAAGTCAATTTGTCCATGATCCCATAAAAGCACCACAAGTATACATTCCAAATCTGCTTGAACAAAAACCAAATCAACCATATCAAGGGTGTCAAGATCAAAATCAAGATCAAATTTTGCGAGATCAAATTGCTACACTTACCAAAATAGTTGATTCATTGCGCCAAGAGACATCTCCACCCAAAAATCAATACAATCTTACATTGGCTAAACCATGTCATCAAAGTGTTGAGTTATGTCCACAATCACATCAAGAACAATATCTCCAATGTCAAGAAGTTGGAAATCAAGATCAACAACATCAACAAAAAACCCAATCACCACATCTCAAATATCAATCACCACATCTCCAAAATCAATCACTACAAGGTCAATTTAAAGTACAAATATCACAAGGTAACAACCAAAAATACACACCACTTTGGGAACCAATCGAATTGGTCATGCAACAATTGGTACAAGAAAATATCATCAAAATCCCCGTTTATGAAAATTATCAAGAGCCTCAAGTTAAACCACTAGGGTATAACGAGAAGCACCTTTGTGATTTTCACAAAATAAAGGGGCACACAACATCAAATTGTATTCGACTCAAAAATCTCATCCAAGACCTTATAGATAAAAAAATAATAACTATTGGGGACAATGATTAGGATTCAACCACTAGTGATAGCATTGACAATATCTCCACCACAATTGTTGAAAACAATGATCAAGATCTATCCATCAATGAGCACCTTGAAGATGTTTCTACCTCATCCGAAGATCAACTCAACATACATCAAGAGTCACTTTTTGGTCATGATAAAAACTCCTCAACAATTTCTAACAATGATCTATTTCAAGGAGTGCTAATATTATTTGATCCTATAATCAGTGATCCTTCCACCAATGATCATTTTGGCAATACCTCTACCTAATCCAATGAGTTCAAGGACATATCTCAAGAATTCATTCCAAAGCATGATCAACATCTTTCACCAAAGTCTAGCAATGGTCCTTTCCAAGACATATTGACATCCTTTGACCTCATGGTTGCAGATATTGAAGGAATCTTCAATTCAACATTTAATCCAAGTCCACTCAAAGATCAAGAGGATATTGAGCCGCTTCCTATGCCTAATGAAGACATCCAAGAATCCTTTATAAGAAATCCATCCTTTGAAATTGACCCATATCAAAAACTTGATCCAAAGCATGTCAAAAGCAATTCCGAAATTAATCAAGATCAAGAATTCATATCTCCAAGATACTAGAATGATCTAATGGACACTCTCCTATCTATACAAGATGTCACAAATGATGATCATATCCATATAGCACATATTCCTCCATCTACCCATGAGATGCTTACTCCTAATGTACATGTACATGATCTTCATTCAAAACAAGAGTCTCATACTCTTGATATTATTACCAAGGAACAAGAGTCTCCTACTCTTAATATTTGTACACATGATCAAGATATAGAAAAATCTAGAGACATATCAAAAATGGGTCATGAAGAAAGATTCTACAGCAGTTGTGAATCAGAAACATCCTATGAAGGCATATCAAAAATGAACCATGAGGGAGACTTTTACGTGGACAGTGAATCATCAACACCTCTTGAAGAAGAATTAAAATCTGATATTTCACAAGATCAAGCCAAAGATATGAATCAAGAAGTTATCCCACTTATAGAGGGTCCTATCACTTATAGACTTGGATCACTTACCTTTTTTAAGGCAAGCTATCTTATCAATGAAGAAACTATCACCTTCGAAGATCCACAACAAAGAAGAGAAGGATTAGCACCTTCTTTCCATGGTTAATCATATCCTATTGCAAATAAAATGTTTCAACAGATGAATTATCAAGGCAAAGGATTATGCCTACATGAACAAGGTATCCTAGAACCAGTGTAGATAATTGGAAATCCTAAGCATCAAGGTCTTGGTTATTCAAAAATTAAGGGACCTAAACATATCAGTGATACCTCTATAATATTGGAGGCAATTTTATCTAGTGCAAGCATCAACATAGGGAGCACGAAGAATCCTTATGGTGAAACCAATGCCAATACTACAACTAGCCACGTCACGAATCTTCATCTGCCCATCACCCCATCCATGAATTGGGACCAACATCAAAGAAAATATTTGAATCAAAGCAAGAAGAACATTATCAAAGGAAAATAAGTAGCAAATCATGAAGGACAAATCAAATACACATGGATACCAAAATATACAAAAAAAGATTATCCCTATCAAACTCCATTAGTCAAAGAAACTATGGGGAGAAATAAAAAAGGGAAAAGTATCCATCAAAGATGTCCATAAAAGAAAAAGCAGGCTTCTCAAGCAACGTACAAAGTATATCAAGCAGTTGGTCCTAATTCCACACACACTTTTGTATCCACCCATCATTACTCATCTTCCCAAGTTTGGAAAGTCAAAGGTTCCAAACTATCAACCAATCCATCTTTTATTCCTAAACACACTTGATCCATGCATCCATGCATGATATCCAATTCTCACATTAACCATGTATTGGTAGTCACCCTTCATCATAAGGATTCAGAAGGAACTCTATCGCAATATGCGCACAAAGACAAAGTTAACTTTGGTATTAACAAAGCAGATCAGGAATCTCAAAAGTTGCATTCAAGTGCACGTATCTTGGCAAAGAAGCTTCTTCAAGCAGGATATCGATGGCACATTATGACAGAAGCATCTACATCAATACCACCAGGTGGTTCAGCATGAGATTAAAATCTTTTAGAAAAATACAAAAAAAATATAAAAATTCAAAAAAAAAAAGGGATTGAAAACAGTAAAGA
Organism: Sequoia sempervirens; assembly: GCA_007258455.2. Classification (NCBI taxonomy): domain Eukaryota; kingdom Viridiplantae; phylum Streptophyta; class Pinopsida; order Cupressales; family Cupressaceae; genus Sequoia; species Sequoia sempervirens. The sequence continues at coordinate 51,169 of VDFB02324164.1, read as the reverse complement.
AAAAAAATCATCCTCTAGTGAAAACCACTACAGTGGTGCTTTGGATAGATACCATGATGAAAACCTAGAAAATGAGCATCATATGTAGAATTGAGCATCTACGTGCACTAGCTTAGGTGGAAGCATCTCATCCCATCCATAATAAATCCAACATTCCATCCATCTCATCCATAATAAATCCATTCATCCATAAACCATTTATCCAATCCATTTTCATCCAATTGCATCCATAGTCCAAGTTATCTTGATCTTGACAAATTTTGGTGCACACTTTACACTTGCTTATGGTAGACATCTTGACATGGGTCATTTTCATTGATCCTATCCTACCCAGCATTATCTGAGCCATGAAGCATTATCCAAATGAACATCCTCTATTCAAACACCTTATCTTTTAACAAAATAATCCTTGGCATCCTTTGCATGCTTACCATATCCATCCATCCACACACCTATCCAAGCATCCATCCATGGTATTCCATACATTGCTAGACACTGGGGGAAGATATTTACATCTTGCTTCAGGAATAAATATCGATCTATAGCTTCCAACTTATGTGGTGATTTGAACATTGGCAAACATAAAATCAAATTAGTCAAAGCACTTGTGAGCAAAAATTCCAAATCACTAGCCCATGGCATATTTTGGCAAGAAGATGTTCCTTATCAAGCTTTATCTTTCATTGAACATCAATCCAAACAATCAATATCAGTCACATCTAACGTGTGCTTCAACGTCACATCAAATCATTCAAAACAACTTTTGTTCCAAAATCAAGGTTCAAAATCCTGATCAATCAAATTCAATCAATCCATCATCATCTCGAGATATCCTTCCCAATCCTTGTGTTTCTTAACACTATCCTTACATTGTTGTGTATCCTCAACATTTTTATCATCATCAATTTTGATTAATCAAATCTAATTAATCCCTCATCATCTTGAGATATCCATCCTAATCCTTGTGTTGCTTAACACTATCCTTGCATTGTTGTGTATCCTCAACAATGTTATCATCATCAATCCATCGATCCAATCAATCAAACCTAGCTTTGTTTTCAGCAAAATCCTAAAATAGAGAACTAATATCATCACACATATCCAAATCGTCAAAATCATGGGAAAATCCAAAAACATCCAGAACATATCAAAATCCAAAAATAGGTCAAAAAGTCAGTCAAAAAGTAAAAAAAAAAGTCGTCTTGTCGAACTATGGGTCTTTGAGCTCTGAACATAGGCAAGGTTGATCTTTGATCTTCCCCTGAGACACTTAGGTCAGTCCTTTAGGAGTCTATCATAATAAATTGGAAATCCATTTGTTCATATCTCATCAATAATCGAGTTTGTGTTAGTCAAACTACGTGGTCTCTATGTGTATAACATAGGCAAGGATAATCTGTTGATCAACCTGAGGCCCCTAGGATAAGTCTTTAGGTTAGTATCTTGGTCAAAATCTCAATAAACCCCAAAACATTAGAAAATTCAAAAAATCAAAACATTTGTAAAAAATATTGAAAATACTAAAAACAACCTCAAAACATTCAAAAACATAAAAAAAATCCAAATATTTGAAAAAATCCATCCATCTCATCTCGCTTTCACCCACAATAAACATCACTCACAATAAATCATCGTCATCCTCAACCTTTGGTGAAATAGTCAAAAACAAGTCTAGCAGTTTGAAAGTGAAAACTCAATCGTCAAGGTCTCAAGTCTAGGTTAGTAAGTAAACAAGTTGTTCAACTCTTTGTATTAATAGCCTATCATCCAATCAATCCCAAAAACATCTGATATCATCATGTCCTAGGATGCATCCTTCCTACAATGGACATCAACATTAGGTGTCACTGTAGTTTAGTCTTGGCTAGCCGTATGAAGAACATTAGCTTGTTTGTTTACTTGATCTTTGTCTTTTGATTTATTTTATTGTGCTCATTCCAATGACCTCTCGATGATGTCCAAACAAAAGGATTTAGAGAGAAAGGAATGGGGAAATGATCATTATCTTTTATCTATTGTGCTTGTTGGATATTCTTGTAATATACCTTGGTCATACGTGCTTTGTTTGGTCTATAGGGAGGGTGTTCTAGGTGTCTTGTTGACCACATAGGAAGGCTTTCCTTTCTATGTTTTGGTCTGAGATGTTTGGAATATCTGAACTGCATTCTAAATAAGGTTCCATATGTCAGGTGTGAATAGGAGTATTCCTATCTTATTGTCAAGTCAAAGTCCATCACACTAGGTGCAACGCCATCCCAATTCTTTATACCTTGATGCATCGTGCCTACATGTATTATCAAACATAAGGTAAATAACCCTTTTAAAATCCCAATTCCTGATAAGCAATGCATCATCATCATCATCACCATCTCTAATAAAGTCTCGTAAATCATGGACTTGTTGGATCCTCTTGTCTTCATCTTATTTCTTCTATCTTCTCTTTGCGCTAACATGGTGCCATGATAGTTAATCAAAATCATCACTAATGCATCCATCCTGCATCCACAAACCGTCAACATAATGCATATCATATCATATAGGAAACACTGATCATCTCACATACATTGCATTTCATCATTGCATAATATAGATCTATTAGTCTAAGCATCTCACAAATCATTAGCATACATAAATCTCATAATCATAGCATATCACATCATCCATCTCATCCATCTCACATGCATTGCATTATCATTTAAGTTGTTTAGGATAATATAGATTGGTTATTCTAAGCATCTTAAAACCATCTCATTTGCATCATCATCATAACCATCCATGTGTCCATCTTGAACCTCTTTTTCACGAGATCGACCCTCAAATCAAACTTTTCGCTCGATCTCTCAAGGGGGCAGTGTACTAGTATACTTCTTTCCGCTGGGGCATCCAAAAAAATAAAATAAAAAATTGAATTTTGATCTCAGCAAGGTTATTCTTTGAACCAACGCAATAGGTGCATTGCTTCAAAGAGGGGAAAAATGTAGACACGTAAAATGTATAGATTGATCCCGTGCACCTAATCCTAATTACTAACACTAGTTCATCCTGAATCATGTCCTTTGCTAGTCATTTAATTAAATAATATTTATTTAATTAAATTCATCACATTTTATCTCTTAATTAAATAAATCAATTTTATCTAATTAAGTCATAATCTCCTATTAATTAAATAAATCATTTTGTTTAATTAATCCTATAGTCCCTCTTTTAATTAAATAATTCATTTTATTTAATTAATCTCTAAAGTCATCTCATTTAAATTAAATAAATTTATCTTTATTTGATTTAAAACTAACACCACTCTCTTTAATTAAATAAATCAAACTTTATTTAATTAAATCTAATAATCATTATTCCTCTCATTTTGATTTATTTAAATCCTAAAATCTGAATCAAATTGTCACATCAGCTAATCTCCTTTTAAATTAATCAAATCCCGATTAATCCTAATCTTAATCCATCAAATCCTCTAGCTTTTGCAACTTGCACAATAAATCAATTTATTTGATTTATTAAATCTCCTTTTTCATTCAAAAAGGCATCTCAAGATGGAATATTCCTCAAATTCAAAAAGTCCCTCCAAAAGGACTTGTCCTCTCCAACAAGGCATTAAAAGCCTCTTGCATGTCCTTTGCCTTGAGCCAAGTAGCATTTACTTCATTTTCTTCTCCCTCCAACATGTCACTTTCAAATTTCAAATTTGAATCTAATGGCATTTATCATGCACATTGACCAAAATGTGCTCCACCTTTGTCCACTCACATGTTGACAAGTGGCACAATTCCATTGGTCCATCTTTAATCCCACATTCACCCTATTTCTCATTCTTCAATCCTTCTCCATTATAAATAGAGGCCTCCTCTATTGTATTTGGGCATCCAAAATCCATGTAAGATCACCATGCTCATTTGGGTCCACAATCTTAGGCATTTTCATCCATTTTTATCCACATTTCATCTTTCATAGCTAGGTTATGGAAGATTTTCATCAAGGAGCATCAATCTTCATCAAAGTTCATTATCAAGCTTGCTAGGAATTGGGAAAGGGCTATTTTCCACATCAAAATAGCACTAATTCCCTCATGGGATTGAGGGTTTGAGTGTTTTCAATAAGATTTAGATTGCTTTTACTTCATTTCTCTACTTTATTTCTTGTTCTTCATGCTTCAAATGAATCTTATGGGGAATGATGGTTTTGATTTGCATAATTGACTAATATTGTGTTTTTGCAGGTCTAGATCCACCATTCACAATTAGTTTGCTCACAGATAAAAAAATTTGTGCTAATCCAAGTATATACAACACACCATTAATCCTTTTTATTCTACCATCAGGAAACTGAATTCTAACTTTACCACGACCAACAATATTTAAATAAGAATCATCACCCAAGTAAACCTTACCTCCAAATTCTTCATATTCAAAAAACCAATCTCTATTAAAGGTCATATGGAAAGATGCACCTAAGTCAATTAACAATGCATCACTACCTGCATGCGTTGCAAAAGTTGCAATGAATGTATCACCATCTTCCTTCTCATAATAAAAATTAGAATCAAATTTCTTCTTTTTCTTCTTTTCTTCTTTGTAGATTATGAATATTTCTAGGCTTATCATAGTTCCAACAAATAGATTTGGATAAAAATGATGAAATGAGCACAACGACTTTGCGTGCGGGTAGGAATGGGCGCAGTAGAGGATTTTTGAAATCCTCTGTTGCTAGAGACGACGAAGATGAAGATCCAAATGTTGTTCTCCTTGTAACTTTGTTTGTTTCTGGTCCAGGGGATGCGTGCGTGGTTGTGCTACATTTGGAGGCGCATCTCCTATGTTCGGTGTCTCCTCCTGCTGGTGCTGGGGGTTTTGTTGGGGAGTCTGATGAGATTTTTGTTCTATTCTGGGCTTGGTTGCTTTATGGCCATGTGGTGATGGTGGTGGGTGTTTTTTGGTGGACGCCCTTCCCTGAGCTAAGTGCACTGGACAAGTTTCTCTCTAGCGCTGGAGGTTTGGGTTTTCCTATGGACAAGGTTGAGTCCTTTGTTCTTTCTGGGTTATGTGCCTTGTGATTGGGCTTTCCCTTCAAGTGTGTTGATGGTTGTGCTCTGGCCTTTCACTCTTCTAGTGGTTGGGTTGGGGGTTTTCTGTTGCTGCTCGTCCCCTCTGTTGTTGTGCAGTAGGGGGTTGTGGTGTTCCCTCATGAGGATCTTCACTTTTATGATGATGGAAGGTGTGCTACTTGGATGGGTTCTGTTCTTGTGGCATTTCTTGGTTGGTTCATTCTACTCCCTGCTGGGCTCTTGGCTTTGGGAAGAGGGTTGCAGAGTTTCTCTTCTCTTGTTGCGGTGGGTTGTTTCCGGGTGTTCTTGGTTGTTGCTTGCTTCCTTGCAACTGTGGTGCATGTTGCTCTAGGCTCTTGGAGTCTCTAGTTTTTGGGTGCTTTTATGCCTTTAACCTTTGTTGCTACCTCTAGTTTGGCTAGCCTCTAGGAGGTTGTGCATAAATATTTTGTTGTGGAGGCTGGTTTAGAGTGGTTTTTTGGCCTCCTTGGTGCGGTTGTTTGTGCCCACCAGGACTTGGGTGTGTCCTCTTTCTTTTATAGTTTGAGGAGTGTGGGTTCTTTCCGTAAGATCTCTTGTTGGTTAAGGATACCTTTCCCGATTTCACTGTGGGGGGGTTGGTGTTGTAGAATGGCTTCCTAGTTGGTAGAAGTGGTTGTTTTTGTGCTTGTGTTTGCTTGGGGGAGGGGGATATGCCCTGTGTTGGTGTTGCTTCTCTCTCTCTCTCTCTCTCTCTCTCTCTCTCTCTCTCTCTCTCTCTCTTTCTGGCTACTGTGGTGTGGCTTGGTGGAGCCTTGTTTCCTTTGGGGGCTTGATTCATTTTTTCCATGTAGAAGTTTCTTTGTGGCTTAAAGTGGGTTTTTTGCCGTTGGGGGTTCCCCTGGTTAGTTGGATGCCCCTTGTGGTGGTTGGTATTGTTTCTATGGAAGGAGCGGAGGATCTTACAATGTTTAGGGTTGATTATGTTGTTGGTTGGAAGGTTGTTGTGTTTCCTCTTTATGTTTCTTCTCTTTGGATACCTTGGGAAGGGGTGTTTACCTGTGCTACTTGAGTTCTTGCTTGCTACCATGTTCAACAATCATTGTATTCTATTGAGGTGAATACTGCTCCTATTAAGGTGGAGGCCTTTCTTATTGAGGTGGAGCTGGGGGTTGCTGATATGGTGGGATGTGCTTCTCTCCTTTGCTGGTTCCTATTGAGGTGGAGTGTGTTTGCTTTGGAGGGAGGGTTCTTTGGTAGTTTCGGTCACCACTTCTTCCTCTTCTATCAAGGGGAGTCCCCTCCTTTTGAGGTGGTATTGGGGTCGGTGTCTGGTTGGTTGGAGCATTTTGAAGATTGTTTCTCTGTAGCAACTTGTGATTCTTACCCCTTTTTTGGTAAGAAACTATTAGGCTCATTTTTGGTTGATTTGAGTAGGAGGTCTATTGCAGCCCAGCTACTACGAGTGTTGTGTGGTCTGGTTGTTTCAGGAAGTCTTTTGGGCATGCAGTTTTATGGGTTGTGTCTTGGCTCTATAGGACTTGTTTTAGTCCTAAGTGTTTGGTTGCTCCTGGTTGTGAGGCATGGTTTAGGTAGTTAGTTTGTCTTGCCTTAGGACTGTTGTCGGTTCTGAGTTTCTATCACTCCTGGTTCTGCTATCTAGTGGCTATTTATGTTCTATTGTACATCTGCGGTGTCTCTGTTGGTACAGTTTTGTTAATCCTTTTTGGCCCTTGGGGCCCTTTATGTATAGGATACAACACCCTGTAAATGTTTCTTATCTTATTAAAAAAAATAGCTTTGGACTTTCCAAGAGATTTGGATCTCTCCTTCGACTTGGATTTATCATGATTCTCATTCTTCTTTCCTTTTTCCTTAGGTCTTCCATGAAAATTTAAGGACTCCTTGGCATTGATGGATACCTTCCTCCTCATCTCTTTAGAAAGAAGAGAACCCACCACATCTTTAGTCTTCAATATAACAAAATTACTCCCAATAGCCATAACAAGAGAATCCCATGAATCAAGAAAAGAACAAAGCAAGATATGACATTTCTTCTCCTCGTCCATTTTGACACCAACTGATGCCAATTGAGCCACCACCATATTGAATGCTTCTAGGTGATTTGTAATTCATCCACCCTCTTCCATTCTCAAGGAATATAATTTCTTCCTCAAAACAATATTGTTCACTAAATATTTGGCTTTATACATCTCACCAAGTTTCTTCCATAGTTTCTATGCAGAGGTCTCTTCATGGACATTGATTAAAATAAAGTCTACCAAGCATAATTTGATGAGACCCTTGGCTTTACGGTCCATAACATCATATTGAGCAACCAAAGTAGCATCTATAGGCCTTAAAACATTCTTATCAACAACATCCCACAGATCTTGATCTATTAATAGATCCTCCATCTTCAACTTCCACATTTAAAAATTATTTTTAGAAAATTAATCCACCTCTATTCTCCTTGAGTAATTTTTCGTCTAAAAATTCTTGCAACAAGATCACAAAGTGTCTTCTACATAAGCTCCCTCTCAAATCTGGATTAGTTCAAAAAATCTAACAACCCACAACTAAAACCAAAGGTGATCAAGCTGTGATACCACTTGTTGGAAGCTAAGATAGTGGAAAAACTTCTTACACTAATCTTGAGAGGAGGATAATGTAAAAATTTACAGATATTTTCAATAGTTATAGAAACTTAAACATAAATAAACATAACTATCATGCATACCACAACACAATGATTTATGTGGGGGAAACTCTTTTAAGAGAAAAACCCCACACTCCAAAAGCTAACCAATATATTATTCAGAAATCACAAGGATTACATTATACTTGTAGAGCAAGCTCCTCATAGGAGTATCACAAACTAGAGATCCAGAGTCAACATGACCATCATCAGAATCTCAAAATACATCACCATATTACAACACCCTCATAAAATAGGGTTTCATTCTAGGGAAATTCAAGCTAACAAAATATCGATCGTCAGATTTGAGACCTAATGACGAACAATCCATATTTACAATAATAAAATATAAATAAAGTTTAGCTTTTGGGGGCGCTATCTCTGAGCCCCCGCCGAGGTGTGTGGCCCCTAGATCTCTTGTTGGGGGGATGATCCCCCTGAACCCCTTGGGGGGGGACCCCCACACCCCCCATCACTTACATATCAACAATACCTTATGTAATTGCAAGGTTGAGACACATTTTCTCAACACAACAAAATACCCTTAATTGTGAAATAGAAGGCTTTCTACCTATCCACACTTCATAAGGAGTTCTATCAACAAGAGTTGAACAAGGAGATCTATTAATCAAATAACATGCAATACTTATAGCTTCTACCCAAAAGCATCTATCAAGATTAGCACCACTCAACATGCTCCTACTCTTTCCATCAAGGTTTGATTCTTTCTTTCTACTACCCCATTTTGTTGGGGTATACAAGGAGTCATATTTTGCTAAACAATACTTGCATTCTTACATAACTCATCAAATTCCCTAGAACAATATTCACCCCCATTGTCAGATCTCAACACCCTTATCTTATAATCAATTTGCTTCTCAACTAAGGCTTTAAATTCCTTAAACTTAGTGAAAACCTCATATTTAGCATGCATAAAATAAATCCAGGTGTATCTTGAGACATCATAAATGAAACTAACATAATAATGAGATTTTCCAAAAGAGTCAACATCCACTAATCCAAAAACATCCAAATGAATGATCTCTAATAATCTCTTAGCTTTATTAGTTCCATTAGGAAATGATGATCTATTATGTTTACCAAACACAAAATGCTCACAAAAATCATTTTTTCCAACAAAATAATCATAAACACCGTCAACCAACTTTTGATTCAAAATAGTATTAATACCCTTTTCACTTATGTGACCCAACCTATGGTACCACAACATACATGCATTTTCAGTGCTAGTTGCATTGGCAAAGTTACAAAAAGTGGAGGTATTAAGCCTAAACAAAGTCCCTATCTGAGATCCTTTAGCAATCATGAAACTCTCTCTTACCAACCTGCAACCAGACTTGTCAAATGTCACATGCATTTCAGAATCATTCAACTTGGATACTGAAAGAAAATTTCTCGCAAGTCCTGAAATATGTAAAACATGATCAAGGGTTTTAGCCCCTTCATCTCTGAAACACAACTTTACCTTTCCCTTACCAAAAATATTCTTCATTCTATTATCACCAAGGAAAACTTCTCCCCCATCATAATATGAATATGAATTAAAACACTCTTTGTGAGTAGTCATATGGTAGGAGAAACCTAAATTAATAAGCCAAGCATCATCACTAATAGTGTTAGTAGAAATAAACAAAGCATAAGAATCACCATCTTCTTAAGACTTTTCTGTGGAAGTATCTGAACTCTTTTTCTTGTTTCTACACTCCTTCACATGTCCTCTCTTACCATAATTCCTACACTTTAATCTTCTCTTCTCAATGGTTTTATAACTTCCCTTATACTTTTTTAGATATTTTTGTCCCCTTTAGGTCCTCCTTTTTATTTGGACCTTCCTCGCACATGCAATACATCTTGGGAGCCCGCATTCATGAAATTTCTTCTCATCTCTTTTAAAAGAAGTATAGCAATGAGACTATCCATCTTCGGTTCTGTACCACCACCACTTATGGACAAAAATAAATTTTTCCAAGATTTGGCAAAAGAACAAAGCAAAAAAATACATTTATCTTCTTCTTCTATCTTAACATCTACATATGCAAGATGACTTATAATCATATTAAAATTATTTAAATGTTCTATAATAGAATCACCATCCTTCATTTTCAAAGAATACACATGACTTTTGAGATATAATTTATTTGTTAGAATTTTGGTTTGGTAAATATCACCTATCCTCATCCACAAATTATATGTAGTAGATTCTTTTGAAACATTCATGAGGATGAAATCTGCAAGACACAACTGAATGGTTCATCATGCCTTCTTGTCCATTTTCTTCCAATCTCCATCAGTCGTTGAATCTAGTTTCTTTTCATTTGAAACTGCCAACCATTGATATCTTTCTTCAAGGAGATCCTCCATCTTTAACTCCCACATCTCGCAACTAGTGCCATTGAATTTCTCAATATCTAAATGGGAGGTAGAATCCATGGTTTTCAATCTTCTTCGTAAATCTGCAAAACCCACAATGCACAAGATCTCACTAAAAATAAAAGACCTTCAAAACTTAAGAGAAAGGTGTCCCTCACTCAACATAACCGTTAGATCTGATACCAAATGTTAAAAATTAAAGGTGAAACTTGCATAAATATGAACATAAAAATGTGTTTTTAAATCTGAAATATGTATTCAAGGTTACCAATTATGTGATTAGAAATTGCAAGAATGAAAGAAAAACAACAATACCACAAGTTGAGAATCAAAAGTGACACACGATATACGTGGAGAAACCCTTGGGAGAAAAAACTCCACACCCAAAGAGATACAATGTTCGTATTAATATTCAAATGAGATACAACTATATAACACTCCTCTTTGAATTTCGGTAGCACTTCATTACTATGTCAACCTGCAAACAAAGTCATAAAAACCACCAAATGAAGGCTCCAATATATAGAAGTTTGTGGGAGAGAATACCACATATGGCATTTTGAAACAACAAGTAAAACCACTTGGAAAAACCCATGCCCCCCTTAGTGGACAACCCAGAAACATGGTGAAAAATATTAAATGATCACATGGCCTTCACATGGGCACCTAACCCATAGCCAATCAAAATTGGTCAATACTGAGTACTCCATAACTCTCTGATGGCTCCAATGGCTCAAACCCAGAACATGCAAACTTGGGTGCCCAACCCAAGATAACATGCAAATAACATGCAAGAGCATGCATTTCTGGGTGGTCCCCACCCAAAAGTTGGATGCCCAAAAGGAATATTCTCACAAGATGCTCTATAACTATCACTGTAGTGGGTCCACCTCTATGAATGCAATTACAATTTGCCATAGGAAAATAAATAATAAATATTTTACCCCTCGTGTCCTCTAGAACACTTTTCAAAGAACGTGGAGAAACATAAATCAACTTAGAATTACAATTATAATGTCAACTATCCTAACAATTAGTAGATGATCCTTTTATGTCTATATTGTGTGTAGGAAGTGCTCTTTACATAGAATCTAAGTATCTTAAATAAATCAAGGTTATTCTTTCCATATAAACTTCCCAAAGTAGAGAATCAAAACCTCCTAAGTGTGTATATTCCTAAGAGATCAATATTTATTTCTTCATACTTAGTACATGTAAATTAATTAAAAAATATAAAAATAAAACTACTAAACTTTGATCTAGCTCACATGTATGAAAGTTGAGAAATGCTTAGTGTAAATAGAAGAGCTACCAAAAAGAAGTAAAGAAATTAAATATTTACATCTATAATTTGTGAGATCTTATGTTAAAAATAGATTCTCAAGTCTTGAGAGATGCTTTGGTGAAATTTACAAACTACCTTATATATCTTAATATTAATCTATATAGTATATGCCAAGAGATATATTTTTGAGGCGTATTTTTTTTAATATATTTTGTGCTTTTTGATTTTTTTAAAAATAGATAAATATTATTAACTCTCTTTGCTTTTTTGTTTTCTTTTGTTTTTGATAAGGATAAGAATGTGGTTGTGGATTTTTTAAAATAATTATTGTGTTGCTTTTTAGTTTTATTTTTAAATAAATAGATATTGTTAACTGTTTTTTGCTTTTTGTTTTTCTTTCATGAATTGTGCTTGTCTCCTATAGGCACTGTGCTTCCATTGTAGGGTTATGCCTATCGGAGTAATTAGCTAGCTAATATTTCTCATATGGGTGTGGTCAATGTTGTTACAAATCAAGGAAACTACTACAATGCAAGGATCATATTAAAATATAGGGAAAATTTTGAAATTAAAATGCATAGGTATCTAAGGCTCTAAAAATTATAAGAGTTATTCACCTAAAATTCTTGATTCTTCTCGCATGCAAAATTGACATATCTAACTTCAAGTATAGGAAAAGTTGAGTTGTAGATTGGGAAAGGGGGGAAAGGGTGTGTGGTAAACGAGACTATCTTAGCTATTTCCCTAGGTGGTATAATTGAACTTAAAATAAGAATAAAAATAAATAGGGGGTGTGTGTAAACCTAGTGATAATATGTTAGTGGTTAGTGAAAATATATGGTGATCATAGTGACACACTTTAAAAGGTAAACTATGCATAATTGGTGTGTGATGTGATGGAGACCACACAAATGGATGCAAAGGAGAGAAAATAATGAGGAAATAGTTTTGATATTGTTATGAGTGTAGTGGCTATAGTTTTCAAACTATGGCTTATATAGGGAAAAGGTAAATGGATTCCTATGAGAGAATGAGATGTCAAGTAGAATAATGGAGAAAATAGGATATTTCTTAATATTCCATTGTTTGGAAGGAACAAAGGGATTTTTACTATTTAGAATTTAGACTTCTCTATCTTTTTTCCCATTGTATAATGGTGTTCTTGCAAATCACTCATGACAATAGAAAGAGATTTGCATACTATTTTTTCAATACAATTGTTTTCTTATGTATTATTGAGAAAAGAGGGGTCAAAATTAAGTTTATATTATGTTTGGAGCTAATCAAACATTGAAAAAATAGTAAGGATTAAGGAAAGGATAGGTAGGTAAAGTTACTTTTTCAAACTTGAATAAGAACACTAACCCAAACTACAAAAGGGTGTCCTTAGGAATTAGGAGCTCACATTTTTAGGGCTAATAGATGGTGTGTTTATATGGTTGAGTTTTCTTGCATTATCCTTGTATGCTAGTAAAAAATGTAGAAATAAGTGAAATGATTCTAAACTGTGCAACCATGGGGATGGACACCAAAATGAGTGTTGAAACATAAGGTGGAGGTTGCAAAGTAGGGGAGAGGACCTAGTAGTTGTGCACCCTAACTTTGCGCTTCTCAAAATCCTACATGGAAATTTAAAATCACTCCCAATTTTTATAGTAGCTTACTTAGCAAGTCCCTTGCTTATAACTTTCGTTTCAAGGCCACAACATCAAATATGATGCCACATCAACATGATTTTTGTCAAGGTGTCCAAAAAGCCCCCCCAAAAAAGGTGAGACCAATACTTGTGCATTCACAACATGGGTAGTTGAGTGTTGATGTGGCATCACATGATTGGTTGCTTTTTAGATCAAAGGAATACATTTTGTTTAATTATGGGTAGTCAAGTCATAACTATTAGGCATTATATAAACAACTACTATCACAACTATTGGGCATTATATAAATAACTATTATCACAACTATTGAAACATGCTCAACTACTGGGTCCTCTCCCCTAGGCAATTTTTTAGTTTTTACCATACACTTCCCATATCAAATAAAACATTTCATGCATCAAGTTAGAAACAATAACTAAATGAAGGGAAACAAACAAGCTCAAATTTGTTTTTTTTGATATCTAATCAAAGAATTATAAGAATGGAGCTACCAATAGGTAGTTGAAAAAACTATACAGTCAATAGAAAACATAAGGAAATAGGCTACAATTCTTTTTTACATGAGTTGCAAAATAATATTATATTGGCTAAGCTTGTTGTCAAGTTGAAACTTCAAGGCTTGTTCCTTAACTTGTTGGAACTGTTCCATGACTTTAGCATTCTTATTACATAAAACTTGGAGCTACGAAAACAAGAAAACCACTTGAAGCAATATGTCAGAGTAAAGCCTTAGAGTTCTAGTTACTTGATGATAATTGCTAGAAAAATAGCAACACATCTATTCCTCCATATATGCTTTAAAATAACTTGTCTAATAGAATCAACAATCATGGCATTCTACATATAAGGAAAAAAAATAGATTCTTTCCAATTTAAATCATGGTTAAAGATCACAGAGAAGTCTCTAAACACAACAAACCATTGTTTCTTGACATGTATGTAATCCCAAAAGATATGTTTCATATTTTTCATCGTATTGGCAAAAAGGACACTTGACTAGTTGAACCATTATTGATGCAGGAGCATCCACGGTTGACTGACAATCTTGCATCAACCAAAAAAATATTTATTTTTAGTTTTTTCTTTAGTTTGGTCTTTTCATATTATAGGTGAATAAATTTTTGTAATAAGGCCTAAAATATTTGATAAATATTTGGCCAAGTTGTTATGTTGCAGTTTTATGGTGATTTGGGTTGGTTTTGTGGCTTTTTCAAGGAAAAATCTTGAAATATACCTTCTTGGGTGTGGGATTTGGGGAGTTACAAGTTGAGACAACTAATTTAATGTTCCTTAACTTTTGCATGAATAATTTGGACACCCAATAGCAAGTGGTTTGGATTTTTCTATTCCGAGGCTCCTATTTGTGAGGAAGTGGCTACTTTTTTTGGCCAATCATGGATGGAGGTTACAAAAGATTTTTTTTCAGAATTTAATGTTTTTAAATATGTTTTTGAAAGCATATTTTCCATTTTCCAAGCATAGAAAATTGGGAGTTATAGGAAAGGTGTGAAGGAGTTAATTTATGTACTTTATTTTGGTCATTTTGGGGAGTTGCTCTGCCAGATTGAAGCTGATGCTTCCCAAGAATGGATTTTTGAAGCAAGAAGGTGGAAGCCATGATTTTGTAGGTTTGAGAGAGTGTGTTGTAGCAGCTAATGAATTATGAAATCCATGGTTGAAGATCAACAAGTTGGTGATTGAAGATTGTAGATTGGAGAGCTAGTTTCATAGTGCATGGAGATGATTTGAAGAAGAAAAAATGTAGCTTGATTTTTGAGGTTTGAGGCTGTTTGCTGTCTCATAGTAGATTCTAATCTATTTTGTATTGGTATATTTCATCTTGTATGGCTGCACAAACCTATGTAATCATATTTTATTGAACTTGAGAAACTTTGTTGCAAGTTAAATAGAGAAGATTAATTATGTTGCAAAATTTTACATCTTGTTTGTTGTTGTTGGTGTTGAATGATTTTGTGTGAGGGTTATGTGAGTTTTCCTATTGCATCAATTATACATTTCAACCTATCTCCAATAGGCAGCTTGCAATGTAACCCAACACTTGAGTATCAAAATCAGCCTTAGATTTCCATATTTGAGCACTCATTTTGGACCAAAATTTAGAACTAAATCTGCATTTCCACTTTTGATTTAGACAAGGAGTAAGAGGCTAGCTAGGTAGAATTTGAATTTTGAAATTCTAGAGGTCATTTTTGTAAGTGAAAAAGTAACCTATATCACTTTTACAGGTGTAAATCTAACCTAGGGTAGAAAATGCATAAATTTGTAGAGTGGAACAAGTCCCTAGAAGTAAGTAAAATATGAGAAGACATAAGTCTTAAGTTGTGTCAGTTTTCTATTCAAATCATTCCACTTATATGCTTCTCATTGCATGAAAGAAAAACCTAGCTAAAATGAAAATGAAATTCACAAGGCATGTGATTTGCACTAATACAATAATGAATTGACAACCATTTTTACTACAACTAATCAATTATCATTTTTAAGTATACGTTCCTATTTCTTTAATTTTTTATTTATTAGCTATTCTTAAACAACTCCCAATTCAATGATCAATGAGAAATTTCAGTCAATAAAAATGAACTATTTACCATTTTTTATATTGATTACATACAAAATTACAATTGACTATTTAACCATTAAAATATATAATATTCAAACTATTCTTTATGCTTCTAATTCTCCAATGCATCAACCGACCTTTGAAAACTACATTGTTAAAATTTTAGTACACTATTTAACACCGTTATGCTTTCATAGAGAAAGTCTTTTCATTCATTAAATATAATAAATCAGTCCCATCATGCATTTTATTCTTATGACAGCCAAAATTTGGCGTTGATGTAAACTACATTGTTAACATTTGTCTAATCTTTATATTCTCACTTTATTCTTTTCTTATATGAATTTTACCTCATCTAGTTGTAGGCAAGCATATTTATACTCTTTAATATTATTTTTTGAAATGTTTTTCCTCCAAAGAATGTTCTCTTTCATTTTTTCTCCTTTTAATTCTATTGATAAAAGAATTTGAAAAAGGTTTCTAAACTAGCTTGTAGAACCCTAAATCTATTGTAATTAAAAAAATAATAGGAAGAACTTCATTATAAACTAAAAATTAATGGAAGGTATGAAAATGATATAAAGAAAGTAGTTATTTTTTGGTGAATGATATTTTTAACATTAATTTATTGATTCAAGAATTATATCTATATTATGGATTTTTTAAATTATGATTAATCTCATCTTATATAAAATATAAAAATATTGGAAAAAATTAAAGTTAGAATGAAACCTTAGATACATCATGATTGAGAAAATCAACAAAAAAAAAAAATCCATCTTAAAAAAATGAATACAAAGTAAGAAAATGATATAAAACAAGTAGTTATTTTTTCAAAGTCATATTGATAATATTAATTTGTTAATCCAAAAATAATACCAATATCGTAACTCCGTCAATGATGTGTAATAGAGTATAATTAAAACTAATCTTAATTTCTACAAAATATACATCATTAGAATAATTATTAAAAGCCAAAATATTAAATGAAACTTACTTCTATATACTTTCCATATAGAAGTTTGTCTTATAAAATTTTGAACTTTCCTATATGTACTTTCTATATAAATATTTATCTAATAAATTTAAAACATTGCTAGATTGTACCGATTGTTAGATAACCTAATTCTCCCAATCCTCTTGTTCTTATATTAAGATGTGGTATTTTTTAATTAAGATGGGGAATATTTTTCAAAATTATTAGCAAGTTTCATTTAAAAGTGATATATTAAATAAGTACTATTTAGTGATTTATATTTGCAATTAATTTATTATTGTAGTTTATTTGTAAAAATGATATTGTAATTTTATTATTAAATTATTTTAATATATTTTTTAAAAAATATTTTATAAAATATGTTTCATAATTTTTAATAAAATTAGTTTATAAATTTTAAAATTAAGAAAAAAAAAAAATTTACACATTCAAATGACAATATTATTTGAGAGGAATTGCAAAATTATACACAAGACTTTTATCATACAAAACCTTCTAACAAATAAAAATCCTAATTGGTATCACTTTTCTCTCCCTAATTTAGTTTTCGAAGTGGATTTACGGATAGTTTAAAGATTTAATTTTTTGACTAAAATAAAGGAAAAATATTTATTATATTATTGGAATTCATTGGCTTTGAAATTTTAATATGATCTAACTATTAGTGTATGTTATTTATGGATTCAATTTTGTAAATTTTTTTAGCATCAACATTTTGGATCCCACTATGTGATCCATCATCAAGATGATAAAGAGTTATAGGAGGAAAAAACTGTTTGTAGACTACAATTGGATAAAAAGAGACTAGGGGGTGGGGGAAGGGTACATGTGATTCAAATTTTAAAATTAAAAATTAAGAAAAATTGTAAGAATTAAATTAATTATAAATCAATACTATTTTATCAATAAATATATACATATCATTCACTCAATTAATTTTTATTTAATTCTTATAATTTTTCTTAATTTTTAATTATAAAATTTGAATCGCATGTACCCTTCCCCCTTCCCCCACCACTTAGTCTCCTTTTATATAGTCTTGGTCTACAAATAATCATTTCTCTTATAACTCTCCATCATATCGATGATAGGTAACAAAGCATGATCTAAACCATTGATGCTAAAAATTATTACGTAGTTGACTCTAGAAATCACATATACTAATCATTATGGAGTGTGGAAATATGATGTTGTCAATGATCTAACTATTTTCCTTTTCAAAAGGTATATGTTCTATATGCACAAGAGAATTTTGGAGTTTTTGATATTAATATAATTTAGCTCCAAATATCTAGCTATACAAATCTAGTTCTATAAATCTATCTCGAGTTATTAGCTTTGGGGTATTTTTAGATTGTTATAGGCTTGACTTTAGAACACTACAAAGGTGGCTTTAGAGTATTTGCTAGGTATTTTTTCACTATCTCCAAAACTAGATAATATTCCAAGGATATTTAGTACTATAATGTCACTTGTGGATGCAATTAACATCTAGAAGAGGAGTAGAATTGGCTAGTAAATAAAACTCAATATGGTGTGCATATTGCAAAGTAATAAACATGTTTCAACATCATTCCACACTTCTCTCCTAGGCATGTTGGATAAAGAACTAATTTCAAGTAGAAGTTTGAGTTTAAGAAAATGATAAATAAATTGTAATTGATTAGGACTCTTTGATAGGAACTAAAATCCATTATGTCATAGTGTAAGAATAGAACATGATGACCTAATATGTAGGAATCAATCCTATATGGTTGTGTACTACTAAGAATCTTAGTATTTCAAAGATGTAAAAGTCCTCTAATAAATATGTAGTTGCCACATCGAAAGAGGCTAATAGATAACTATGAATAGTAAATATAATAGTGGAAAATAATGTGTATGTTGTACAATTCTTCTAAGAAAAATAGATAAAATTTGGTTCAACATATTTAGATTATTATTATTGAATATTTAGGTTTTGATCATTCAATAACACTATTATCAAGAAAGTGGAGAGCGATAGACTAGAGTTCTGAACCCCAAGTATTTTTTATGTTGTATTTAAACCCTAAATTCAACAATAGAAGACAAATCTTATCTTATGAATTAAATTGAGTATCTATACCTATGCTATTCATCTAAAACATATGTTTTATTATTCATACACCACATCAAATTTTACACAATATTCATGAGCATATATGTATTCAATAATTATACATTAGATTATTTCTTTATATACTATTATATACATTTGATGCCATGTATCTTTATCTCTTACACCTATCTATCTATTACATTATTTTCCTATCTTATTCATGAATTATCTTGTTGGGATATGTCCTTTACAAAATAAATCCCTTCTTTGAGGCATCTTGCTGACCTTGAGCTCCACATCCTTTCTGTAGTGGTTTGTGATTGGATATGTTGCATTTTTTATTTTATGGGTGTCACATCTCAATTTCATTGCTTGCATTTAATAATGTTGAGTTAATTGAAATATTTGGAAAATGGAATTTATCATTTAGTATTTATGGACATGATAAATGTGATAGTATTTGAAAAATAATTATCTTGTAATTTTATGATTTAAAAGAGTTATTTCGTAAGGATTATCAGTTAAAGGTTACTGCTAAAGTTGACAAGTGCAAGAACATTTGTGTGTGCAAGAATAGGATTGAAGAATGAGAACTTGGTTGAGGTGGGAATGCTTAGCCAGAAACAAATGGTAAGCAAGAATAGAAACTAGAATCTCACACACCATAGTAGACTATGACATAAGCATTTATTTGAAATCGATAAATATCATTCTTTCTTGTATGGATTGGAATTTGGTTAAATAAACGATCTTGTGAAGGAAATGAATCTAATGCATCCTTGTCTTACCCTATCTATCTCAAAGTTTGATATAAAATGGTATTGGAAATGCATTCGAACATATACAATATTTTTTTTTTTTTTTTAGACTGCAAGAATCGGGTAGCAGCCCCATATAAACTGCAGTGCGCCTGGTAAACTTTTTAACGTGACCGGCGACGCTGGTGCAACACGCCCTCCGGTACCACGGGGGTGGGGGAGACTAGACCTCGTGACCAACCTCCTGCAACAGGAAAGATTTAGCCAACCGAGCTAGGGCCCCAACCCCAACATATACAATTATCATAAGGAAAATGATTGTATTATTTGTTCTGTTTGACAAATTTGAAAATAGATTCTTGATAAAAGAAATGGAAAAGATAAGAGAAAATGTATGTTTGTGAAATTATTTATAAGTATATATATTTATATATATATATATATATATATATATAAATACTACCATAAGTTTTAAATAATGAGAGTGCTATTTTAATGCATAACTCCCATAATGAATGGGAAGGAGCCAACCCCTATAATGCTCAAGAATGAAAAGAAGTGGGCGACTAGGTGACAGTAGTGTGGATGAAGGAATAATGACCACTTTCTCCAAAGATAGAAATGAAGATATTCTCGATCAGAGGGGGGCTATTTGATGGAGGAAATCTAGCAAAAAGCAAGAAGAATTGAAGGAAAAATCAATAGAGGAAGGGGGAACGAACAAACAGGGAGTTGTTTCTAATTTACAATGAGGAAAAAGCACCAGGATTTTTGCATTGAAGAGAGGTAATCTCAATGATGCATTAGATGTTTCCCTTTTTGTTGATTAGCATTTTGTTTGCACATGCTCCATCTTGAAGATATTGAGTATTTTATTTGTGTTAAATTTGCTTTAAAACTGCGCTCTTGATATGTAAAACTCATGGCTCTAGATTAGTGTTTATGTCACTGTTTAGTCAACCCCCATTTTTATCTCTGTTAGCCCTATTTGGGGTCGAGCCACCATGTTGAGCCTTGCTTATTTTGGATACCCAACATGCACAGGTATCGGGTTAAAGACATGCAACGGGTTCCCACCCACATGTAGCATTATCCTTTATAGTCATGGTTGTTCGACTTGGCATTTGTTGTTGCACTTCAATTATCAGGGTAACCCCCGCCTTGTACATTCTACTATTTGGAGGGACATTGAATGGTGTTCAAATTATTTTCTATGAATTATGTAATGCCCGAACAGATATTACCATTCGATGTTTATTGTTTCTTTAGTGCTTTGTGAGCGTCTAGCTATTTCTCGCTAAACCATTTATATTGTTTCGTTATTCTATCTATCAATGAACAATATGCGTCATTAAATCTTGTATTATGATTATTACATCCACCATTAGGTGAGGTTTATGTGGAAATTTGAGCCCTACTATAAGCATGGGCCAAACGATGTACTCATCATCCCCTCATATTTTACAATCTATCAAACAATCTCACCTTACTCTGTTAAAAAGAGGAGCACAAGCAATGCTATCATTCATAGGATAATCCTCTGCCAAACATTGTAAAAGTTCCATACATGACCAAAAATGCATGATGTTATGTTGTATCGCCAGTGTTGGGCCATCTCAAGCTGTGATTACATGAATCTTTTGAATCATCTCTTTCATACAAAGTGTCTATATGTGTGTATATATATAGATACAGGTACACTATCATTTTAATCAATGTTTAAATTTGAATCAAAGAATGATCATACTCTATTTTTTATAGATAAAAGATGGCTTTACCATATGGTCAACTGAACCATAGCACAGAAGATAATGGGTAAATGAGGGTACTTAATGATAATCGATATCATGTTATTGATTACATGATAACATGCTTATCAACACCTTTATGAGAAATATTATTATTATTGTTAGAACAGAGCAACCAAATTATAGTGTTCTTGTTTTTAACGAATAATAAGGTGTAAAAATCAAAATTGAATGTAATGTGAACATATTTTGGTTGGGAATAGAACGAATACAAAACCTTACATTTTCTTAGATTGAAGGATACTTTTATTATGTTAAGTCTATTTTATTCAGTGAAATTGATTATTCTTGATCTTGTAAATTATCCATGTTCCATTTTGAATTGATTTATGATCCATATGAGGCAAGTGACCACTGTTTTGATGATTCCTTTTGTATCTTAATTGAGTTTAGTTGTTATTAAAAGCTCAAATGGAATACCTGAATGAAGTTGATAATTTTTTTTAATATGGAAGACCGGTATGTAAGGAAGTGTAGACATGTAAAATTGACTTAACACTTAATGACCTTTCTTGCTAAAATTTTGTTTGTTTTGCAAGAATTACTGATTTCTATGTAGGATTTTGAAAATACTAACTTGTTTTATGCAGAGAAGATGATCGGTCCAAAATATTTGGAGCTACGAACATTTTTGTTTATTAACTTAGGAATTTCCCTTTGGTGCTTTAAAATGAACAACAACAACTCTCACATTTCAAATTTGGTGTTGTTAAAATAAACATTTTGAAGCTTTCTAAAGTAGGAATCTCCTTTTGGTGCTATAAAATGAACAACAAAAACTCTCACATTTCAAATTTGGTGTTGTTAAAATGAACATTTTGAAGCTTTCTAAAGTAGGAATCCCCTTTTGGTGCTCTAAAATGAACAACACAACTCTCACATTTCAAATTTGGTGTTGTTAAAATAAACCATTTGAAGCTTTCTAAAGTAGGAACTCTCTTTTGGTGCTCATAAAAAGAACATAAAACACTTCAATTTTGGGCTCTAAAAATGAACACATTTCATGTTTTCATAATTAGGAACCTTTAAATTTTGTGCATAAAAAGAATGCAAATGTTTTTTTCATTTTGTTGATGCACACACAGTTTACATTTGTTGACCAGTTAATGACCAGGCCTGATTTTCTTAGAAACACTTCAACTTTGGGTCTTAAAATAAACAAAATGTTTTTGATTATTTTCACACCATTGCTATCTTAATTGATTGATGTCCTGAACACTTCAATTGGTGCAAAAATAAAAAGGAATTTTTTTCGCTTTACTCAAAATTTTTTGGGGTTAACATCACTAGAGGTGTTTAAAATGAATCAAATTGCAATGAATTTTTTATTGTGCATACATTGATTGGAAAAGTTGAAGTGTTTTGTCTTCTCCCCTCACACCATTTTGGCAATCTTGGGTGAGTGAAGAACATTTTTGAGCTTTGCATTTGTTCTAAATTTTACCTTAGAGAGGGGGCTTGCTTTGAGACACATCCAACGCTGGAGAACTCATTGCAAGGTCTTGAAGCACATTTACTGGTAGGCTATATCAAAGGTTGCGAAATAATAAGAAAGTAGCTTCAAGCCGTGCTGACAATAGATTGCACCTAACTCCATGCCTTAAGTGAAATGGGAATGGTTAAAGAGCCTTAAGTGGCCAAGCGGGTGAGTGTCAAATTTCCATGTTCACAGTTACACTAAGAGCCAATTGTTTTAGAAGCCACCCTATTATCCAAAACATCTTTGAAAGTGGTGCATCAAAATTTACTTCTGAGAAGTTACTTGCCAAGTCCGACTACAGGCCTGTGCCATAAGTCGCATGTAAAATAATCTCTTCGGAGCATGAGGCTGGCCCACCTAAGGGGATGGTTTCTCTCCACTAGGGTTGTAATTGTTTGTTAATGTTAAACTTTCCCAATTACATTCAAAAAAATTGTGACATCAAATTTTGTGTTTGATTTAAAGAAAAAGAACACATCAAAACAAACACTGAACAAGATGGTCGAACCACAAACCCTTTGAGTTAGTGTATACTTGTGAAAGAAGCCTTATGATTGCACTCCTTGAAAGGATTTATCCTT
Organism: Sequoia sempervirens; assembly: GCA_007258455.2. Lineage (NCBI taxonomy): Eukaryota > Viridiplantae > Streptophyta > Pinopsida > Cupressales > Cupressaceae > Sequoia > Sequoia sempervirens. The sequence continues at coordinate 27,820 of VDFB02324164.1, read as the reverse complement.
AAAGGTTTCCAAACATTTTAGTTTTTATTTTCAGGTTGCATTGATCAAAGTAAAACACTTTGGTAACTATGGCTTGGGTTTTGTGATTTCACAACTTAAGCTATAGACATTCAGGTCACATAAAGTCCATGCTTTTAAGTCAGTCCAGTGCTATTATATCATTTTCCATACTCAAGAACACAAAAGGAACAAACACACAGAGGTTACAAACTACCGTTCCAACTCACAATATTTTTGCTAAACACTTAGGGGAAAACAAATTGAAGTTATTTATAAGGTCATTACTTGAGCAAGACACTTGGAAAATCAGATTGGTCACAAGGTCTCTCACCCATTATTCCCATAATACTTATTTGAAATCAAAATACAACAAAACATTAGGATCATTCCTCCACTTAAAAATTCTATGATATCGACAGTTACTTGGAACTCACAGATAGTTCAAGTATCTTCCCGACAACATATCCTCTAGACCAGGAACTGGAATATCAAGCCTAGTTCTTCAACATTTTGATTTTTGAAAAGATGCCACATTCAAAACAAAACTCATTCATCATCTTAAACAAGGAGGAAGAAAAAGAAAAAATAGAAATCGGGAGAGCCATATTACTACCTCCTACATGGCAATAGGTATTGAGTGACCTTATGATAGGACATTGAACACCATAAACCACCTCACAACACCCTCCTACCTTTTGACCATTTGGTGACCCATAGCTCCCATTCAACAACCAGGTCTTGCAACACAAATATTTCAACCAGGTAACATGGATATTGAAGGTTCCCAAACTGACATCATAAGCAGTTTGAGAGTATTCATTTTTGAGAAAAATGAAACACCCCACCAATTTCTCACTACATCCATCATATTAGACAAAGAAGAAGAAAAGGTAGACCTAACAGCCAGAAGACCTATATTAACACCACCTACATGGCAATAAACATACATTCCTCATGCTTTTTGGAAAGCAAAAGATCCTTAGGTCTGGCAAGAGCAAGATCCTTAAGAGAAAATCTATACTTAGGCTCTCAAAGAATCACCCTACAAATTTTTTTGCAAAAGGTTTCTTCTCAAGGAGATGCCGCAACTGTCAAAACCAGATAGATCACTTCTATTAAAGCTTTGCGCCAATAGGCCATGCCTTTTCTATAGAATAGGAGTCAAAGAAAATAGTCATAAAAGCTTGGTAATTGTTTATGACAACCACAAGGTCACAACACAAGAAAATGGAAGAAAACAAAACCAACACTAGTATCCCACCAACCAATGCCATAAATAATGAAATTAGCCCTTGGGTCTATTGGCCAAATGATCTTGAAACACCACAAAAGAAGCCTATGTATAGAAATACCTTTAGTGAAGAGGAACTAAATCAAAAATAGTAGGTAATTGAACAAAACAACCAAGACCCAAACATAGTGGTTATAGAGGAGGTAGACATAGAGGAAGAAATAAATGAAGATGAACTGTTCAAACATTCCAAAACCCCAAGGTTCTTAAACTAATGGACAGGCTATTGAGAAAGGATCCAAACTCCCATTTCTTCAAGTTAGCACAAAGTGGTGCTAAATTACCAGTGGATTTCAATGTAGAAGCTCTCAAGGATGCCAACCTTATTCCCTTAGGGGATAACTCAATTGTAAGACAGATAACCAAACCTCTAGAGATGCCAAAATTTCCACTTGTGTTCTCAAAAAATGATGGTCAACCCAAAGAGAACCCATTATTCAGAAAACCAACTCAGGTTGAAGAAGAAACAATAGCACAACTGTATCAAGGAGGACCATCACAATATGAACCACCAAACAACAATCCTCCTCTCTGACAGTATATACCTCATAATACCTAAAACATGGACCAATCACAAAACATTCAATACCTTCAACAAGGCAGAACACAGGGCTCCCCTCCCAACGGTTAATACTTTCAATAGGGTGGAACACAAGGTCCCCCTACAAACAATTAGTATGACCAACAAGGTGAATGATATGGTCCCCTTCTGAACAAACAATACCAACTGCAAGGTGTGCCACAAAGCGGCCTTCCTTAGTCAATCCAACAACAAGGTGTCTCGATAACGCATCAAGATGGTAACCTTTAGTTTAGTCCTACCCAACAGCAAGGTGTGCCACAGAGCGCACTTCCTCAGTCATCCTACCAATAAGGTGTCCCCATAATGTCAATAGGGTAATGTTTAGTTTAGTCCTGCCCAACAACAAGGTGTGCCATAGAGCATCCTTCCTCAGTTGTCCTACAACCAAGATGTCTCGATAACACATCAACAGGGTAAACTTCAATTTATTCCTACCCAACAACAAGGTGTGCCACAGAGCATCCTTCCTCAGTCGTCCTACCAACAAGGTGTCCCAATAACGCATCAACAGGGTAACCTTCAATACACTTCATCTCAACAAGGAGCTAACCCTCCTTACACCCATCAAGGACCTAACCTAGTATATGCCCAAAACAGTTACCGAAGTCTCATACCTTCACAATATCCGATATACAACCCACACATAGTGAGAAAACAAGGCTATTATACACAAAAGTCACAAGAAAATGTGCCAAAAATGGACATGGAAATGAGGCTAGAGGTCATCACCCAATAGGTAGTAGGCATGCAAGTTGGAAAAAAAAAACTATACTATCCAAGAGATATGCCCATTCCCATTCAATCAATCTATCACTACAATACCCTTTCCAAAGAATTTTGAAATACCTAGGTTTGACAAAAAATACAAAGGAAGAGGGGATCTAGTAGAACATATACGTGATTTCTCTATATCATGCATGGACGTACAACACAATGACTCATACTTCATGAGACTATTTCCATGCAGCCTTATAGGCCATCCTATGGAGTGTTTCACCCATTTGACACCAGCAGTCAATACCTTCGATGAACTATCTAACAAACTCATAAGTAACTTCTCCTTCAACATTGAACAAGATGTCACCATCACAAGCTTATCCACGATCAAACAAAATCAAGGAGAATCTTTTATCTCCTACCTACAACATTAAAGACACAATGCTAGTAGATGTAAATGGCCCATTCTCGATAAGGAATTGGTAGACATATTCATTACCAACGTCTTACTTGAGATCAATTATTGGCTCACAATGTTATGTCTAGTAGAATTTGAAGAAACCATTGAGAAGGGATTGAATATTGAAAGAGCCTTGATTGCAAGAGGTGACCTTAAAACAAGTAGCTCAAAAGACAATCCATCTACTTCAAATGAGAAACCTAAAGTCTGGGCTAAAAAAACAAAATCACAAATGATGGAGTGGTTGATGCTAGAACACTATGGCCGTAACAGAACACAACTCAAAATAAACCACAGGTAGCACATATAAGCTATGTTCCAAAAAATGCACAAAATGCACAAAATACCTATCCCAAGAACAATCAGGTTGTGAACCCACAAATGAATCAAGGAGGACAACAGAGGCAATACAATCAATCAAGAAGGAAATTCACAGTTCTAGGTGAATCACTAGAAATAGTCATGCACAAACTAGTACAAAAAAACCTCCTCAAAACTAATAATCGTCCAAACTATGAGGAACCTAGTTTCAAAACACTGTGGTATAAAATGAAGGACTTGTGTGACTTCCATATGATCAAAGGACACACCACAAACAACTGCATGAGACTCAAGCACCTTATCCAAGATTTAATAGACAAAGGGGAGGTAGATGATGAACATTGTCCTGGGAATAAGTACCTGCAAATATATTCAGACCCAATCCTGAACCATACCAATTGAAATGACAATGGAAAGAAACAAGAGAACCATAACACTAATTACACATATGGGGACATAGTTTTAGTAACCCTCTCACAAGATGATAATAGGACAAACGTAGTGACTCTATGAGGTGGATACAACAACAGTAATGTAACAACCCGTCGAGGAAGAGTTACAATTCAGGGACTACCACCAAAACCATCAATCAAGTCACCAATTGTGGAGCAATTAAAGAAAACACCTACCCTAATCTCAATCTTAGAGTTGTTAAAACTATCACCTTCTCATAGAGGTTGGTGTTCATAAATCCATGGTCAAATGGGTACTGATAGATAATGGTGCAAGTTTAAACATTTGTACATTAAAATTTGTCAAACAACTGGGGTATTCTAAAGATGTGATTGACAAAGGAAAGAGTATCAAAATAAGAGCCTACGATGATCTAGAAAGAAATTATGAAGGAATAGTCATGTTACTAGTGCAGATAGGGCCAACCCTAACAAAAACCACTTGTCAAGTACTGGACCTTGAGTTGCCATACAACCTCCTCTTGGGACGCCCTTGGATCCATGCCTTACAAGTAGTTCCTTCCACTTTTCATAAATGCCTAATGTTCCCCCATGAAGGAAAAGAGGTAACACTATATGTCGATCCTGAGCCTTTTCATTTCTATGCCAAGTTAGAGGAGAAATAAAATAAAATCCAACGTGTGCCTAACAACAACATAGCGTTCCACTCCTTTTCTTATGTTGACCCTTCAACACTTTCATTCACCTAGACCAAGAACATCTCAAGTGACCAACCAAAAATGGAAGCCAAGATTCAGGTACTTGATAAGGGTAATGGGAATTACATTTTCAACCAAGCATTCTGCATCAGAATGCTCCCACCAACACCTAGAGTATATGGAGTCCCAAAAGAGATCAAGATAGTACAAATGATTTCCAAGCCCACTATCTTCACTAGGTGGGGAGACATGCAAGATGAAGAATTATTTGAGGACTTTTTATCTATGATCTACAAGGAGGACCCAAAAGAACCAGAAAAGCAGCAACCCAATTTTGACCCTACTACTAGAGGTTATCAATTAGTTAAAAAAATGGGATATAATGGAAAAGGTGGCCTGGGGCTACAAAAACAAGGTCGGTCAGAGCCTATTATAATAGAACAAAGGAATAACAATATGGGGCTAGGTTATAAACCAAAGGATGTGGTTATTCCAAAAATTGGATGAACCTCTTGGAAGAAGCGAGAAACTTCTGCTAGCATTAAGGCGTTGGATACCTATCATACCTTAGACAAAAATTTACCCATTGAAGACTTATTTGATAACTTTAGCATTGATAGGTTCCCTCTCCAACATATTCAAACCACTCCCAACATCTACTACAATTCTAGTACAGACTCTAATGAATACGAGTGGGATTCTCCTTTGTCACCATATATGATTCTCCCACTTCTAGCAATGATGACTTAGACACTTAGTGGGAAAAAGACACCCGAGCCATACTGACCCTTTCATTCACTTAAATAGGCTTTGCGGATCAAGATGATAAGCTCCCATTACACTACTTGCAACTAATATATTGGGATCAACAACAACATACACTTGTTCTGGATCGATTCCAGAATGATGAGGTAATCGTGGAGTTCATGGGACTCTGAATGGACATACCACCATGAGACCATAAAGCAGGGTTCATCATGGAACTTGAACAAGAGGAAAAAATGAGAGAAAGAACATAAAAATATGGTCCCCTAGAGAAAACCACCTTGTGGCTCTATCAGATCCTGAAAAGAGAAAAATAAAGGACGCATCCGAAGGTGAAAACCTCTTAGAGGCACTTGAGGATGGAAGATTCAATCTCCCCATATCAGAATGTTAGGAAATATCAAAACTACTAGTAGAAAAATAAAAACCCATATTTGTTGGCACAGTAGAAGACCTGAAGATAACCTACTATGCTGCATCACTATACCCAAAAGAAAAGGAAAACTTTAGAGCTTTCATCAACACCCGAAAGATATGTTTTGCATGGACTTATGCTAACATGCCTGGACTAGATCCATCATTAGTGGTACATCATCTAGTTGTAATCCCTAGAGAAAAGCCTATCAAGAAAAAACTTAGAAAAATACATCCACAAATAGCATTACTAGTGAAAGTAGAGCTAAAGAAACTACTAGATGTGGGTTTCATCAAAGCCATCAACTATCCACAATGGATATCAAATCTAGTACTAGTATCCAAACCTACTGTGGGCATAAGGATATGCAAATACTTCATAGACTTGAACAAATCCTGTCTAAAGGATGATTTTCCATTGCCAAGTATCGACATGATTGTAGATCTAACAGTAGGGCATGAGATTCTTTCCTTAATGTATGGTTTCTCTAGATACAACCAGATAAAGATCTCTCCAGATGACCAACAGAAAACAACATTTACTTGTGCTTGGGGAACATTTAGTTGGAATGTAATGCCTTTTGGTCTAAAGAATGCAGGGGCGACATAAAAAAGAGCAATGACGACAATATTTCATGATATGCTACACACAATCAAGGAGGACTATGTGGATGACATTCTAGAAAAATTAGTCAAAAGAGAAAACCACTTGAAAAACCTGGCCAAGGTATTTGAACATCTTGAACAATACAATATGAGACTCAATCCTAAGAAATGTGTATTTGAGGTAACATCTGGAAAGCTGTTGGGGTACATAGTATCAAGAAGAGGGATTGAAGTAGATCCAGCGAAAGTAAAATTAATAATGGAGATGCCTCCACCTAAGACACTAAAATAGTTGAGAATCCTACAAGGGAAGCTGCAATCCATTAGGAGATTTATCACACAATTGGTAGACAAATGTCACCCTTTCACTCATCTCCTACACAAGGACATCACCTTCAAGTGGGATGGGAGATGTGATCAAGGATTCCAACAAGTCAAGGAGTACCTACTTACTCCTCCTGTACTCATGTCGCCTATCCTAGAAAAGGAAATGATACTTTAGGTGTCTACCACACAAGCAACATTGGGAGCTCTCTTGGTCTAACTAGATGATAACAATAAAGAAAGGGCAGTCTATTATATCAAAAGAATACATGTGGGCTATAAACTAAACTACTCGCCCATTGAAAGAGCATGTCTCTCCATTCTGTTTTCAACACAAAAGCTAAGACACTACATCCTGAACAGAAAGGTCAAGTTGATTTCTAAGATAGACACACTCAAGTACTTACTAGAAAAGGCAGCCCTAATAGGCCGAATAGAAAAATGGGTAATGATCCTAAGTGAGTTTGATATAGAGTATGTGGATATGAGAGCTATCAAGGGAAAAATTATAGCAGACCAGTTGGTCGAAGAACCTTAGATGATCATAAACCTCTCATAGTGGATTTTCTAGATGAGAGTATCTTGATGAAAAAACATATAGACCAATGGACTCTATACTTTGACGGGTCCCATACTCAACATGGATCTAGAGCTGGTATTCTATTTCTCACACCACAAGGAGATAGTATACCCAAGGCCTAAAGGATTGCATTCCCATGCACAAACATCTCATAATATGAAGCCATTATCACAGGGTTAAAAATGGCTATTGAATGGCGAATAAAAGAGCTATAGGTCTTTGGAGACTCTCAGCTAGTGATTGACAAGTGAATGATGAGTACCAGAAAAAAGATAAAAAATTACTGCCATATAAAAGGATGGTGGATAGCTTCAAGGAATACTTCATTAGAATAACTTTTGAGTAAATTCCTTGAATCAATAACAAAGTTGTCAATGCAATGGCAGTAATAGGCTCGCTACTTGATATTCCATAGAACGTGCCTAAATATGAGTTCCTTATGGAACAATTGTTGGTACCAATATTTGACATCCCATAATCAGAATTGGTATGTGTTGTTGTTGGTCCTAATTCCCAATGGTACCAAGATACCTTTGACTACATCCAACATGGTACCATACTCATTGATTTAATGACCACCCAAAAGAAAACCTTTACTAGTAGAACTTCTTGTTTTACCATCCTAGGAGATACCCTATACACCATAGTCTAGATGGTATGTTACTTTGGTGCCTTGATGCATAAGAAGCACAAAAAACATTACAAGAGGTTCACAAAGGTATTTACAGATCCCACTCTGGCAGACTTAACTTAGTCCAAAAATTGCTCAGAACAGGATATTGCTGACCTTCCATTGAATAAGAATGCATACAATATTCTAGAAAGTGTCAACAACATAGTGACCTGGTTAATGCACTGGCACAAGAATTGAGACCTATAACCACACCATGGCATTTTTCGCAATGGGGATTGGACCTGGTGGGAAAGATATCACCCGCTTCATCTAACTGGCATAAATTCATTATCACAACAACATAGTACTTCACTAAATAGATAAAGGCAATTCCATTGACCTATATCACGAGCAAATAGATATCAAAATTCATTTTGAATTATCTCATCTATAGGTATGGAATTCCCAAAACAATAACAACAAACAATGGAACCCCATTAAAAAATCAGGATGTCCAAGAGCTCTATTCCCAATTTTCTATCCACCATCAATTCTCCACTTCCTATTACCCCCAAGGAAATGATCAAGCTGAGGTATCTAACAAAACCATACTAAAAATACTCAAAAATACTGTTAATGAAGCTAGTCGTGATTGGAATTTGTAGCTAAACCCAGCCTTATGGGCCTACTGAACCAACATTTGCACACCTACTAGTGCCACACCATTTTCCTTGGTCTATGGATTAGAGGTCGTCTTTCCTATTGAGGTTGAAATCCCTTCATTGTGAGTCTCACTAAAAGGCATGCATGGTCAACAACGAAGAATACAGGGTATCCAGGCTAAATGAATTAGAACTCCTAGATGAAAGACGTTTAAGCACATTAAACTATCTATAGGTTTATTGGAATCAGATCAAATGAAACTATGAAAAAAGCATAAAGGACATGAACTTTCAAGTTGGTGAAGTAGTCCTCAAAGAGAATCAAAAAGTACAATTAAATCAGGATGGAAAAGGAAAATTTGAACCCAACTGGTTAGGCCCGTTTGTCATCATAGCAAGCTATGACTTTGGGACATATCAGTTAGCTACTCTTGAAGGAGAACCTTTAGCTGAACCACTAAACAGTAGCCACCTTAAGAAGTTCTACACATAAAGCATGTCAAAATATCCCAGGCAAAAAGGGTAAAAATTAAAAAAAAAATAGAAAAAGAATAAAAATATACAAAAAAATAAAAAAAGAAAGGAAAATAGTAAAGAGAAATAAAACATTCTCTGAGTGAAAACCACTTTGTGGCACTCTTAGAATAGGTACCATAGTGAAAACTTGGCAAACAAGAATTATGTTTGAATAAAACTTGCATCATTATCTAATGGTACTATCCACAACATTCACCCATGCATTTCATAATAAAACAAGGTATCCAACCATGGCTTGTCACTAATTAAGGAAAGTCATCTTGTCTACAACTGGGGGTAGTTTCAAAAAGTTGGTCATGGATTAGATCTTTGAGTGTCCTATAATGGACATGGAAAACAAAAAAAGATCAAAAACATCTAGAAAACCACAAAAGATAAAAAAACATCTAGAAAACCACAAAATATAGAAACATGTGAAAAACATCAAAAACAAAACAACATCATGGGGTTATTCCTTCACTCAAAAAGTCTAAGATATCAACATATACTTCAACCTCACAGCTAGTTCAAGTAGATTTCCTACAACATATCCTCTAGACACAAAAGTGGAATAGCAATCCAGATTATCAATGTTGTTTATCCAAAAATAGTTTATGCTTTGAGTCAAATGGTCAAACTACGTGGTCTCTGCGTGTACAACATAGGAAAGGCTTATTAGCTCCCAAGACCCTAGGTCATTCCCCTTAGGTTTCCAACATGCTTTATTTCAACTTAGTCAAAAACACAAAATCCAAAAATAGTCAAAAGATACGAAATCCAAAAACATTCACAAAAACACAAAATCCAAAAACAGTCAAAAGATACAAAATCCAAAAACATTCACAAAAATACAAAATCCAAAAGCAGTCAAAAGATACAAAATCAAAAAACATTCACAAAAACAAAAAATCCAAAAACACTCAAAAGATACAAAATCCAAAAACATTCATAAAAACACAAAATCCAAAAATAGTCAAAAGATACAAAATCCAAAAACATTCACAAAAACACAAAATCCAAAAATAGTCAAAAGATACAAAATCCAAAAACATTCACAAAACAGAAAAGGTCAAAAACAATCAAACAAACCAAGTGAACTATGAGCCTCTACATGTACAACGTAGGCAAGGCTTATCTTTGATGAACCCCTAAGGCCCTAGGTTAGTCCCCTAAAAATGTCAAAAACAACATCATAAAATTTAAAAAAAATCAAAAAGACCCATGTCCGCCATCACAATTCACAATAAGACATCATCCATAATAAACAGGTCATCACACTCACCCTTTGACAAATAAAACAAAATAAACAAAGCAAGCATCAACATCAAGAACTTTCAAGCAGACAATCATAAAATAATTTGATCACAAAGTAAACAAAAACAAAGCCAAGTATCAGATACATATCTTTTTGACAAGACCCAACAACATCTTGAGATATGTCTTAACGGATCCGTTACTATGATAGAGAGGATCAACATTGGATAATAGACCCACCCCAAACAGATATGGCAAGTGATATAACAACATTGTTTTATATTTTTGTTGTCTTATTTTTGTGATTTACATTATTGAATCATTCCCAGGATCTCTTGAGGATGTCCATAAGGATTTGGAGAAGAAGGAATGGGTGCAATTGAGCGTCATTTCGATTTTCTATTTGTGGATAGTCTTGTTATACTACCATGGCAAATACTTGCTTTGTTCTATGTGAGGAAGTCATCTTTGGAACATTTCGTGTAACAATGACATGTTAGGTTCTTAATACTTCTTGTGTTACTAGTCTGACATGTTTTTAAAGCTTCTCACCCATACACTCTAACATGGTTTCCGTATGTTTGGTATGAGCAAGAATACTCCTTGTTTGTAGAGTCAAAGTCCATGCAATAAACACAAAGTCACCTTGGTCATTAATACCTTGGTGCATCATGTTTATTTGCTATATCAAAATGAATTGTTCAAAACTATGAAGTCTCTAAAGCAAAGCAAAAGCAACTCATCAAATACTAATTAACATCATATTTCTATCCATCATTAGTATTTATTCCAAATTAACATCACATTTCTATCTGTCATCAATTTTTCCTCTAATTAACATCATTTTTCTATGAAATCATCAACATTTCTTCTGAGTGAAACCTACACAGCAATATCATTAGTACCATTCTACATCCACAATATTGGAAACATACATCATGACGATAATAAACTAGTAAAAACATCATGTATTGGGCATTCATTCATATCAACATAATATAAACATACATCATCATATATCGTCATCACATGAGCATAAAACAAGAATGAATCAAAGAAGGTATATATCATATATATCATCATAAAAAAGGAGAGTACATCATCAGTCTGATAGGCTATACAAAATCATAATATCTATACGAGGCCTCAACTGGGCCGATGAATATAGGCATATAGCATACATGTCTACAAAATTCCTCTGAGCAATAAACAACATAAAGATCAAGTACAAAAGTAAGACCCTGACAAGAAAGACAAAACTCTATAGATCACCAAAATGATCTAGTTGTCTCATGGACTAATCAACTGCACCACCCACAAAACTAGGCTCTCCAAACTGTGGATGCCGAGTGCCCCTACGAACAACAACCTCATATAAAGTTTGATAGTAGGTAGACCTTTGCAAATAATGATCACATTCTGTCCTAAGAGTATCTCTCTATGTGGTCAACAACTGTACAAAAGGCTCTATAGCATGTCGTCGACCACTCTCGCTATCCCGCTCGACCCTCAAAATATCTATCTAAGCCTCTACAGCTTGTTGTCTCATTATCTCTGCATGTCTGGCAACAATCATCTGAGCTAAAAGTATGCATGCATCCTTAGCTGGTGGAGGAGGACCCAAAACCTGCCTATGACCCTACACTTGAGGTGGCTGCTCATCCTGATCACGCTGGGCTCCATCATGAGGAGATATGTCTCGAGCTCTATCCAACTACTCTATGAGGACCTCAATACGTTTTTTCTTCCCACAATGACCTATAATACCTGATCTTCTTCAAGTGGGAGTACCCCCAAGAACAGTGAGTCTCAAAGGCTTGCAGTGAGAGAACCACTCATCATAGTCATCAGAGGTACGTAGATCTATAGGACAAACCAACCAATCCCAACCAAAGGGGGAAAGTGCTTTGAACATAGCAATGAAAATATCTATATCTGGCTAAAGACCCCATACACAAACCTCTCGAGTGGTCCAACCAAACTGAGACCCATAAGTATCAAGAACTCAACCCTGTCTCTCCCCAAACTGACGACATACTTAGTCTAGTAAATAACGCTCTAGCATACTATCAGAATGACCGAGAAACCAACAGGTCTATCGAAAATAGACAAGGTGATCTTCATCCTCTGGCCAAGCATCACACCCCAAATATGGTCTCCACACAAAGCTGGGAATATCATCAAAAACTTGATGCCAATAAGAAAGATCTCCAGGCAAGGTATAGTGCACAAAATACCCATAATGATATCAGTATGGATCATCGGGGTGATGATCCTGTATCCCATCTGGCCGAGTAACTACAATATGCTCCCATGCCTAGACATGCAAAAGTGAAACACCTACGAAAATAGATTTCCCGCCTTGATAGACAACCTCGTGCATATCTCTGTACAAGTGGGTGAGAAGACATGGACCCCAAGCATACCTCATACCATGCTCAATCATATTCTCAATACACACACCCAAACCTACAAGAAACTATCAACCTCAACTATTAGGAACAACAAGTCCTAAAATCAAACTGCATAGGACAAGCGAGATAGGATCTGCCCTGTCAAAAAAATTAAACAGATCGATCTCTAACAGATGTACTGCCAAGTGTCAAGAACCTAACACACGCTGCATGGTAGGGATACCCTGTTGAATATGATAAGTAACCAACTCCTCATCAATAGGAAGATGAAGTATCCTCCATACATCCTCAAGAGTGACGATCGTCTCTCCTGTAGGTAGGTGAAATGAGGATGTCTCTGAATGCCACCATTCCATCAGTGTAGTCATCATAACAGTATAAGTCTTGATAGGAGGCATATAAAAAATGTGAAGTAGTCCCACAACATTGATAAAATCCTTCTCTAACACACCAAAATAGGCAATAGGATCAAACAAATGTTGAAGACATCTCTCTCTCAGTTGTAGTACTCTAAGGCCAACATGCAATCATTTTCAAACTGCAATGTTATGGTTTCACTTGACCCAGGTGGGAGACACAATATAACAAAAAAATGATGACAAATGACATTTAGGATGAAAAATGAGCACATTCTAGGGTTCCAAGTGAAAGCTAAAGTCAAACGCATCAGAGAAGTCAAAAACAAGGGTTTTGAGAAAATGCTCAAAAAACACTAAGCAAAAGTGAGCTTTTCGAGCAAAGGGGAGCTTTTCAAGCAAAGGCATGGAAATATTTCAAAGGCAAGCTTTCAGGACCTCAAATAGTCAAAGGCGGGCTTTTCAAGAAGATGCTCATAAAAAAAAGTTAAGATCCTGAGCAAAGGCATGGAAAATAGGAAAAGGTGTGGAAATATGACAAAGACATGGATTCTTAGTAGGAAAAGGTGTGAAAACTGAGGAAAAAGCTTAGAAATCAAGGAACTTCACTTTTGACCTAGAAAACTTAGTACACGCAAAACAAAAATGAAACAAGATGAAAGCGAATAAGTGAGAAGGTACATACTAGGCCACCAATACCTGAAGGTCGTCCAATCTCCCAAACGAGCTTAGAACAAAGTGGGGCTCCATCAAAACATGACATTTCTCCTCGAAAAACTGACAGAACGAGAGAACCAAAGACAATAATTAGCTATAGAGTCAAAACAAAAATGAGCTATCTAGAAGAAAAATTTCCTATATAAGCCTCAAGGAACCGTAATTTCTACTTAAGGAAACTTCCTACATTCAAAATAAAAGCTCAGAGAAAAATCAGGACAAGAAACGATGGACCTATAAACCTGATTCTATGACCTAAACACATTAGAATGGAAATAAAACATAGTCGTGAGCTTGACCTCAAAACTAGCAAGTTTCGGTCAACCTCTCGAGGGGGAAACACAGAGTCCTACCATCATTCCACGAAACACTAGGGCATAGTGGGGCATAATTTTTTTTTTTAAAAACTTGATCTTAAAAATAGAATCTTTGAAATAAAGCAACTAGTACTTTGTATCAAAGAGGGGGAAAATGTAGACATGTAAAATTGACTTAACACTTATCACAAATTCAGAATGTCTCGAAACAACTTAGAAGCAACCCGAAATGACTCAGAACGACTCTAAATCCACTCAGAATGACTCTGAATCAACTTGGAATGAATCTAAATCAACTTGGAATGTCTCAAAACAACTCTGAATGAACTCAAAACAACTTTGAATTAACTCATAACATCTCATAATGACTCTGAATCAACTCAGAACATCTTGGAATCAACTTGAAACATCTCTAAAACATCTTGAATCATCTCAAAATCATCCCACAACATCTCACAATGCATCAAACAACATTGAATGAAATTAGAAACCCCAATTTCCTCTATTAATTGAATAATACAACATTATTTGATTAATTAATGTTTCATCATTTCAACAAATTAAATAAATTAAATTTATTTAATAAAGTCCTAATCTAATCTTACTTCGTCCTAATTAGTCAAGCAAAGTTAATTATTTGACATCACTATTTCACCTTATTCCTCAAAATTGATTAAATTATTAAATCATAATAATTTAATTATCACACTTTCCCTCCAAAATTTAAATTAATTAAATCAAACTATTCAAATTATCAAAAATAAAAATAAAAATAAAAATGGAATTAATTAATTAAATAAATTTATTAATATTCCTCATCCACTTTTTGATTGAGAAAATCATGGATTGCTAACTAAGCAATCTATTTTTCTAACAAAGCAATCCAATTTTGCTAACTCAACCATCTAATTCCTAACTCAACCCTAACTAATCAATCAATTGCTAACTAAGCAATCAAAACCTTGACTATCCAATCTATTCTTCAATCACCCTAATTGTGCAATCAATTTTGCACAATCTTCTCATGTCTAAATCCTCTCAACTCATTTTGATTGTTGATCTGGATATTCTCCAATGTGATCCTGATCGTCGATTCAAAATCTCTTTTCCTATAAAGCAAGCCTCTCTCCTCACAAATAAGGATTGGAATTTCAACTTACCTTATGCAACAAAGTGTTGTCAATATCACCATTGATAGAGCTTCCTCATTTCTTCAAACACAAGCATCATTCATCAAGCTTTTGTGTACAAGCAATGGAGGCTTTGCAGTGATACGAACAATCCAACATCATACAAATACACTGCAACATGGGATGGTAAACTCTTCTTTTGTTGTTTGAATTGGTTTTGAATATCTTAGGATCTAATTTCATTCAAATAGCTTAGATTTGTACATTTCATGAGTGATGGAATAGGATAGATTAAGTGTTTTGAATTAGATAGTTTTTTTATTTGAATCTTGCATTTAATCTTGCTTTCGCATCTTTTCTTGATGGATTCCATCCCCCTCACACAGGAATATTTTTCTTTTAATATTTATAATGTATATACATATTCCAAACTGTGTTTGTTTCTATGCATATATATGTACATGCATATATACTTCATTTATGCATATGCACATATATGCGGTATACCTTCTAATTCATCTTGAATTACTCATTGATTAAGATTGTTTAACTTCATTGCAAAGGAAAGAACTTTAGAAATGGTATACCTTCTAATTCATCTTGAATTACTCATTGATTAAGATTGTTTATATTCATAATGTCAATTTTTAATTTATTGAGGAAAATTTAGTTGGGCATGTTACATTTGGTATCAGAGCTGAAGGTTTAGCTCTAGGCCTATGAACCAAGGATGGTTGAACTAGGGAATAATAGACCCTTAACTGGATTTGAGTTACCTAGAGAATAACCAATTTGAATTCGTTGCAAAAAATGGGAAGGTCCAAGTCGGGAAGAAAGAAGGGAAAAACCATTAGGGATTTGAAGAATCTAGTCATTATCGAAGAAAATCTCAAACTCAAGAACCAACCCGAGATTCCTGATGATGAAACTCTAGTGCATGCCCTCACATGTATCAAGTTGGAGAGATGAAAAAATATTGAGGAGTCCAAATGAACTCCTAAGGCTAAGAAACCCTCTGCATTTAGAGATTGGCCAATAGGATGTGGACCTAATGCACCTATGTTGACTAAAGAGGAGGAGTGTCTCTATGCACGTCCTACCTCACCCAAGAGGGATGATGAAAATTTAGATGAGGATACAAAGGACTGTCCTCTTTCCAATAATGAAGGAACCGCTTAGCATGAGAAAAAAACTTTTGTAAATAAGGATCAATGTAAATCCATATTTACTATAAATAAAGAGTCTTTTTGTTGTTCAAGAGCATGAAACTTGAAGACTTGTTTTGTAGTGAATGAACATGTATATCTCTTTTAGATTACATGTTATGTTTGTAGTATTTTATAGATGCAATAGTTGAAATGTAAAAACCTTGTGTTAAGATACAATAAACATGATTATGGCATAGGTTGAGTGTGAGTCATTATGGTGATCACTAGACAAGAAGCAGGTAGCAGCGGACAAGACAATGGACCAAGAAAGAGGCTGGACCAAATCCTGGAACTCATGAACCAACAAGAAACTTGAATTGACCATTTGGAACAAGAGGTTTGAGGGGTGTAGGAAGATCGAAATCTTAGGAACAAGGTACCCAATGAAGGAGAAAGGGTCCAAGGGGATCTTAATCGAGGTCAAATTGAGGAAGAACTAGGGAAAGATCTTAAAAAGGTAGCACCACCAAAATTTCATGGAAAGGCCATCGAAGATGAAGCTAAGGCCTAAATCATAGAGATGGAAAAATACTTTGGGCTCTACAACCTGTCAGACCAAACCAAGGCTGCTTGGGATGCATATCAATTTATTGGAGAGGCAACTACTTGGTGGGACAATGAGAAGGTAGAAGGGAGACTTTTTCTAGATGAGATCACTTGGGATTTTTTCCTCCAATCTTTTAGGAAGAGGTGGCTACTACAAATTTTCTATGACAAAAAGATGACTGAATTTCAAAATCTGACCTAGGGTGGCCTGATAGTAGTTCAATATTGGGAGAATTTTACCAATTTTCCCAAGTATGTGCCACAATATCATTCCATTGAATGTTTCTAGATTTGAAAGTTTATATTAGGATTGTGACCCCACATTGGAGCTAAGTTGGATCTTCACAATCCTCTTACAATGGTAGAATATTTTTAGGTCATTAAGCAAGAATAGAAGTTGCAGTAGTTGTCTAATCTTTGCAAGGATTCAAAATTTAAACCTCAATTTAGAAACAATTTTTTTTGAAAGGGTGATGGATAGAAGGGAAATAAGTCCCATCAGATTAGACATTTGAAAAGAGATGGTGACCCTCTAGGAAAGGAAGAAGGAAACCAAGGTTGAAGGAATAAAAGGGCTAATAAGAGCAACAACAACTTTAACAGTAACCAAAGGTACTTAATAGATGATAGATCGGGAGGTCAAAAAGGACCACACAATGGATGTTACACTTGTGGGGGAGACCATTATGCATCTAATTTCCCTTATAATTCAAATTCATGGAAGGAAGGAAACCAACAATAGACCCCGCAACATAAGATCCATGTGATGGTGGATAACATGCAAGCAGAGTACCAGGCTTCTCTGATATGATTGATGGGTAAGCTCTATGGCTGAACCATTTCTATTTTGATAGATACTGGAGCTATTAAGTGTTTTATAGATCCTAAAATGATATCTAAGCCACCCATTCGACCTCGATATTTGGAAAACTCATGGTTTATTTAGTATGGGAATTGAGCAGAGCAGGAAGTAGACTCATGTTTCTTTTGCATGGAGTTAGAACTTCCCAACTTCCTGACCTAAGTTGACCTTTACATGGCATCACTAGGGTCCTATGATGTAATCTTGGGAATCGACTAGTTAATTGAGCTCAAAGCCATTATAAATTGCGAAGATACGATGGTGAGTTGTCTGGATGACTATGGATACCCGGTTGAGATACATGGGATACAAAGACCCTTGGAGCTTAGGCAGATTTCAGCTATACAACTCAAGAGGGCTCAGAGGAAGGGTTGTGTCATTTATGCAATGCATGTTAGTGAACTTGACAATGAGAAAATATACCTAGATGATTATCCATTCCTTAGGGAATTCCAAGATGTGTTTCTTAAAGATCTCACCAAGATGCCTCTAAAGTGAGAATTTCATTTCTCCATCGATCTAGTGGTAGGAGCCAAGCCTCAGTCTAAGGCCCTGTACAGGATGACCACCACTGAGCTTTATTAATTGAAATCCAAGTTACAAGATTTGTTACACAAGGGGCTTATTAGACCCAGTGTGTCACCATGGGGAGCATCGATTATCTTTGTGAAAAAGAAGGAATCTGGAATCTTGCATCTATGTGTTGATTATCAAATGTTGAACAATTCAACCATCAAGAATCAATATAATTTTCTGAGGATTGATGAATTATTTGATTAGATGAAGGGAGCGGCAGTATTATCAAAAATAGATCTCATATCTGGTTATCATCAATTGAGAATAAAGGAAGAAGATATTCCAAAGAATGCTTTCTAAACTTGGTATGGACATTATGAGTTCACCATTGTATTGTTGGATTGACTGATGCACCAACAACTTTCATGAATCTTATGAACAATGTGTTATAGGACTATTTGGATGCTTTTTTCCTAATATTTATTGATGACATTCTAGTTTATTCCAAGTCTATTGAGGAACACGATCAAAACTTGAGGATAGTCTTACAATGTCTGAGGGAAAATAATCTTTTTGGAAAGCTATCCAAGTGCTCATTATATCAGGATAGGGTGCACTACCTACCCATAATGTTTCAGTTGAGGGATCCTTTGTGGATCCCAAGAAGATAAAAGCAATCATGGAGTGGCTAGTGCCTTAGAGTGTGATGGAGGTGTGAAGCTTTATGGGCCTTTCCAAATATTACAGAAACTTTGTGCAAAGTTTTTCTCAAATTGTAGCCTTGATAACAACTCTCAAAAAGAAAGGAGAGAGGTTTGAGTGGACTGAGAAGTGTGAACAAGCTTTCCAACTCCTAAAGGAGAAGCTCACAACAATCCCAGTGCTAACTATTTCATATCCCAATGTTCAATTCTTAGTTATCACAAATGCTTCAAGAGATGGTGTAGGAGCAATACTAATGGAAGATGGGAAAGTAGTGGCATGTGATTCAAGGAAGCTGACACGATCTAGAATTAGTAGCTATAGTGCATACCTTATAGATGTGGATACATTATCTTTTGGGAAAGTTGTTTTAGCTCAAAATGGATCATTTGGGATTGAGATACATCTTCACTCAACCAAATCTCAATGCATGACAAAGGAGATGGCTAGAATTCCTTAGTGAGTATGACTTCAAAATTGAGCATATAAAAGGAAAGGAAAATAAAGTGGAAAACACCCTTAGTAGAAGAAGACATCGAGAAGCCATGACCTCTACGAGATCCAATTTGAGGCAGCAGGTGATGCAACACTTGCAAAGAGATGAGCATTATGAAAGGGTGAAAATGGATCTAGAAAAAAATCCATCAAACCATTGATTCGATGGGTATGAGTTTGAATGAGATGGTATCTTAAGATACCAAAGGAAAATGTATATTCTAGATTTTGGAGAGCTTAGGAAGCTGATCCTAGAAGAAGCCCACAATACACCATATTTAGAACACCCTAAAGTTACAAATATGATAGCATAATTGAAAACCTTGTATTATTGGTCGAGACTTAGGAAGGGTAGTGGAATACGTAGCCAGGTGCTTGGAGTGTCAATGAGTTAAGGCTAAGCATGTGCATCCAGCAGGGATCCTTTACCCTCATGATATACCTGAGTACAAATGGAAAGTAATCATCATGGAATTTGTATAGGGGTTACCTCTAAGTAAGAACAAACATGATGTCATTTTAGTAGTAGTCGATAAGTTGACTAAGGTGGCACATTTTATTTCAGGGAATCTTAAGGATGGATCATTGACCTTGGCCAAGAAATTTTTCCAAGAGATCTTTCGCTTGCATGGAGTGCCATAAACCATTATATCTGGTAGAGATACATAGATGACATCAAGGTTTTGGACAACCTCGAATGCAACAATGGGGACTAAGATGAATTTTAGTTTAGCCTTTCATCTTTAGATTGACGGTCAAACTGAGAGAGTGAATCAAGTAGTAGAAGATCTCCTTTGGATGAACTATATGGATCAACCATATAAATGGGAAGAGTATTTACCACTAGTGGAATTTGATTATAATAACTCCCATCATGTATCCTTAGGTATGACACCTTTCAAGGCTCTGTATGTGTGGAAGTTTCATACTCCCATCGGTTGGGACAAATTGGAAGACAAAATCATAGTGGGACGTGAAATGCTAAAAGAGATGGAAGAGTAGATGAGACTCATCAAGAGTAGACCGAAGGAGGCGACATATAGAAAAAGGAGCTATGTTAACATAAATAGAACCTTTAGATAGTTTGCAATCGAGGATAAGGTATTTTTAAGAGTCAAGCCACATAAGAGCTCTATTACCTTTGGGAAATCATCCAAGTTGGCTCTGAGATATGTGGGCCCATTTGATGTGTTGGAAGTAATCAACCTGATTGCATACAAGCTTTCTCTACCACCTACTCTAGCTCGAATCCATAATGTGTTTCATGTTTATTTTCTTAAACTGTACCACCCAGATGCATCTCATAAACTTGATTGGCATTCTTTACAGGTGGAGGATCCAGGAGTGGTGTTAGTGGAGCCCATTAAAATTTTGAATAGACGCAATTTCAAGTTGTGAAACAGAGACATTTCTCAACATAAGGTCCAATGGGATCAGTATTTTGAGGACAGTGCTACATGGGAGGATGTGAAGGAGATAGAATGCACCTTTCCTCATTTTATTTCTTAGATAGACTATTGATGATTTTCTATATAATGTTGCTTAAAATTTTGGATATTTATGTTATGATGTTTTGGCTTGAAAACAATATGATTTGATGAGTATATGTGAATCAATTTTCTTTGATCAGACATCGAGACAATGTCTCTTTCTAATGGGGAAGGATGTCACATCTCAATTTCACTGCTTGCATTTAATAACGTTGAGTTAGTTAAAATATTTGGAAAATGGAATTTATCATTTAGTATTTATGGATATGATAAATGCGATAGTATTTGAAAAATAATTATCTTGCAATTTTATGATTTAAAAGAGTTATTTCGTAAGGATTATCGGTTGAAGGTTACTGATAAAGTTGGAAAGTGCAAGAACATGTGTGTGTGCAGGAATAGGATTGAAGAATGAGAACTTGGTTGAGGTAGGAATGCTTAGTTGGATGACAAATGGTAAGCAAGAATGAAATTTGGAATCTCACACACCATAGTAGACTATGACAAGCATTTTTCTATAATCGACAAATATCATTCTTGCTTGTATGGATTGGAATTTGGTTAAACAAATGATCTTGTGAAAGAAATGAATCTAATGCATCCTTGTCTTACCCTGTCTATCTCAAATTTTGATATTAAATGGTATTGGAAATGCATTGGAACATATACAATTATCATAAGGAAAATGATTATATTATTTTTTATTTTTGATGAATTTTAAAATATATTCTTGATAAAAGAAATGGAAAAGATAAGATAAAATGTATGTTTGTGACATTCTACATAGGTATATATATGTATATATGTACACACACACACACAAAAATATATATATATATATATATATATATATGTGGGTGAAACCACATATATACAAGTATGTATATATATATATACATATATAAAAATACTATCATAAGTTTTTAGCAATCAGAGTTGTTTTAATGCATACCTCCCATAATGAATGGGAAGGATCCCAACCCCATAATGCTTAGGAATGAAAAGAAGTGGGTGGATAAGTGATAGTGTTGTGGACAAAGGAATAATGACCACTATATCTAAAGAAAACAATGAATATATTCTAGGTTAGAGGAGGGAGATTTGATGGAGGAAATCTAGCAAAAAGCAAGAAGAATTGAAGGAAAAATTGATAGAGGAAGGGGGAACAACTGAATAGGGAGCTGTTGCTAATTTACATTGAGGAAAAGGCACCATGATTTTTGCATCAAAGAGAGGTAATCTCAATGCTGCATTAGATGTTTCCATTTTCTATTGATTGGTATTTTTTTTGCATGCTCTATCTTGAAGATATTGAGTATTTTATTTGTGTTATATTTTCTTAAAGTTGTGCTCTTGATATGTAAAACCCATGGCTCTGGATTAGTGTTTATGTCACTATTTAGTCGAACCCCATTTTTATCTCTATTAGCCCTATTTGTGTCCAAGCCACCATGTTGAGCCTTGTATTTTTTGGATACCCAACATTCATAGGTATTGGGTTAAACACCTGCAACAGGTTCCCACCCGTATGTAGCATTATCCTTTGTAGCTATGGTCGTTCGACTCAACCTTTGTTGTTGCACTTCAATTATCAAGGTAACCCCTGCCTTGTACATTCTATTGTTTGAAGGGATATCGAATGGTGTTCAACTTATTGTCTGTGAATTATTTAATGGTCGAATGGATATTATCATTTGATGTTTGTTGTTTCTTTAGTGCTCTATGAGCATTTAGCTATTGCTAGCCGAATGATTTATATCATTTCATTATTTTATCTTTCAATGAATGACATACATCATTCAATCATGTATTATGCTTATTACACCCACCATTAGGTGAGGTTTATGTGGCGATTTGAGCCCTGATATAAGCATGAGCTGAATAATGTACTCATCATCCCCTCATATTTTGCAATCTATCAAACAATATCACCTTACTCTATTCAAAATAGGAGTATGAACGATGTTATCATTCATAGGATAAACCTCTACCAAATGTTGTAAATGTTCCGTACATGATAGCAATGCATGATGTTATGTTGTGCTGCCAGTGTTGGGCCATCTCAAGTTGCGGTTACATGAATCTTTTGAATCATCTCTTTCATACGAAGTGTCTATATGTATATGTATATATATATAGATATAGGTACACTATCATTTTAATCCAATGTTTAAATAAAAATTGAAGGATGATCATACTATGTCTCTTATAGATAAAAGATGCCTTTACCATATGGTTGACTGAACCATAGCATAGAAGATAATGGGTAAATGAAGGTACTTAATGATAATCGAGATCATGTTATTGATTACATGATAACATGATTATCAACATCTTTATGTGAAATATTATTATCACTGTTAGAACAGAGCAACCACATTATAGTGTTCTAGTTTTTAATGAATAATAAGGTGGAAAAAACAAAACTAAATGCTATATGACCATATTTTGATTGAAAAATAGAATGAATACCAAACCTTACATTGTCTCAAACTAAAGGATACTTTTATTATGTTAAACCTATTTTATTAATTGGAATTGAATATTCTTGATCCTGTAAATCATCCATGTTCCATTTTGAATTGATTTATGATCCATATGAGACAAGTGACTGTTGTTTTAATGATTCCTTTTATATCTTAATTGAGTTTAGTTTTTATTAAAAGATCAAATGGAATACCTAAACGAAGTTGATACCTTTTTTGAATATGGAAGACCTGTATGTAAGGAATATTTTTCTTTTACTATTTAGAATGTATACACATATTCCGAACTGTTTTTACTTCTATGAATATATGTGTACATGCATAAATGCTTTTTTTATGTATGTACACATACATGTAGTATACCTTCTTATTCATCTTGAGTTACTCAGTGATTAAGATTGTTTAACTTCATTGCAAAGGAAATAATTGTAGAAATGGAACAGTGTTGAATTGCAATACGAATCTTAATGGAAAGATAGTTGTATGATGAATAGATGAATTGTTATACCAAACTTAGATGAAATATTTGTTGATGATATTGAAATGGAATGATACAAGAATACTATGATAGATTGTAGCACACTAGAATATAATGCTAATAGATGGTCTAAAAGGGAGGGATACCCCTTTGTTATGATGAGCTTTTCTTCCAAGAATGGGTGCTAGAGAGTGTATATTTTCTTTTCCAAATCTAACTTGAGTTGCATTTCATGCAGCATGAGCTTGGCCAAACTTTGCAGTTATTTTTATTTATGGAGTGGACTATTTAATATTTATCCTCTCTCTACTATTTCTTTTATTACCTAACATGGAATTTGCATATCCTAACAATAGATAGAAATTCATGTAGTTAGGCATGCACGGATTCCACCTTGCAAACTGTATCTCTTGCTAAGTGTTTTGTGCAAGTTTGGGTATTCTTCGATAGACTTGAGAATTTAGAGGAAGCATTACTTTGTGGTTGGGTGGAAAAGAACCTCAACCATGTCCTCATCCACTAGTGGAGGCAAGTTATCAAAAATGAATTATATTGGAATTCTATTCATGTACTTGTATCATTTATGTAATTAATGTATTGACTTGAGGTGTTTGAATGCCAAGTCAAACTTTGTAAATTTACTATTAAGATTTGGAAATGAATATATATTCACATTTTTTTAATTTATGGACATGAAATTGCTAAATGGAAATAGCTATGGGGTTTGTGTCATAAATTTTATATCCATAATCTCAATTTTTAATTTATTGAGGAAAATTTAGTTGGGCATGTTACAATGGGCCCTTGCTCTATCATTTACCCTAGAAATATCACCCCCTTTTCAAAACTATGTCTCATCCTCAAGACATGTAGAATGAATTAAATTTTTGGGAGAATGTTATTGTATATAGAATTTAGGTGGGTGAAAGTATTGTACCACTATATTTTGGATTGTTGGAGAAGATCGTTCTATGCATTTATCTACATATCTTTTCTACTTCCAAAAATGTAGTAGGTATTTAGATTTGTTGGGCCATTTTTTTAGCATCTCAAATGAGGCCAATGACATGTGACAAATGCATACTCACTACCTCCCTTAGTTGTCTAAATATTTTTTAAGTTGATCTCACTATTCTTTCACCTATTGTAACTAGACATGAAGTACTTCTAGTTGGGCCCTTATCTTCCAATCAACATCCTATAGAGAATTATAGGTGGTTTTGAATTTAAGAATCTATTGTTCAATTTAGTATAACTTCCCTTTGAGGACCTTAGTGAGGTTGGGCCATTGAAGAAAAAAAATGATAGAGGGTATTAATATCAATTTAAATATTCTTTATTATGTTGATATTGGATTCTATTATGGTATGAGAAGTGACACATTTATTCCTCTCCTTTTCCATCTTGGCCTTTTTTATTTTTATGATGATTGTTTATCGAATCAAGGTAATTTATTATTGCATATCTTGTATTAGCCCATCTACCAAAAAAATTATTTGTTTCCTAAATGATTGAGATGAGTCTCATATTTTGGAAAAACTAGACTTGATGCAACATATGACTCCCCCCAGTTGTTCTATACCATATATTTGTTGTTTTAGTACCTCCTCTTGAGCCATTTACTAATAAATATCCCCTAATTAAAACTTCTACAATGGGGAAATATAAGAGATATCCACTTGTAATCCCATTGGTGGGTGATGTAGAAATTGTGGACATGTGGTGCTTGAACTTTCTTTTGTTTCTCCAAAACCCCTTAATGCACTACATTAGTGAAAGTGTGGAGGAAAAGGATGGTTTTTCTAATAATGGAGTAGAGTATGAGGTATTTCTTGGTCTTCCATAGGGCTTGTGTCACTAAATGAAGAGGATGGTACTTTCAATATTTTTATTTCTTATTCTTGAACCTCCACAAATGCCTTTTTTATGGCTTCAACAATATTTTCTTGAATATTCTTTTTATTTGAGGATCTTAGAGCATTAATTTTTCCACTTGTTGCTTTGAGCAGAGCTCTTGTTCTTGAGTTTGCTGAATTCTCTATTTTTGAATTTTAGAAATAGATTGAGTGATCTCTGCTATAGATTCCTCTTTTAGTTGACCCTCCATTTGTGTTGCAATCTCCCTTATTTTTTTTAGTGTTGATGCTAGGGCTTGTGACATTTGTTTGATCATACTCTCCAACATATTCATTGAGGAAAATATGTATCTATTTTTTTACCTTTATATGATCATAATGCTTGGAGCCCCCATCCTCATAGATTTCCATGGTTTTTTTAGAATCCCTTTGTTGCATAGGCCACTAAAGAGTTCATTTTCATCTAGAAAATCCTTGAGTTGTTGTGTAGTGGATGTATCTTTTTCTTTCTCTTTCTTTGATGATGGAGAAGTATTATTTTGTTCCTTCTTCTTCTATCTCTTTGAATTTCATTCTTCACTCATTTTAAAGAGTTCTTTTGTAGCTTCTACTATCTATTGAACACACCGAAATACTGAGAGAGGGGTGAATCAATATGCTTTAAAATTAATCCCAATTAACTATTGCTAAAGTTAAGTTATGTCAATTAAGCATTCATCCACTTAACAAAAACAAGACTAAAGATCAAAAAACACACACAAGAACATAGATAAAACCAAATTTACATGGAAAATCCCATAAGGGAAAAACCATAGTGAGAAATGATTTTAGGAGCTACTATCATAATCCAACCTCATAAGTAAAAATAGTTTACAAATTTTATTCTAGGCTACAACCCAAGGAAGAAACTAGTCCCTAAATTTATTTTAGGGGCTTGCACCCAAGGAAGCTAATACTCCCTAATATGAAAAAGAAAAACTAAAATATGATTGGTTTATGGCTTCAACCACTAATAGTCAACAATTGTACTCATTAGGTATGTAGCAGATATTTTCATGCTATGCTCATGCACTCAAACATCTTCACACACTTCCATCATCATCTCCATAACTTTTTATTTTCAATATATACCATCTATACACTTACAAAATACAAATTTAGTCAACTACAAACAAGAAATAATGGAACTTGCAACATGTTAACCTACATCTTCATTGGAAATATACAAAAATGATTAAATATTATTTACATTTCACTTAGATGAGTCAGCATGACTCATACAACATATACAAACACTTCTTGAACTCCACACAAATAAAAAATTATGGTGCACATCACCAGCATACTCAAGTCAACCATATCAAAAGCATAACATCATAAATTAACTTGAAACAACTATGTGAAATTGAAAATAAGAAATATTTGCATGCACTTCAAACATGTGATACACTGAGACATGTACAATGTCCACACAAAATCATACAATTGATCTATACAATCTCTTGTTGGTACAAATACTCAAACATATGCTCTATAGAAGAATAGGCATCCAGAACCAACTACAACACTCTATTACATGAAAAATGAACTTTCTAACCACCAAAACACTTGATACTACAATATGCAATGCATTGGTCATCACTGAACATGTCCACAAAACCACATGGAAAAATCTTCACTTTTGGAAGAAGACATAGCATTTCAACAAGCCTTTATCATCATTTTACATTGGTAGAGAACATAACATAACTTTTTCACTTATAAATTTCATTGTAGAAGGTGTAATGAATTAAAATATTGGATATAAAACCTTCACACTCTGTCAACTTATATTATGAACTACAATAAATCTTTCTCTATGGAAGGATGTAGACCCAACACACCATGAATCTACCTTAGGATATATACTGTGAATTCCTTAGCAAAAATTTTGCAACACTTCACTAAGTGTGGTACACCAAACAATAATGATATCAATATAAAGATATTGTCAATATATAAGAACATGTGTACCCAACTCTGTATCACAC